>CM042810.1:10447500-10833306 GCA_009982885.2 Hyles vespertilio | reverse complement strand
GTTCTCTTGATTGTAGAGAAGGCCCGTGCCCTGCAGTGTGACTATATAAGCTGATGCAGAAAACTGTGTTATTTATATAAATAACAGGTCCACAGATAGATACGTCGTTTTGGGGCCGCTATTAATGAATATACTAATAAATGCCTTATTAAACTTAAAATCTTTAACAGGATGTCCCAGTACTCGACTTAAATACGGCAACAGGAGATTTAACAAGTTGTGATGTTACAGTAAAAAATTTACCAATCTGAATCGTTGCCATTATTATCGTTGAGTTCTTGGACACCCTGTATAACAAAATAAAATACATACGAGTAAATTGAGTAGATATAGAAAACGTGCAATCTAAATCATAAAATAAATTGATTGCAGATCTCCCAGGTTATCGTAGGCTTTAAAGTATTCCGTTATGAATTTGCTGACGATACAGTGCGTAGTACGGTCCGGTGTTGCTAAAAAATTTCGGACGAAAGGAGGCCATTCTCGACTTTGATTAAGTTTCACTCCGTCCTGTAAGGTAAAAACAGCTTTGGTTAATAAATACTATTATACACGATGTTTAGTGATATGCCAGGAGAATTTTTAATGTATGCGTGGGTGGCCAAATCAGAAAAAGGGTTCGAGTCATATTTACATTTAAACTGCATACATACATTCTTTAAAACAAAATTTCCTGGCAAGGTTCGAACCCGATGATTTTTATTAAAATCACATGGTGTATTATTACACCACTCGATAATGTTGCTGGTAAGGGCCACATTCCGGCAAGTAATATTGAGACTTAACATCTCAGGATGGCGAGCGCAGTGAAATCCCAAGCATTGCATTGTAATTCACGACATTCTTTGATTTTGTTACTGTTCATAAAATATGGTAAGCGATACGACCGCGCCTTACCATCAGGCGAACGCCACCGTGCACTTTAGCTGATTTATTACTGTTTTGTGTTAACTTTTTAATTTAACGAATTGGCGGGAATGCATCATAGAACAACGGTGACCATAGACACATCACAACTGCATATAATTTAAGCTGAAACACACTTGTAGGTTTTTGTCTTACGCATAGAGTAAAGAGTACAAAACTATGGTAAAGAGCGCGACTGATATGGTTCGTACGGGTCGTCAGAGGGCCCGCGTACGTTTTTATTTCTTTAATTTCATTGACAAAGGACGGTTTTCTCGTCTGCCAATGACTAAGCTTTTAGGGATGAAAGGGTCGATTTTAATGTACTCTTTATCTCATCTCTATATAAATAAATAAATAATATATTTTTTAAAATGAAATTAATCCTAGTTGGCGCTTATTATAACATTCTAAGTCTGTGATAACCTGTGGTACTAGAACATTCGAGTTTGCAACTGTTTTATTGTCAAAATCAATGATTCAATTAATATTAAATTACACATCAATCAATTATATAATACTATGATTGATTAAATTCTGTACGCAAACATAGATTACACATTGAGAATAAATTTACTGTGGAAAAATGTTAAGCAACAATGCCGTGTACAATATTAGAAATATTATGTATAAAATGTGTGAATTCCAAAGTAGGCAAGATCGTGTTTCGAGCACACGTCTTGTTGTCTTTTTTTTATATATTTCTACTACCAGTGTCATTTTAAAAGAAAACAAAAAAGAGACTACCTGAAGACAAATAACAAAGTAAACTTTTTCCTATTATAATTCCTAAAACAGCGCGTGTATTTTGAAATTTTAACATCAATAACTTAATATTTTATTGTATAAAAAATTACTCCGTTATCTTTAGTATGATACTTTATTATCTTTAGTACAAATAGGTACTGACTATTTGTTCCCATACTTCTTACTTTAAGTAAGCATATTTGTATTCTTTACATTTAACATTATAAATAATTTCTCTATTACGCACATACTCTAATCGTTTTTCTTCCATTTCTTAAATGAACGCACAGACGAACTTTGGCTAATTACTGATAATTAAATTAATAAATACACTCAACAATCACATACATAGTCCTGACCCCACATTAAGATCAATTAAGTGTTGTGTCGTGGGTATCGGGAACTACGAGAGACTTTTCGGTCTCACAAACATCCAGACCCGAGACAAATACTTGTGGGCCTCACAAACATTTGTCTCGGTGCGGGGATCGAACCCGTGGCCTCTCGTTTCACAGGCGGCGTCTAACCAACTGCGTCACGGAGGCTGTCAATACGTCCAGTCTAGTATTTACAAACAATGGTCAAAGAACTGCGGGTTTATTTCTATTAAGTCAATTTAGATTCCCAGCCAAACCTCATGTAAATAATTAGAAATGTCCAAAATTGTATTCAACAATTTTAATTTGTATGCAGATTGAATAAAGAAAATTATACCTTGTACGTATTATAAATTCTAATTTAATTGTAAGTTTTAAGAAATGTTATATTAGTTTGGCTTAAAAAGCTGGTAGCCATATTTATAAAACCTATTGTTGTGTAAACTCAAGTTTGTCCACAATCGCAAATCACTCAAAAGCGCTGTGGTGCACGGAGAAACCATTATTTTTTTCTCTCTTCAAATTTAATTACATTGGACATTATTGTCATTACTACTATTGGACTACTAGTATAAATGTACATTGTATAAATTATGAAATAATATTTTAATGAAAGCGTTGAAGATATTTTGTACTTTCATTTCTAGTTCCTAATTTCACCACTTGTAATTTTTTTGCGCTGTATGTCTCAGACGTTTTTGTTTTGAAGGTCATGCCCTCGAATTTCGACCGACAGTGTGCACACAACAAAAGAATCTATTGTTCAGATCGCTGTAAGATGCGTTGCTCTAGTATTTATGGCCGCTTCTTTACTCTATGCGTAAGACAAAAACCTACAATATGTTTTCAGCTTTACTCACCAATTCAGCCAACCGCGGAAACCTCGGTATAATCTTCTTGTTGTATTCAAAAATATCTAATTCGTCACACAGGGGATTGCCTTCCAACCAAAGTTTTGTAATTTTTTTGTTAAAAACAAATAGCTCTCTTAAAAATATATCTGATACACTATTTATCTGTAAAAGATTTAATATTATTTTTAGGCTTGAGCTACAACATTTTTAGAGGCGGACTGCCATTGCATATGGACTAGGATTTAGGATTAATTTAATTCTTAATTTTGCTTTAAAGAACAATTTTAATTACAATTTCATAAATATGTGAGCATAAACTATACTTAATACTATTTGGTAACCTTGGAACAAATATACCTACATATTTTAAATAGTTTTTATCGGATTACTTATTAAATTAACTCACATTATTATGACTTAGGTTTAAAGCAGTGACCTCCCCGTTCATAAAGAAGTTTAAAATCGGCAGTGGTGGTTGACTAGAAGAAAAACATACAATTTATGATAATATTACACCAAGCTAACAATATTAAATAAAAGATTAAAACATATACATAAATAAACTCACGCCTTTTATCCCAGAAGGGGTAGTCAGAGGTGCCAGGACAACCACATTACGCCTCGTATGTTCCGTCGCAGGATATGATAGGGGGCGAGTAATATAAATTCCTATATTATAAATTCCTGACTCCGGGTTGATAGTGAATAAAAAACTAACATCAGTTGCCCAACCTGGGATTCGAACCCGAGACCTCAGCTTTGTAACCGAACCGTAGTTCAACTACGCAACCGAGGCAGTAGAATGCTAAGGTTTTAATATTTATACTATATGTATATTTATAAAAACATACCTCAGGTTGTTTTTGCTTAAATTCAATGAAGTGGTGATTTTTCCTACTTTCAGCATAACGCTTTGAAGTAAGACAACATATTGATATTGAAGAAAACGATTCTCTTCTTCAGAAATTCTGGAAATCAAAATCATTTAAGGGAAGGTTTATATGTTAACTTTTTTTTAAATTATGGTGTATTTTTTGTGTGGAAATACATGACAATGTAATAAAAATATTATCCTTACGTCCGTCATTACGAAAATCTGATAAATCCAATTCATTCTCTTCATTGCATCTGCGACTAACGACATCCGAAACTATATCAGTCTCTGTTTCATTTTTAGTAAATAAATCTATTGCCATTCTATCATTGAACACAATATCAACATTGAAAAAATCTCTTTCATAATAAAACTTGAACTCTAATTTATTATTTTTAGTATTAGATTCAGATTACTTGTCCAAAAGGATATGACTTCATCTAGCACAAACGGGTTGATCGGTATCAAGGCGGAGGTGAAATATTCAGCCATTGTATTGAAAAGAGTGTCCTGGCTGGCATTCCAATATTTTATCTGTAAACAAAATTATTCATATCATCACCACCTTCAGCTACAGAGAGACCAAACTAAATATATTGAAAACAGGCCTGGAATTTATAGGTAATTTAACTTTGTCTGTGAACTTTTGTGGCTCACTTAGGGCTAACACCTGCAACCTTTATAAGTCCTTATCAGTGGGCATTTATTGAGATATCTCTTTTTTGTACATACAATATATAAAAACAATAGTAGCTATATCTGTCAGTCTCTTACAAGCAACCTTTGGATGGAGATAAGAGAAAGGAGAGCAGAATTTTGTACATATATACATATATTTAAAACCATTGTAATAGATCATGTTCAAATAAGAATGTCCATTCATAATATCTGTAACAAATATCTTTGATACCGACACCAATACAGTTTAAAATTCATTGTAGCATTTTTTATGGTTAGACCTTAAAAATGTTCCTGTTGTATCCCGGGTGACCATTGAGGTATTACACTAGAGCAGACATCGGGAACAAAATCTCTGCGTATGGTGCATGCACAAGGGTACACATTGAAGCGAGATGGAAGAATATGTTACTTAGCAGGCGCGACAGAGACAGAAATAGAATGTACCCTTCATTTTGTGACAAACATTTTGTTTACAGTGTCCCCTCTAGTATATTATCTCAATGCGGGTGACAGATTTTTATAAAATAAAGTAATTCATCATCATATTTTACATTTTGTTCATTCAAAGACAAATAATTAAATTTTATTGTACTTCAAGTTCATATCTCCTAGTACTCCGGGCCTTGGTTGCAATCTTCACACCAATACTTAGTTCCATATTTAAATGGGAATTCTTCTTTTTGCAATAAAATACAAAATATACATAAGTATATTTTTTAGATTCAATAAGATATTGGTAAAGGTAAGTGATCCCTGGACCAAAGGTTAACCACTGCACTAGACCAATAAGCTTTATTCCCAGTTACCCACTTTCATAGATATTTAAGTAATCAACATACTTACACTAATTTTATGAAAGGAATAATTTTGGGTTATCAATCGTGATGCTTAACCTTTCTATATGTGAAGTAATACTTGGTGTTATTGTTGTCTTATTTAGTAGTTGTTTGACATATTCTCTCTCTCCAGGGTTACAAGGGTTCATCTTGACTGAAATTCTATCACAATCAAGAATATTGTGTTTTGATAATAAAACTACTTTCTCAGTGCAGGACCATACTGTAAATAAATACAAAAGGAAACATATTAGTGTCTAGTCATTATTAATATACAGTGCTCTAAATAATCATCAAAACATCCAAAAACATAGGAATCATATAAAATTTTAATGTGTATTTTATAGCAACAAGGACACTAGAATATATTTCAAAATCAAAATCAAAATCAAAATTTTCTTTATTCAAATAGTCTTTCACAAGATCTTTTGAATCATCCTTTTCTGCTACCACCGCTTCGGAACGTGTTGTAGCTGTGAAGAAGAAACACAACACATACACAGACCAATTGGTCTGTGTGTCTAATTAGACACAAATGTGAGAACTTGCTTATATTTTATTTAGCTTTAGCCACATTTTTAAAGGCACTTTAGATTGTTCATTGATAATACAGAATAAACACATTGAAGTTGATTTTTATGAAGGCAATGAAGAAAAATCAATACGTATGAAACTATCATCATATAAAAATTCAAAGTTCATTATTTTAACTTATAGGTGCACAGTTGCATTCTTATAGTAAAGAAAGTGTACATCAAAGAATAGACCACTAGGTGTACATTATTGTGTTCTCAGAACAATGATGCTTTAGTCATTGTTCTGAGATTGTATCTACTCTTTCTCTACCTACCTCTTTCAATATAAAGCTAACTATGATCACAAATAAAGTTATTTATTTTTGTACCGCAATACTTAATTCAAAATACCTCAAAAAAAAAGAAATTGTATACTTGACGTATGCTTATTGCTTAGAGCAAAGAATAGACCACTAGGCTTAGAGTAATTGACGTATGCCATTGATATTACCAATGAAAAAATACAGTCTAGTGTATTATGCTGAAAACAAATGTAGGTTTTTGTCTTACGCATAGAGTAAAGAAGCGGCCATAAATACTAGAGCAACGCGTCTTACAGCGGAGAACAAACAGATTCTTTTGTTGTGTGCACACTGTCGGTCGAAATTCGAGGGCATGACCTTCAAAAACAAAAAACGTCTGAGACATACAGCGCAACTAACATAAATTGACAAGTGGTGAAATTAAGAACTACAAATGAAAGTAAAAAATATCTACAACGCTTTCATTAAAATATTCTTTCATAATTTATACAATGTACATTTATACTAGTAGTCCAATAGTAGTAATGATAATAATGTCCAATGTAATTAAATTTGAAGAGAGAAAAAATAACAATTTCTCCGTGCACCACAGCGCTTTTGAGCGATTTGCGATTGTGGACAAACTTGAGTTTACACAACAATCGGTTTTGTAAATATGGCTACCAGCTTTTAAGCCAAACTAATATAACATTTCTTAAAATTTACAATTAAATTAGAATTTATAATACGTACAAGGTATAATTTTCTTTATTCAATCTGCATACAATTTAAAATTTTGAATACAATTTGGACATTTCTAATTATTTACATGAGGTGTTGCTGGTAATCTAACTTGACTTAACAAAAATAAACACCGCAGTTCTTTGACCAGTTGTTTGTAAATACTAGACTGGACGTAATGATAGCCCCCGTGGCGCAGTTGGTTAGACGCCGCCTGTTAAACGAGAGGCCACGGGTTCGAGCCCCGCACCGAGATAAATGTTTGTGAGACCCAGTAAGTATTGGTCTCGGGTCTGGATGTTTGAGAGACCGAAAAAGTCTCTCGTAGTTCCCGATACCCACGACACAAACACTTAATTGATCTTAATGTGGGGTCAGGACTATGTATGTGACTGTTAAGTGTATTTATTTATTTAATTATCAGTAATTAGCCAAAAGTTCGTCTGTGCGATCATTTAAAAAATGGAAAGAAAAACGATCAGAGTATGTGCGTAATAGAGAAATTATTTATAATGTTAAAGGTAAAGAATACAAATATGCTCACTTAAAGTAGAAGTATGGGAACAAATAGTCAGTACCTATTTGTACTAAAGATAATAAAGTATCATACTAAAAATAACGGAGTAATTTTTTATACAATCAATATTAGTTATTGATGTTAAAATTTCAAATACACGCGCTGTTTTAGGAATTATAATAGGAAAAAGTTAACCTTGTTATTTGTCTTCAGGTAGTCTCTTTTTGTTTTCTTTAAAATGACACGGGTAGTAGAAATATATAAAAAAAAAGACAACAAGAACAAGACGTGTGCTCGAAACACGATCTTGCCTACTTTGGAATTCACACATTTTATACATAAGTATTTCTAATATGTGTACACGGCATTGTTGCTAACATTTTTCCACAGTAAATTTATTCTCAATATGTAATCTATGTTTGTGTACAGAATTTAATCAATCACAGTATTATATAATTGATTGATGTGTGATTTAATATTAATTGAATCATTTTTTTGACAATAAAACAGTTGCAAACTCGAATGTGTAGTACCACAGGTTATCACAGATAAGAACTGTTTATAATAAGCGCCAACTAGGATTGATTCATTTAATAAATATATTATTTATTTATTTATATAGAGATGAGATAAAGAGTACATAAAAATCGACTCTTCCATCCCTAAAAGCTTAGTCATTGGCAGACGAGAAAACCGTCCTTGTCAATGAAATTAAAAAAATAAAAACGTACGTGGGCCCTCTGACGACCCGTACGAACCATGAAGATGTGCTCTTACCATAGTTTTGTACTCTTTACTCTATGCGTAAGACAAAAACTACAATGTGTTTTCAGCTTTATGCTCAAAACACATTGTAGGTTTTCGTCTTACGCATAGAGTAAAGAAGCGGCCATAAATACTAGAGCAAACGCGATCTTACAGCGATCTGAACAATGGATTCTTTTGTTGTGTGCACATTATAGGTCATAAAGCTTAAGACGTGACCACAGACTACATAGAAAGAACCCTGTACGTTCCATTGTCCTGATTGGTCAGTTGGCCCGGGCTTACCGCTCTTTACTCTATGCGTAAGACAAAAACGACAGTGGTTTTGAGCTTTACTATCGGCCCGTTCAACTCAGTACAAAAAAGTTACACGTTAAGGATGATATGCTATCCCACTTTTTTAAATGGATGGCATGGTAGTTTCTCCGTTTACATATATTGTGTGTGTGTCGTAGTAAATTTGAAATTGCTACTTGTCAAACTGTTGCGTCATAGCGTATAGCTGCCATTTTGTATTGTTCCATGATTAAACCATAATACGGCGATTAAATATTATTATAATCATTATTATTCCCACCGTAGATTTTGGTGCAAACAGTTGTTTTGAAGGCAGATTTTTCCTTTATTTGTTAATTTCGTTTGCTACTGTTTACGTAAAAGATAAAATAGCCTTTGGAAACCTAGTGCTAACCGGCTCGAAGTAAGAGTTTAACTAATTTGTGTTAAAATACTTTATATTTTTGTGATAATAGTGTGATACTAATGGTAATATGTGTATTATACTGGGTGCAGCATTCATACAGGACTGAAACATATATATTTTTCTGTTACTTTCAGAACTAAGGCAAGGTAGGAAATGTGGGACACTGGTAAGGAATTTAATTACTTATTTACAAAGATTGCGTTATTAAACATGACGATATTCGTTTTTGTCATAAATGATTCTTTCGAAAGATATAAATACGAAAAACTTAGAATTAACCTTTGTGCAATTCTGTGCATAAACTTATATACGATTTTTAAGAAACGTTTAGATAAACGCGCAGTAATAGCTTCACAGCAAGAATAGACCACTAGCTTCGCAGAATCTTATATTTTAAAGCAGTTGCCTTGTGTGATAGAGTAGATCAACCAACTATAGACTAAGCTAAAGTTAAAACTTATGTTTTAAAGAATATTATTAAAGATATAATTTTGGAAGTTTTTTGATCTTGTTTCATAGTTTAAAGCTACAATTAGTGATAAAGGCTCTGCTAATGTTGCTAATTGCTGTTCAGTCATTAATATCCAATTCCTAACTGAACATATTAAATATTGCACTAATGATATCTGTTTCAATATTGTGTTCAAACAATTACATGTATCAAATTAATAATGTACCTCATTTATTAAAATGATATGGTAATAATTTTTTCAGAAAAATATTCTTCTCGCTGGCTATTGAAGGGCAAAGTGGAATGTATTGAAAACATATACAAAAGGATGGCGTTGTTGGAGCTTGAAGTACTAAACTTCTTGAGAAACACATAAATCCAACATCTTATTACAAAATGAAGGTAATGTCATAATTAATGTATATTATTTCTAAGGAAAGTCTGTTTTAAGTTATCAATAGTTGTTCAACATGTCGAAACGGAGTGATATTTACTTATATGCTATTTAATTTATACCATGTGTTCCTAACCACACCAGGGTAACATTTTGCCAAACTTGAAAAATAATTTGAACAACCCCTACATGTTCGAGACTCTACCGCTCAGATAAGTTCCCAATCGAACCAAAGTTCAGCTAAGTGGTGAAACTAAAAGCACTATTTTTGATAAAATATAATCTTTGTTTTTGTTTTCAATTCCTGAATATCAACTAGAGGGATGAGAAATATAAGATTTGATATTGTTTACTGTTACATAATAATAATTAGAATGTATGTACATTCCAGGTCATACTTGCAGCCCAAGTTTTAGCCGGCAAGTGGCTATATCACTATACAAGTTATAAGGACGGCTGACATTCTACAACTCCAACCACCATGATTATTCAAGGATTAAAATGTGAATTTTGATAATAGTTTTTTTCACAGCAGAAATATTTTATTTTTGTTTATAAATGATTTGCTTGATAGTTTAATGGTTTGGCCGGATCGGTAATAAGTTGACACATGCTATGTCCTTTGATTCTGAACATATTTAATTCTGGAATATATGTGTAAAAATATTATCAATCTGACTTGACTCCCAATCAAAGCAAAGCAAAACCTCTGTTGTTGAAGAATTTTTTGAATTTTCATAGCTCAGAATGAGGCGTAGCACATACTTAATGACAATTATAGTAATCATCATCCTCAGGTCACAGCGGTCCCAATTGTATGCAGTTAAATTCAATCCTTAGCGTTATTGTATTGTATAATAGTTACTATCATTATTTTAATAACATAATTTTTGTTACATGATTAAAACATTGTCTTAAAATTAAAATTGTTGAGATGAAATTTGAATGTAGCCACTCAAGTCTCCTTTCAGGGTGAAAATCAAAGTAAACCTATGTTGGTAACATTCTCCTACACCCTGAAATTTACCTTCTTGATGTTTGTCAAGTAAAGAACATTTTTGCTTTAAATTGTATGACAATTATTTTAATATTATTGATTTGCAGTATCCCGTTATGGCCATTTATTTATTGTCTATTTGTCTTTAGCATGCATCTGATATTATTATATTTAACTTTTAAGTGTGTCTTTGTATGATATAACCAAATACATATATTATTAAGCATGGAATGCCTCACATCTCGGAATATGTTGAAAATGTGTATTCTATTCATGAGTACTGTTTCATTGTATTTAAATTGAACCAAATAGAACATGTCTTAACTGTTTACATCACAACTAAAGTCATCAATGATGTATTGAATTATATAATTATTTGTTTTCTATTTATGAAAATAGTAGATATATGTGTAAGCATTGTACGCAATTACACTAAATTGTAAATAATCATGGAAACATTAAAAATATACGAGATCCATGCATGGTTAAAACTAAATGTAAGATGGACGAAATGTGTATTGTATATTTTTTTAAATTATAATAAATTATAAAATAAAATTTACTTTTCCTGAAAATGATTTAATTTTTTAAAAACCTAATTAAATTTGATGCATGAGTGCAACTATATAAACCGGTATCAAAACCGGTAAATTTGAAGGAGCGATGTAAACCAGACATTTGGGACATCCCTAATTATTTAAAGATCGGTACTGCGGAAAAGTATCGATTTCCAGCACTAGTATCCATGTATTTATAGGTCTACCAGAATCTCATGGCATTTTGGGAAATTTGAATTTACGTATCGCAACACTGGGGTAATTGGATGAACATATTTTGATACTTTCAATAATTGTAATTAATTATTACTTCAAATCAACATGTTTTTTTAGTACATCTTTGTAAATAAAGTGCATAATGTTTTAAGTATAAATACATAGACTATTTAAACATTCAATATTGTACTTTTAGATTAATAGCCAATGAAATTAGGTAAATAAGATTTTTTCAGTTCTAAATTATAATACACATACGTGCCTTTCGAGTATTTATAATATAGAGGGAGCGCTGGTACTTCCAAAACGTAGATAAAAATGGTGATACCGAGCCACCAGTTTCGTTTTAATTCTCTTTTGTTATTAGTTCTCACTTAATCAAACAACTTTCAATTTCTGAATTGTAAGTAATTTGATTACGAGTAGGTTTTATTCAAATAATTATTAGTTCCAAAAATGTTATAAGAAAGATGCAAGGCTGTAAAATAAAAAACGTTTTTATTTTCAATCTTCTTTATATAATTAACACTTTAGTCAGAGCTTACTTCTAAATACTCTTCCTGTACATTTTCTGATGAAGACGATGAACATAAAGGATTAATAATAAACCGTTCCTTATCTAAAATATCTGGAAACTCCTGTAAATAGGTATTTAATGCATTACTGTTTAGTATCAAAAAATTATATCAAAGTATATACGATAAAACACATGTACATATCTAACACTTACCAAAAAAAATGAAGTATCAAAACTATTCACTCCGGCTTATTTGTTAAAACGACGTCGATTTTAAAATCGACGATTTTGTTTAAATTTAACCAAATTATTCACGGATCTAGCGATAAACCTTGTAAACAATGTGTCGCACTTGTGATTGTAGAACTAATTTGTATATTTTCGCTAAGAAAGTGTAGAAATCTTAAAATATTCACATCAAATGACATAACTCAAGTTTTGAATCAGCTGTTGACCGATGGTATTGCCACATAAAAATCATTATGTTTGTTTTTAATTTTATGCCATGAGATTCTGGTAGACCTATATATAGATATAACCTGTATGCGAAAGAGACAAATCCATGCGTTAAGAAAATGTGCACAGGATAAAAAGAAACGACCGATTAAGACATGAATGAAATATAAACACGATATAGATATAAATTACATGTGAGTGCTATGGTTGTGTGAGTTTTCTTAACGTGTAAAATTATTTGTATGAAATTAGCGGTCTGTCTTGTTTAATAGTCTGTGTTTACTATACTCTATGAATACAGTCAACATAAAAATTGTTAACATTGGCTTAATGATGTGCCAACTCGGGATAAAAACGACTTGAGTTATCTCGAGTTGAAATTCAGTTGACTCGAATTGAACTTGAGTTAGAAGCACAGATCACTTCCAATAGATACCGCATTATGCTGAAAACAAACTGTAGGTTTTTGTCTTACGCATAGAGTAAAGAAGCGGCCATAAATACTAGAGCAACGCGTCTTACAGCGATCTGCAGTGCGATTCACGTAACTTTTTGACGCGCCTATCAAGTTGCGGTGCGGTTACAATTAAGTTTACGCTTTGGTACAAAATGGTATTCTTGTAAGTGTTTAGCTGCGCGTGAACTGCGCGTGAGCTGCGCGTCAACTGTACGTCAGATGTATGAAATTTGTTTGAAATTGACATATACGCGCAGCAGTAGAATACGCTAAAACGTTTGCGTGACGCGAACTTCACGCGAGCGTATTTGACAGCGGTTGTCAAAATTACGAGAATACGAAAAGGGCTGTTTTGATCGAAACTTAACCGCAACTGCACTGCAGCTGAACTTATTAAAATACGTGAATCGCACTAATGAACAATAGATTCTTTTGTTGTGTGCACACTGTCGGTCGAAATTCGAGGGCATGACCTTCAAAAACAAAAAAAACGTCTGAGACATACAGCGCAACTAACATAAATTGACAAGTGGTGAAATTAGGAACTAGAAATGAAAGTAAAAAATATCTCCAACGCTTTCATTAAAATATTCTTTCATAATTTATACAATGTACATTTATACTAGTAGTCCAATAGTAGTAATGATAATAATATCCAATGTAATGAAATTTGAAGAGAGAAAAAAATAATGGTTTCTCCGTGCACCACAGCGCTTTTGAGTGATTTGCGATTGTGGACAAACTTGAGTTTACACAACAATAGGTTTTGTAAATATGGCTACCAGCTTTTTAAGCCAAACTAATATAACATTTCTTAAAACTTACAATTAAATTAGAATTTATAATACGTACAAGGTATAATTTTCTTTATTCAATCTGCATACAAATAAAAATTGTTGAATACAATTTGGACATTTCTAATTATTTACATGAGGTGTGGCTGGGAATCTAACTTGACTTAATAGAAATAAACACCGCAGTTCTTTGACCAGTTGTTTGTAAATACTAGACTGGACGTAATTGACAGCCTCCGTGACGCAGTTGGTTAGACGCCGCCTGTGAAACGAGAGGCCACGGGTTCGATCCCCGCACCGAGACAAATGTTTGTGAGGCCCACAAGTATTTGTCTCGGGTCTGGATGTTTGTGAGACCGAAAAGTCTCTCGTAGTTCCCGATACCCACGACACAACACTTAATTGATTTTAATGTGGGGTCAGGACTATGTATGTGATTGTTGAGTGTATTTATTTATTTAATTATCAGTAATTAGCCAAAAGTTCGTCTGTGCGTTCATTTAAAAAATGGAAGAAAAACGATCAGAGTATGTGCGTAATAGAGAAATTATTTATAATGTTAAATGTAAAGAATACAAATATGCTCACTTAAAGTAAGAAGTATGGGAACAAATAGTCAGTACCTATTTGTACTAAAGATAATAAAGTATCATACTAAAAATAACGGAGTAATTTTTTATACAATCAAATATTAAGTTATTGATGTTAAAATTTCAAAATACACGCGCTGTTTTAGGAATTATAATAGGAAAAAGTTAACCTTGTTATTTGTCTTCAGGTAGTCTCTTTTTTGTTTTCTGTTAAAATGACACTGGTAGTAGAAATATATAAAAAAAAGACAACAAGAACAAGACGTGTGCTCGAAACACGATCTTGCCTACTTTGGAATTCACACATTTTATACATAAGTATTTCTAATATGTGTACACGGCATTGTTGCTTAACATTTTTCCACAGTAAATTTATTCTCAATATGTGATCTATGTTTGTGTACAGAATTTAATCAATCACAGTATTATATAATTGATTGATGTGTGATTTCATG
Organism: Hyles vespertilio; assembly: GCA_009982885.2. NCBI lineage: Eukaryota > Metazoa > Arthropoda > Insecta > Lepidoptera > Sphingidae > Hyles > Hyles vespertilio. Next base: position 10,818,604 of record CM042810.1, on the reverse strand, counting down.
TTTATTGAATCATTGTTTTTGACAATAAAACAGTTGCAAACTCGAATGTGATAGTACCACAGGTTATCACAGATAAGAACTGTTTATAATAAGCGCCAACTAGGATTGATTTCATTTAATAAAATATATTATTTATTTGTTTATATAGAGATGAGATAAAGAGTACATAAAAATCGACTCTTCCATCCCTAAAAGCTTAGTCATTGGCAGACGAGAAAACCGTCCTTTGTCAATGAAATTAAAAAAATAAAAACGTACGTGGGCCCTCTGACGACCCGTACGAACCATGTAAGATGTGCTCTTTACCATAGTTTTGTACTCTTTACTCTATGCTTAAGACAAAAACCTACAATGTGTTTTCAGCTTTACCATAGTTTTGTTTTGAACCGAAAACGCCAACGAAGGGAACTGCGCGGGGGGTGGGCGGGTTGCAGCGCGATCACGTGGACTTCACTGGAGAGATAAGTCGATAAATAAAAAAATGTATCGATAGTTTGATTTGCTAGTAAGTTCACGTGTTATGATCGCTTCTATAACTAAAATTAATGTAATATCGACAAGTGACGATGAAACCCACTTGACGAACTATGAATGTTTTTGAGACGATATACAGGGTATATCAAGACTGCTACCGAAAACGAAGCCGGGTGGTAGTTTAAGCCACAGACTAATAAACAAGACAGACAGCCGAGTCCATACAAATTTTTTAACACGATAAGGGAACTCACACAGTGAAAGCCCAAACATGTACTTTATGTCTATATTATGTTATACAATTCATTCATAATTAATCGTCCATCTCTTTCTATCCAGTACATATTTTGACAGAGTGTTCTTCTTTACTTTTCGTTCGGTGGTTATATACATGTGTAGCAGTGCTGTGACAATCGGTACTTTATCGAGATACCGATCTTTAATTTAATTAGGGATGGCTTTATTTTCCGGTTGACATCTGTGCCTCAAACTTACCGGTTTTTTTTACCGATTTAGGTAGTTGTATATTCATATATTGGTTTTAAAGAAATAAATAAAATAAACTTCAAAAATAAATAACTTTATTTATAAACAATGAAAATTAAATTAATTTGTTATTCTGAAAATACCATAAACAATCCTTATTTAGATTGTCACTTTTTTTCTTTACCACCCGGTTCACAAGGCTGTATTCGCTAGAGAAGAACGGGCAAGAAACTCTAGCGTTGCTCTTTTATAATATATTTACAATACAGTGATTATGCATTAGTTAAATTCAGAAAAGTTCACAATTCATGTATAAAAATCAATTGATCACAATATTACAGGTCATTTTATACAGCTGAGATACGTGAAGTCAACCAGAACGCACAATTGGTCTACACTGTTCCGGTAAAGCAATGATTGGCAATGGCAATAGTAGTTTCAAAGTAATTAAAAGTTATGATATTATAATACATTAGGTTTCGTTCATTTTACCTTCTGATTGACCCTAACATACATATTTTAAAATTCGTTATGAGGTTTTTGTTTGTTAAATCGGGATAATCTTAGGAAACTACCACTAAGATAAGAAAAAATCTGCGTTTGATAGCGATTCATGACAATTTAGAATATTTCTCTCCTCAATCAAGAGATGTAAGGTTGTATGGAAGTAAATAATGTGAAAGTAAGAAGCACAACAAATTATTTATCACATTTACCTGTTTCTGAAAAGAAAAAATGTTACATATATTACTTATAAATCTTATTATCACATATTTTACTTCTAAGACCCCTCGTAACTAGAAATTTTACAATTAACGCCCAACGCTCTATAAGATATAAGCATAATATTAATATGTTTTTTTTTAATATCTTAAGCTTTATGAATGTTAAGTTATGTTAGCAACTACAGTTACAGTTTCTTTATGTTAGTAACTACAGGGTTGGCATGGATCATAGTAGTTGGCGATATAAATTTACCCAAATTAGTTCAGGCTTCTAGTAAATTAATGAAATGTTTTCATTATGGTTAACTTTAGATACATTAAATGAATAGCGTGCTAAAAACTTAATAGTGTAAATTTACAAATTATTACACCATGGAAGCCATTCCATGTGTAACATTACAAATGTATTATTAAATCGAATACAAAATAAGTTAAATACAAGTCTGAATACAATATAATGTTAGTATCTTGAAACCATATATGTATATAGATTAAACATAATATTTTTTTAATCACGAAGATAGTTTCTTAAACATTCTGCATAAAAAAACGAAAATGTTGGATTCAATAATTTGAGGAAATTCAATAATTTATATTTATCCATACACTCCTATACGTGGGCCCCCTCAATAAACGATTGAGATTGAGATAGGTCATGGTCCACTAGATCATCATTTAAAGATATGATCGAAATTGCTCTTCCATTACATTGCAAATCAATAAAAATATATGAAAGGTGCAAAAGCATGATTCATATAAACAGTTTAAAACAACATATTATGCTTTTCAATTAGCAAAATGATAAACATATTGAAGATTACTTTGTTTTTAAACCATGTAAAGGAGAGTAGAGATACAATAGTCAAACTATTATATGATTCTACTATGCAATATTTCAAAGCATAAAATTAAATTAATTACATTTTCCGGCAAAGTATTGCTATGGACATGATTACAATGAAGAGTATTGCGAAAAATGTCTGCTTACAAATATACTATTTGTATTAATTAAAAACAAGTCATTATGAAATTTAATACATCATTGCAGACTTTCATTCTAATGTACCAAAATAATACATTTCAAATTGGTTAATATAAAATACAATTAAATAATACAACCCTTGAATACAATATAAATAAAACTACAAAATAAGTTTATAAATATTGCAACTTGTGAGACATTCCATGCATAATAATATAATTGGTACTACTATATAAAGGCACATTTACAAGCAAAATGAATATAAAAATACTGGACGCAATATGATTAAGAAACAAACAAATTTCTATTTCAGGATTCTACATTTAAATTACATGTAAGATTTGGCATTCAGTTTCGTATATATAAATATTTTGAAAACCATCAGGTAGGTTCATATTAAGGTGTAATAGAATGTTTGGCAACATAGGTCTATTTTAAAGAAAACCTTGAATTTAAATTAAAATGATTATACACCCTAAAAGGATACTTGAGCATCAACAATCAAATTTAATAAAATAATTTTAAATGTAATACAATATTTAAATGAATTAACAAAAGTTATTACAAATATTGCAACTTGTGAGACATTCCATGCATAATAATATAATTGGTAATACTATATAAAGGCACATTTACAAGCAAAATGAATATAAAAATACTGGACGCAATATGATTAAGAAACAAACAAATTTCTATTTCAGGATTCTACATTTAAATTACATGTAAGATTTGGCATTCAGTTTAATATATATAAATATTTTGAAAACCATCAGGTAGGTTCATATTAAGGTGTAATAGAATGTTTGGCAACATAGGTCTATTTTAAAGAAAACCTTGAATTTAAATTAAAATGATTATACACCCTAAAAGGATACTTGAGCATCAACAATCAAATTTAATAAAATAATTTTAAATGTAATACAATATTTAAATGAATTAACAAAAGTTATTACAAATATTGCAACTTGTGAGACATTCCATGCATAATAATATAATTGGTAATACTATATAAAGGCACATTTACAAGCAAAATGAATATAAAAATACTGGACGCAATATGATTAAGAAACAAACAAATTTCTATTTCAGGATTCTACATTTAAATTACATGTAAGATTTGGCATTCAGTTTAATATATATAAATATTTTGACAACGATCAAACAGGTTCATATTAACGTATAAGAAAATGTTTGGCAACATAGGTCTATTTTAAAGAAAACCTTGAATTGAAACTAAAATGATTTTACACCCTGAAAGTAGACTTGAGCGACACTCAAATTTAATTTAAGAATTTTAAATTTAAGATAATATTTAAATCAATTAACAAATTTATTCTATATAACAAAGCTAAGGATTGAGTTTGACAACATACAGTTGAGACTGCTGTGAGCTGAGGATGATGATGATGACTATTAGCTATTATTATGTACTACGTCTCCTTACTTTTCTATAACTCAATCCTTTTGTAACTTTTTCACGGATTAGAGTTTCCATTTCTACATCTTTAGGCCTGTGATCGACATTATTAATTCTATTATTAAAATTACAACACCATTGTTTAACCTGCATTCTAATTACATACAACCAAAAAGATTCCATAAAAGACTCTTTATGATTATTACAATTATACCATGTAGTATCAATATTTTTCTTTAATGAACTTACTATTTCGGAATAAACGTAAACACTGCAAATGGATGGTAAAATCTTATCAATAATATATATACTCTGCCATACAATTTTACTCAAGTTCTTGGAAGGATAATACAACCTATCTACATCAGTACTATACTCTCTTAAACGAATTAATTGGTGAGATGACTCACTCTTACTTAATAGGGAGTTTATACAGTTACTACAATCATTACATTTTAAATTTGACATTAAAGAGCGACAAATTGCGCCAGCAATATATGGTATAGATTTGTGTTGATATATATTTTCATTAGGGATGGAGTTTTCTATAAGATTACTTTCCTCAGGATTAAGATGTTCAGGGTAGGAACTAAATTTTTGTTGATTAATTAAGTTATTTAATGTACCTAACATTTTATCGTCATCATCCGAACAATTAGTATATAATGATTTTCCAGTTGTAATATTATTAATCAATAATGTTTTGAAGGCTGACACAAAATGAGTACAGTCAGGATTGGTATTAAAAGTACCATGTGCCCTTATCTGTCCAAAAAAATTTTCTATCGGATCTTGATTAAGACGTCGGAGACTTAGAAACTTTACACCTTCAACAGAGCGCAAATCTGACCACAAATGTTTTATTGAGTTGACATTATGCACAAAATGCTTCAGTGATAGAGGTTTTGCTTCCCTTGGATTGGGAGAGTCAAAACGCATAGACATTAATTTTTTTACAGCTTCATTCCAGAAATCTATGTGTTCAGAGTTACAAGACAATGCATGTGTCAATTTGTTACCATAGCGGCCAAAACCATTTAAACTATCAAACAAATCATTTATGAAGGTAATTATTTCTGCTGTGAAAAAATTATTATCAAAATTAGGATTAAAAGTAGAATAATCATGTTCTTGGAGATGTTGGATACTCTTCGTATAAGCTTGTAGTGATGTAGCCACTTGCCGGCTAAAAACTTGGGCTGCAAGTTTGACCTGTAATGTATGAGCATTTTAATTATTGTGTAGCAATAATCAATATAAAGTCTATACTAATATATAACTTTTGACATCAGTTGCGCGCGGTGCCGCTTAACGAGTGCACGTATCGTGTTTATTTATCGGTGACGCGTCAATTAAATTCGTTTAATAATAATGTGATGGACGAGGTCCATCGCGGGCCGTCGTCTATTGGAAGCGATGCAATGAGTGAGGAAGAGATACGTGAAGATTGTGACCAATTAATTTCAGGGCACGATGAACGTAACGATAGATGTCAGACACCGATCTCGGGCATACTTATGAGTACTCAACGGACGGCGAAGCGGTTGCGTTATAGTAGCGAGGAAGGCGAATCGGATGGTTTTACATTAGTACAAAGAAAGGGAAAGAAGAATTATTTAATGAATACAAACATTAATATGAATGAGAATGAACAATATGAAGTATGTATGGCATCCCATCAACTACTTCCTAAGCAAATTGGTTTGGCGAAGATTTTGAAATCGGAAAACATTCAAAATATAACAAGAATAAAATATAAAAATCCATGCCGAGTGTTAATTACTTTTGAAGTGAAACAAGATGCAGATAAGTTAATTAATAATAAAAATATTATGGAGGAATTAGGTTACCGCTGTCATTCAACTAGCGAAGTAAGCACAACATATGGCGTCGTAAAATACTTAGAAATGGACGTAAGTGATGATGAATTACTCAAAGCATTTAAATGTGAACATAAGATAGTAGCTGCAAAAAGATTAAAACGTATGTCAGAAAATGGTGAATGGGTGGACAGTGAATCGGTGCGTTTCAGTTTTAATGGCCCGACTTTACCATTTTATATCTACGGATATGACTGCAGATTTAAGGTGGAACCGTATACCTTTCCAGTGACTCAATGCTCAAAGTGCTGGAAATATGGTCATTTGGCAAGACTTTGTCCAAGTAAGAAAAAAAATTGCCCTAAATGTGGAGCAGAACATGAAAACTGTGCGACAACGAAATTCAGATGTATAAACTGTAGGGGTGAGCATATTGCATTTAATAAGAGATGTCCTGTTTTCCTTAAAGAAAAAGAAATTCGTTCAATTATGAGCCGAAATAATTGCACATACAAGGTAGCTCTAACCAAATATATAAGAAGCAAAGCTAATGTTCAGAAACAACAACACAACTTTGTGGAAGTTAGTAATGACGGTAGCTACCCACATTTAGTTGATAACGAAATAATAAGAACAAAATATAGTCAAACAGGAACTACAACCAAACAAATTAATGAAGAGCTTACAGATGATAGTGAAGTGGAATCTGACGATAAAGTAAATAATAATACACTAGGAAAAGAGTAATCAAGAAGAAATAGATACCCAAAAAAGAAACAGAAAAGGAACATTGATGTCTGCGACAGAAACAAAAATGTGAAGACACCAGAAGACAGTAACCAACCATATGCAGGAGAATGTCATAAGAAGACAAAAATTGACTTTTGGCACATACTATGGAAATTGAAAGAAGTTGTACTGTCTAAAGAAAGTTGAGAAGTGAAATTGCAGCAAATATTAAAAATATTTTTTGAAGAAATAATATCATACCTTGTAGAATTAGTCAAACGTGAAGATTTTTTAAATAAGATTGTAAACACTATCTATAATGGATAATAATGCCCTACTCTTAAATGTTACTGGGACATCGGGCGCTGACTTTTCATTTGAGCAAGTTCTTAATATTGCTCAATGGAACTCTCAGAGCCTGATGCCCAAAAAGTATGATTTAGAGTTGTTTCTTTCACAAGAAAAAATCAGTATTTGTATAATTAGTGAAACGTGGCTAAATTCAGAGACTAGTATCAAAATAAAAGACTACAATATTTTTAGGAAAGACAGATTAGATTCGTATGGCGGAGTAGCTATAATTACACATAGGTCAGTCAAAGCTCATATACTTACATCCTATAAGTGTAAATAATTCAGGAATTGAAATAATATGCATTAAAATTTGTAATTGTAAGAATTTAGATTATATAACGTCCGTATATTGCTCCTCATCTGTTAGAACTACTCGAAATGACTGGGAGCATATATTTTCTCAGTTTTCAACAAAAACTATTATAGCCGGTGATTTAATGCACACCATGCAAGTTGGTCATGTAAAACAGATCAAAGAGGATTGCAAATTCTTGATGTATCTTTTGAATACAATTATGTGCCACTTAATAACGGAGACAGTACCAGAATTAACTCTTTAAGTTAACTCTTTTTTGCAAGAATCTTCACCAGATATTACTTTTGTTTCCTCCGATTTAGTGATTTATTGGAAATGGCAGGTAACAAGAGAATCCTTAGGCAGTGATCATATGTTAATTAAGTACTCCATGCAATATATAGCTTCTGCCAGAAGAGGAAATCGCCGAAATTTTAAACTGGCGAATTGGCAATTATATCAGGAAATCCTAAAAAGTCAGGTTGATTATTCTATAATAGTTGATGTTAATAATATTCAAACCACATACAATTTATTTATGGGGGAAATTAGCTGTGCGGCTAACTGGAGTATTCCTACATTTAAGGGTTGTAGTGGACTTATACACAAGTTTAGTCCTAAGCCTTATTGGACTCCATCACTATCTGCGGCTATTGCTGAACGTAGTTTTGCACTTAAAAATTTTAGGCGCAATCCTACACCTAATAACTTTATATTATTAAAACAAAAAATAGCGAACGCACAGCGAATCCACAGACAGGCAAAAACAAAAAGTTGGCAACAATTCTGTAATAGTTTAGACGAGACGGTAAACACGTCAGAGATTTGGCGACGTATGCGTTGGTTGAAAGGTGTAAAAAACGAATATGTTGAAGCTCCTAAACACAAAAAAGAAGAACTTTTACGTAGCCTTGCTCCTGACACCGTTGAGCCTCAAATGCCATTATTTTTTTCTACAAACAGTTCTTTAGAAAGCAACTTTTCCATTAATTAATTAAATAATAGTATTAAAAAAAAAAAGATACGGCCCCAGGAAGTGATCAAATTAGTTATTCCATGATATACTACCTACCAACTGAAGCAAAACTATTGCTACTCAAGATACTTAACATGATTTTTAAACACTCCATAATACCAGACCAATGGCGTAATATAAAAGTAGTCCCTATACCAAAGCCGAATTGTGATAATGAGTTCAGGCCTATTTCATTAATGTCCTGCATATGTAAAATTTTTCATCATATGTTATGTAAGCGTATAGAGTGGTTCGTAGAAACCAATAAAATCTTAGCGCCTACCACAAGCGGTTTTAGAAAAGGTCAATCGTGTATTGACTGCTTAGTGCGATTAACTTCCCAAATTCGAAAAATATTTCAACTTTGACGGTTTTTCTAGATGTTCAAAGTGCTTACAATAATGTTTCCATAGAAAAATTAGTTTCAACACTAGATACTTTAAAAGTAGGAACTCAAATTTGTAAATATATTTGGTCTTTTTTAACCCGAAGACGGTTATTAATTAAAGATTCCATGGATAAGGACGAAATGTTTAGATGGACAGCGAGGGGTTTAGCTCAAGGTGATCCTCTCTCACCTTTATTATTTAATTTAGTTACTTATAAAATAGGTTTGGGGTATCAAAATGTTCAGACACTGCAATATGCGGATGATTTTGCTTTCTATACACAAAATAAAAATGTAGTTAATAGTGCACACGATATTCAAAATTGTTTAAACTCAGTTGTAGAGGACTTAAGAGAAATAGGACTAGAAGTATCCCCACATAAAACACAATGTTGTTTGTTTCGAAGAGGAAGGCAAAGTAATCAGTTAAATTTAACAATCAATAACATCCAAATAAAACCAGTAGATAATGTTAAATACTTAGGTATGTGGTTAGATAAATCTTTACTATGGCGAATGCATATTAATCAAACTCATGTTAAAGCTACAAAAATGGTGAACATTCTTAAAGTATTAGCAGGTGCATCTTGGGGCTTGCATCCCATTCATCTTAGAATATTATATAATGCTTTAATTCGAAGTAGGCTAGATTTTGGAAGCTTTATTTATGACACTAAAACACATTTAGAAAAAATTGACCGAATTCAAAACATTGCACTACGTACTATAGGCGGTTTTATTAGAACAACACCCATTCATGTCATGGAATATGAACTCTGCGTTCAGCCACTTTCCATTAGACGTCAAAATCTAGCCACGAAATATATTTCAAAAACCCAATCATTATTTGGTAATTTAACTGTTTCTCTCTTGGAAAAACTTTCATTAAACTGTCGAACAAGATATTGGAAAAACAAAAAGAAGCCATTGCATGTATCAGTTTTCGCAGAAACAAGAAGAGAAAGGTGCAATAAAAGTCAAACCCTTCAAATGTTTCAATTAAATACCTGGATGTCTAATATTAACACAGAGTTTATAAAGATAGATGTAGATGAAGCTCATGTACCTAAAAATCAATGCAATAGCTCACTATTAAAACACAATGTTATAGAAATGATTAATTGTAATTATAAAAACTGTTATAGGATATTCACGGATGGATCCAAAATAAATAACATGTCTGGGGCAGCTTTCTATGATCCCAATTGTAATGTCAAAGAGCTATATACAATTGTATCCCCTCATAATACAATAATGGCGGTGGAACTCTTTGCAATCTCAGAAGCAATATCGTATATCGCCACTTCGGATATTAAAGAGGTAGTCATATTAACAGATAGCCGAAGTGCTTTACAGCATATTGCTCGATGTGTCTCTGTAGGAAGAGGTGCTTCGGTAGCATATGCCATAATTAAAAAAGTATTACTTTTGCAGAGTAAAGGTGTTAATCTGAGGTTGCAATGGATCCCATCGCATATAGGTATTCGAGGAAACTAGATTGTTGATAGGCTAGCGAAAGAATCCTTGTGTAATGGCACCGAAATTTACATAAGGCTAGAAAATACAGAAATTTTAAATAAATATAGATACAAAATATTTGAAAAATGGAAAATACATAGTGATAAGATATTTACTCAAAAAGGAATCTGATACCGAACAATCCAACAAGAACCTCCTCGAATACCTTTTTGTATGTTAAGTAATATGAGAAGACAGTTTGTCGTCGTAGCGCATAGACTCAGATCGGGGCACTTGCCTCTCAATAAATTCAAACATCTAATGAAACATACTGACTCTCCCAATTGTTCACTTTGTGGAGTGATAGAAGATGTCCACCACCTTCTACTTAATTGCACCCGAACTGAGTCTATGAGAGCAAATATGATAGATAAATTTTATGTAAATCCAATGGATACAGGAGTATTTCAGAGTATTTTGGCAGAACCGACGAGTATAATGGCTAAATATTGGTGTTCTACAATTTTTGATAAAATAATGTAGCTAGTTTCAATAATTATATGTACAATAGGTCTGACATAGTCGCAGAGCTACTCAAAGATCTTATATTAAATAAATAGAAAAAAAAAAACTTTTGACATATTGATAACTTTTTGTGATTAGTGACCACATCAAAACAGAATCTTGATAGAAATTGTATACTTTAATTTACCTTCATTTTGTCATATGAAGTTGGATTAATGTGTTTCTCTGTAAGTTTGGTGCTTCTTGCTCGGCCACCAAAGCCATCCCATTTGTATAGACTTTCTATACATTCCCACTTTGCTCTTCGATAACCAATAAGGAGATGCTTTTTCTGAAAATTATTACGAAAACATTTTAACAAATGAGGTACATCATAGATATGATATAATTGGTAAGGGCCAATTTTGTAGCAAATGTCATTGGTGCAATTATTACTTCGTAAAAGTTCAGCATTGGAATCTGATATTAATGACTTAATAGCAGCAACATTAGCAGAGCCTTGATCACTAACTGTAGCTCTAACTATAAAACCAGATTTAAAAACTGCTAACACTATTTCTTTTATTATATTCTTTAAAACAAATGTTTTAACCCCATCTCGTGCAAAATAAAACGCTATCGGAATTTTCCAAGGAGAAAATAACCCTCTTAACATAAAGACTAAAGCTTTATCAGCTACATTATTTGTTCGTTTACCAGAACCCATATCTTCAAAACCCTCAATAACCCCAGTAAAATAATTAAAATTTAAGTTCTTTTTAATACTCATTTCATCAAACATTAAAGTGCATTGCCTGTCTATTGTAGGTTTATTTAATGCAGCATCTGCCAAATGTTTAAATATAAAGTCATTAATACCAGGCCTCAAAGGAATATTAGTAAGCAGGGAATTAATTCGCGACTTGCAAGGTAATGCTATATATTTTCGCAAAAATCCATAGCACTTAGGGCTTAACTTATATAACGACAAAGCAAATACTTTTTCGTCATTAGTATAGCGCCGACCTTTTAATGAAGTACCAGTCAAACGTAACTGTGAATCTACTAATAACTTTCCAAATTTACTTAATATGTTATATTTCTTTAAAAACAACTTAGTTTTAGGAGCATTAAGGGTTACTTTCGTCTTAAGCCTTGTTTTTTGCAATTGTGCAAGACGTAACTTATTTCTTAATCTGTTAATTGATGCACGTAAAATCTGCTTACGAGGGGTAGATTTATTTGGATCTAGTCTAATACGCTTAATTAACTGACATTTTACTTGACTACTACAGTTTCGTTTTTTTACATTAGACACAGCAAGGGTAGATGATGTGGATGGGGTAACACATATTTCTAGCTGTTCTCTATTAGGTGGTATGTAAGGGTCAACATGAGATATAGCACTACTACTAGGTTCATTACATTTAGATTGAAATGTATTTGAAACAACAGGTAACTCAGCAGAGTCAGAACTAATATCTGCTTTTACACTATTAAAGCATTCATAGTTTATAGTCGGTTGATTTACTATATCAGAAGGGACAACTACTTTAAAAATAAAAGGTTCTATATGGTCATTAGTGGGCGTTATTTCTAAATGTTTCTCTAAATTTATATTCAAGTTCAAACACGGAATTGCACAAGGTTTTAATTTTAATTTTTCATTAATATGTTCGGCAAGAAAATGTTTATGACAAAAACGAATACGGCTACGTTTAACAAAAGGTATGTTTTGTAAATATGGACAAACCCCTAACCACATTTCCCACCTTGCTTGGTTTGTGAAGGGTACACAAAAATATTTATTATTTGGTCCCCGAGTTTTACACCCGGGAACAATGCACTTATTTACCATAGTTCTTACAAAAATAACAAGTATTTTAACACAAATTCAATAATAAACTATTACTCGTTTGAGCCGGTAAACACTAAGGTCACTTAAGGCTATTTTATCTTTTACGAAAACATAAGCACACAAAATCAATAAAAAGGAAAAAAAACCGCCTTTGATTGCAAACTGTAGCACCAGAATCCGTGATTAGAAAGTTATTAAATTCCAATTATAAGATTCGTTGTACTATGACTTGATCAAGGCACAAGAGAAAATGGCGGATGGCGGCAAACGAGACGAGATACGTTTGACATATCTTTCAATCCTAGTGACATAAAATACTACGTCACACACACACTAATATAAATATGAGTAAGATGAACGCCATCCATATTAAAATAGTGAGATAGCTAGCATAGCTTAACGTGCAACTTTTTTTATTCGGAGTTGGACGGGCCTGGTTTAAGCGACTTCAGACACAACGCAACAGAAAAAGTTGCAAAAAAAAGCGACAATTTTTTTTTGTTATTTTTTTCCTATGGCCATATTTGGGTGGTAAATATTTTTTTTCCTAAAATAATAGTATATACCCTTTTATTTATAAATATTCTAAGGTATAAAAGAGTTTAAATTATTATTTTAGCAAAAACTATGGATTTACCACCCAAAAATGACGATATATTCTGTCTAACGAAAGCTGAGAGTGATTTATTTTTTTCTTACACTGGCAACAATTTAACGCCATTGACATTAGTGATTGTTTACATAACCTCTCTAATATCAGTTTGTGAATACTTTCGTAGTTTTCGACATTAAACCATGCCTAAAACAATTAAAAGCGGAGTGAGAAAGTTACTTTACGACATGATTAATAAGTATGAAGAAGTGAAACGCGAAAAAGAGACCGTTTTATGTGAAAAATCACGATTGTTGTCAACGATTTCCGAAATTGCATGTAAGTGCTTGTAGTCATTTTGATACTTTTTATTTAATAATTCAAATGAAATTATTTAAGTTTAAATAAAATAAAATTTGTCTGTTCATTTCAGTTTTTAATTTATTGCAATATTTTTTAGCCGAAATTATTAGCGACGACCAAGAGAAGTTGCAGGTGTTTCATAACTCTATTGAGAGTCTAAAAATCTTGGAACAATCCGATGAAATGTCCTCCGAAACGCAATACATAAAGAAAATATCGTTGACTGGTAAATTAAATTTATTAATTTATAATTACACACATATTATGTATGCAGGTGCAAAAATAATTTATTTTCTATAATTTGTTATTTAATCATATTATTATTTGTTATTTCAGGTTTCAGTTTAAGTACACTGTGGCGAATAAAAAAAGAAGGTTCTGTCAACAATGGACAGTGGGATACACCAGGCAAGAAACGTCCGCACAAACAAACTATTTCTGAATTAGATAGCTTCGACACAAATGCTATACGGAATAAAATTAATGAATACTACATAGTAAGAAGATGTGTACCAACTCTGAGATCTTTAGTTGCAGAACTCCGAGAATCAATTAATTTCACTGGATGTGTGGAAACACTTCGACAAATATTACTGCGTAATGGATTCGAATTCAAGAAAAATTCTAGTGAGAGATCCACACTCATAGAACGCTATGACATAGCTGCTTGGAGACATCGCTATCTTCGAACTATTGCCCAAAAAATAATATTTGTAGATGAGACATATGTTCATCAAAATTATAAAGTTAAAAAATCCTGGCAGGGCCCCTCTGTAAGTGGTGTCAGCGATAAATTATCCTTAGGCAAAAGGTATATAATTGTGCATGCAGGTTATGAAAAAGGTTTCATACCCGGCGCTCTACTGACATTCAGTACGAAATCGAAATTAGCGGATTACCACCACGACATGAATTCATGTAATTTCATGAAGTGGTTGGAACAAAAACTAATTCCCAATTTGCCAAAAAACAGTGTTGTTGTGATGGATAATGCTAGTTATCATGTAAAACAAATAAACAAATCTCCCACGGCACAAAATTTAAAAGTGGATATCCAGAACTGGCTTACTGCTAATGAAGTTCCATTTGAAGATTTTTTTACAAAAGCTGAACTTCTTTGCCTTGTCGACAAAAATAAGCCTGCACCTCTGTATGAAGTGGAAGAGCTCTTAAGAAAACATGGCCATGAAGTATTGAATTTGCCGCCATATCACTGTAACTTAAACCCAATTGAATGATATGGAGTTTAGTGAAACGCAATATATCTAGCAAAAATGTTGGACTACAATCGGCAGATATGGAAAAATTGATAATTGATTCATTTTCACATGTTACTCCTGATGACTGGCGAAAATGCGTAAATCACGTAATAAATATCGAAAATATGTACAAAGAAAAAGATAGAATAACAGATTCTAATTTAGAATCATTTATTATTAATGTGAATGATGACAATACAAGTGACACTAGTAGGGACTCATTAGATGGAGTAGAATTTTTAGAATCTAATTTTGATTATGATGATTAATTTACTTTGAATATATGTATTTTTTAGCAGTTCCGCTGTATTAATTTTGAGGGTTCCGTACTGAAAACAAAAATAAGTCACTCTTACAGGATCACTTCCTAATTCCTTGTCCTTCTGTTGAGAAATCTTGCAAGGTAATTCTCGTTGACGATGATAATGATGAATTTGAAGCAAGGTTTCATAATACATGTATATTTCTGTCAGAACCATAAACCTAAATGAAATGATTGCGATTATAATGTATTTTTTTGCAATTATAAAGTTACACTTGTAGTTTTATGTATATAGTATAACACGATAGTGTAAAGCACAAGACCTTCTACGCATGAGTCTGACTCATATTTGTGATATTAATTATTAAGCTATTTTAAGTGGCCCCTAAGAAAATATCTCTCTTTTTAGGATCAATTTTAAACACTTATTTTTAGGGGTCCTTACTCAATATAAATAAATCATAAATTAAAAATACGTTGCATAAAAAAAATCTTTGTATATACAATATTTAAAATTAAAAATCATCAAGTATCAACTATGTATTTCCTAGTACACTCGGGGTTGTAAGCGCTATATTTTTTAAATTTCCCGCTATTTTGCACTCTCAGCTTTCATTAGACAGAATATATTTAAAAATATTATATTTAAAAAATCATAAAAAAAATTGTCGCGTTTCTAGGCGAAATTTTTAATTGCATTGTGTTTGTAGCCACTAAAACTACCACCCGGCTTCGTTTTCGGTAGCAGCTACTGATTCTCAATAAACGTAGTATACTAAAACTTATGATAAATACCCTCCCATTATATTTGAAAACGTATACAACTAGAGGGAAAAAAGGAAATTTAATTACGCCAAATATAAATAAAAAAAATATTGTAAAAGTACCTTGTTAAGTGTTAACAAATTTAACTATTTCAAATTACATAAAATAACGTAATTATGGTAATTTGCAATTTTTATTTAAATCAATATATATTTTGTGACATTGTCATTTAATAAAATTAATTTACATTATTGTTTTACAATATCGATATTTCTGGGAATTATATTATGACCATGCGTCAAACACTAGTGTTTACGCGTTCTTCTAGAAGAACGCGTGATTTCGCCAAAAAAAGATGGCTTATTACGGTTATTGCTATGCGAAAAAGAGACAGCTGATTCTCCATCAGAACTTGACTGTTTAACATTGATACATTAACCAGTATAAATTGAGCTCGCTCGGGACCAAATTAATTTAAAGAATATTAGTTATCGATGAAAACTTATTGCGTTTTTTTTAGATACTTTATTTTGTTGAGTTTTTTGCACACCATTTTATTGAACAAATCATTTTTAACTGTAATATTATGTTCCCAAAATGTACTTTTCACTAACGTGCGACGACATGTGCGGGTCCACTACTTGGACGACACTGATGACGCGACATTTGGCATCGGTTTATATCTATCTGATAGCTTATATGTGTTGGGCGCAACCGCTGCCTTGCATTAATAATAATAATAATAATAATAACTCTTTATTATAACACCATATACAAAAGATAAACAAAAGACAAAAACAAAAGAAAAAAGAAGAAAACAATAGTTATAGAAAAATAAAGTTGGTGATATAACTGGCGGTCTTATCGCTTTAAGCGATCTCTTCCAGACAACCGGTTGGTAAAGGAAAGATCCAATGGTTATGGACGGTGCTTATTATTAACAATAAACTTACATACAATATAAATATATAAATACCGATATAAACGAATAAATGCAAGATATGATACACTTAAATACAATATAATACATAAACATACATATATACATAACAATAATAGTGAATGATGATAAATCTATTGCGAAAGGTAGAAAGCTTTCACCCTTGATTTAAATATTTCCAGCGAGGACGATCGCTTAATTGTAAGAGGCAAAGCGTTCCACAGCCGCACTGCCTCAACAGTAAAGGAACGGTCATAAAATGACGTCCTATGTGCTGGAAACTGCAACATCAGATTCTCTGATGACCTAAGACAATGTGAATTAGCAGTATGTAGGAAGTTAAAACGTTCCTGAAGGTAGCGCGGAGAAGAGGGATTAAACAGAACACTGTAGAGAAGAGACAGGATATGAGCATTTCGGCGACGACGTATAGGGAGCCACTTGAGCCTGTTACGATATTCAGAAACATGGTCATATTTGCGCAAACCAAATATAAACCTGATACAAAAATTTTGAAGGCGCTCAAGCTTATTTAGCTGGGCCTCAGTAAGATCGAGATAGCTGGTATCGGCATAGTCGAGAATAGGGAGCAAGAGAGCTTGTGCAAGCGCAATCTTAGTGGTAGTCGGAAGAAAATTACGCATTCTACGCAACGAACCATTAGGTATCTATTGGGAGTGATCTGTGGTTAGAAGGGAAAAAATAGTGTATGAATGCTACAACACGATTTTTTTTGCATTTCTTCTTTCGGCGAACTCTTAGGCCAAACGTTAGGACAATTATTATCATTCCTTATCTTCGTAGGTAGGAATCGTAAGATTGAAATAAAAAAAGTTTACATGCTACTTATATTATAAAGACTCTTCTTCACGTTCAAGCGGCTAGAACAATTTTGATGAAATTTTGTACAGAGGGAGCTGATATAATTACAGATGGGTACTTTTTATCACAAAAGAATATCTGGAGCATAGACGAGTAAAAAGAGAATTTAACTGCGCACCCTCCAAAAGAATGGCGCTTTCTCTCTTTCGCTTGATGCGTTCATCTACCGGAATTTTCAAACTTGAGTTAGGGAGAATTTAATTCGAGTTAACTCGAGTAGATACATCTCTATTTTCTAGTTGTCAGTTGTCACTTGTCCACAGTTTTATCAGTTGCCGCTATTGATTAAAAAAATTGTGTTAGAAATTCTACCATTCTACCAATACCTTAGTCTGTGAATACCTTGCTATTATTTAGTCTTAGAAGTGCTATTTTATAGATTTTATATTAAACAATATGAACGCTAATCTTCTGACTCTCTGTAAAATTATACTATTTGTAATAGTCCTAATGAGTGTGATATCACATGTAGTTATAGCTAATTCACCTAAAAAGCTACAAATTGGTGTTAAAAAGCGACCTGCCGAATGTCCCATGAAGAGTAAAAAGGGAGATCTACTACATATGCACTATACGGTAATTTCTTCGTGCTGATTAAATTAATATAATATCCCTTAGATAACCTCCAAATAATTAGTACTAATATGGCTTTCTATTTTAGGGTACTTTAGAAGATGGAACAGAATTCGATAGCTCTATCCCCAGAGGAAATCCTTTGACGTTTACTCTTGGATCAGGTCAAGTGATTAAGGGATGGGATCAGGGACTAATAGGTATGTGTGAAGGAGAACAGAGGAAACTAGTCATCCCACCAGAACTGGCGTACGGCGAAGCTGGGGCACCGCCGAAGATACCAAAGTCTGCAACGCTTACATTCCACGTTGATCTCGTGAAGATTGACAGAAAAGATGAGCTTTAATCACATTTTTTTTTTACAACAATAAACAATTTTATTTAAACTGTATTTCAGTTAGTAATTATAATAATATAATTAAATTACATCCCTCAGCTCCGCGCTATCTTCAGGACCGTTTTAGTTTCCTCTATACTGCAAATTCTCATTTCCTTAGGTCGTCAGAGAATCTGATGCTGAAGTTCCCGGTACACAAGACATCATTCTACGATCGCTCCTTTACTGTAGAAGCAGTGCGATTGTGGAATGCATTGCCACTCAGTATAAAATGGTCACCCTCCTTGGAAACTATTAAAACGAGAGTGAAAGCACACTTTCTGGCAAGCTAAAACTGTGTACATACTTTACTATTAATATATATTTATTATTATTATATTGTATGTATGTTGTTTTGGTGTATGTTTTTTTCACTGCATCGTTATATATATTATTATTATTTTTTTGAATATGTATTTATGAATTGATTATGTAAGTTTATCTTATAGTATCATAAAAGCACCGTCAATGTTAACCACTCATCGCTCGCTTTTAGCGATAAGACCGCCGTTTTTTAACACTTAATTGTTTTTCTCTTTTTATTTTTGTAAATGCTTTGTGGTGTTTTAAATAAAGAGTTGTTATTATTATTATTATAAATTACATAAATTAAACTGTATCAAGGTTCGTCTGGACGAAGAACTGAGAGTTATATGACTTACAAGTAACATCATATAAACGCCTTTACACTTTAAATAGCAATAATGTAAATCTTAAATCTTCAGCAATGTTTAAAAAAGGACACGTAATAGTGAACACCAGGACCAGTCGTAATAACTGATAAATCATTGCTGATAAATGAGAACCGCTACATGTGACGTTATCATTAATCGATTCATACAATGGTTAATTAGGGTGTTTAGTATTACTTGATCTCAGCCTGGATCAGTGTCATGGACCGTATACGTAATAACCTCAAACCTCAGAAATACAAACGTTTGTATCTAGTACGTCCATGGTCTAAGCCATAATCCAAATTCCAAACATCGTTATGTTCACAATTCCGTCGTCATCGATTCTGTCGATCATATCGATTAGAAGTTATAACAATATTTTAAGAATCAATCTGGGAGGTACTCTATTGTGTGCTCTAGTGTCCACACTCCACACTCCACTAGTGTCAAAAAAATATTTGATGTGTTTGGTTTGTGGAGTTTACTTTGTTTACGTGTTTTAATAAAAATTACTCAGTGACCTTGTGCGATTGAATGTATTAACAATCAGAACTAGTAATTATGGTGAAAATATTATTCCTCCACCCAGACTTGGGTATCGGCGGAGCCGAGCGGTTGGTATTGGATGCCGCATTAGCGTTTAAAAAGAAGGGACACGAAGTCGCTTTTTACACTAATCATCACGATCCAACACACTGTTTCGCCGAGACACGTGATGGAACGTTTCCTGTGACCGTGGTGGGAGATTGGATTCCTCGGTCTATATTTGGTAGGTTTAAAGCGGCTTGCGCGTACGTCCGCATGGTGTACGCAGCTGTGTACCTAGCATGGTACGTCATTCCTGCTGAAGAGCCTACGCTAGTATTCTGCGATTTGGTCTCCTTATGCATTCCCTTCATAAAAATGGCCCGAGGACCGTTCAGAGTTGTATTCTATTGCCACCATCCTGACAAATTGCTCAGTTCCGAAGGCGGCTTTTTGAAGAAGTTATACAGAGCGCCCTTGAACTGGTTGGAAGAGCTGACCACTGCTCGGGCAGACAAGGTTCTAGTCAACAGTAAATACACAGCAAGGGTGTATCAAGATGCATTTCAAAGCATAAAAGATGTTCCTGATATTTGTTACCCCTCCATAAACACTGAGTTCTTTAAGACAACAGAGCCAAAACCTTTAAAAGAAATAGTTCCTGTTGGTACAGATAAGTTCATATTCCTGTCCATTAACAGGTATGAAAGAAAGAAGAATCTACAATTGGCCTTAAGAGCTTTTGAACAACTAAAGCATATACTTAATGAAAACGACTGGAACAAAGTCCATTTAATAATGGCAGGAGGTTTTGACCCGATTAATTTGGAAAACATGGAACACTACATAGAATTGACAGACTTAGCTACTGAACTGGACATTGAAGATAAAGTTACATTTATTAAATCGCCCAAAGACACTGAGAAGGTAGCCCTTCTGTATAATTGCAAGGCCCTTGTGTATACTCCATCAAATGAGCATTTTGGAATTGTGCCATTGGAAGCTATGTACTACAAAAAGCCAGTGATAGCAGTTAATAGTGGTGGGCCCACTGAGACAATTGTGAATGAGGTTACCGGATTCCTATGTCAACCAACCAGTGAATCATTTGCTGAAGCAATGAGCAAATTGGTGCTAAACCCTGAATTGGGAGATAAGTTAGGTGAAGCTGGGTTAAAGAGGTTTGAAACAAAGTTTTCATTTGATGCATTTACAGAGCAGTTAGATGGTATTTTGACAAGGGAAAGGCAGATTGTTTCCGAACACAGGGCCATTGAATATGAGCAGAAGAAAAAGAAATAACAGAGAGCTGACACTCCAACAATATATGATATTGTTTGAGTGTACCCCACCAAAGAAATGAGCCTGTTTATAATTGGGTTGTAATTATGATGATGGTGGATAATTAAATGGTAGTATTTTATGTGATTATAAAATTAAAAATAGCATAAAATGCACAATAATAATAAAATCCAATAAGATAATATCTTTATCTTCCTATAAGATAATTCTTTATCTTTAATGATACTTATTGATTTAAAAAAAATACTTTTTTTACTGCATAAAATGCTTCAATTATAAAATTAGAACTTAGTGCTGGTAAAATTTATAAACACAATTTACTACCATTTAATGATAGTGCAGATATTTTTTTACAAAATTCAATATTTTGTAAAATAAATTTTCCAACTTTGCTTACTTTTGATTTTAAGTTTTTTTGCATTTCAAAGTTTATATGTCTTCAATAGCCTAAAAAACTGATGCTTTAAAGTATTTGTAAAATTTCAACTTGACTAACATATTTGTTGTGTGATATTTTTGTAAATTAAATTAATAATTGTAGATGTTGGTAGAAAATTATTCATGTAATTGACATTCTATACATATTGAATATATATATAAAATAAAATAAAAATAAGAATATTGGTATATACAATGGTCTAATATTGTTATATGTTGTAAGCAATGTATGAGGATCTCTACCATATGCTTTTGTCAATTGAATATATTCTAGTCTTCAGAAAATGGCTGAGCTACAAAAATTAAGGATCCTTTGAGTTTCTTTTATATGTCATTATTTAAATCATAGAATCAATTTTTCTTTGGAATTATCATCATTTATCAACATTATATGTAAAACTGTGTGATGTATATTTCTTGACTTGTTACATATGGTAAAAACTATGTCATTTGGATAAATAATATTACAATATTACATACTCTGCCTATTTAAGCCATCTATGTAAATTATTTTTACAATTCTGATCACAAAGTGAATATTTTTAGCTGAAGTTGGCACAATTTGGTAATAGTCTGACTATAATAGCTTGAAAAATGAGAAGAATAATATGTTTTTGTTCAGTGTTTAACCATCTAAGATTTTGTAATCTAGTGAAGCATTTTATAAATATTTTGTCACACAACTTGGTTGTAGAATATTTTACGAAAAATTAGTTAATTCCTTTTTTTTATTAATGTCCCTATATCAATATCACAAACATATTTTGTAAGTGTTGATTTTATTGTTATATATTTTATTTTACTGTATACCAAATAATATTGAACACAATGATTGACTAATGGTATGGCCACATTTCTTTCGTGTTAAAATGCTAAACATAGCAATATTGCAATTATGTACTATCCTCTATATTATACTAAAAATAAGCAATGTCTACTACATCAGTTGTTACATAAATGGCTAAATAATAGCTTTGTAAATGTGAATAATGTGCATAAAAACTAAGATTATTCAATGAGTTTTATTTTGTATTCCTATGTGATTTCTTAGAGAAGACTAATTTATAAAATAATAAATAATAATAAATAATAAATAACACCCAACAGTCACATACATAGTCCTGACCCTAACACACTAAGATCGAGTCTTGTGTCGTGGGTATCAGGAACTACGAGAGACTTTTCGGTCTCACAAACACCCAGACCCGGAAGAAATATTTGTGGGCCGCACAAACATTTCTCTGGGTGCGGGGATCAAACCCGCGGCCTCTCGTTTCACAGGCGGCGTCTAACCAACTGCGCCACGGAGGCTGTCAAATGAAGAGAATTTCCCATTGATTGTGTATATGAAAAAAAAAGAACAAAAAACACAGGATGGATAAGAATGCATTGAGGAGAGATAAAGGAAAATGATAAGATCTTAGTCACCTTTTTTAGTGTAAGTTCCTGTAAAAATCGCTTAAAGACTAAAGTAACATTTAAACATAATCTCATTTAAAATAACTGATAAATAACAATTTATTGTATGAAATAATTTATTACATAATCTATTCGATAATAATCTTGTCTGTGGTGTCATACACTTTTTCGACGTTTTCTGGTGGCAATGGATCCATGATTTCGAACTGCAAGTCGTATTGTTGGTCGAGTCCCATGTAGCTGTCACTTAATACGTACACCGTGTATATTATACGACCTGAAATAATAATATATTTGTAAGGTAATTAAATCAAGTTCGTCGTGCAGTCTTTTCCGAGGTCTGCCTTGTCGACTCTTGGTATGCGTGGGCGTCCCCTGCATAGCAAATTTTTTTCACCTTTTGGGTTGCATCCGGGCAGAACCAGTGTAAGAGTAGGGTGCGGTTGCACGACGAAAAGGGCGCCGGAAATACTTATGTATTATCTTTAATTTATTATAGTTAATTTATTTTCGCTTGGATTTTAATAGTACGTATAGGGCGCCGTAGAAGTCTCTCCCAGGAAGAAGAGAAAGAAGAAGAGAAGAAGTCTCTCTCAAATCCGCGACTGCATCCGGGTGATGTGTCGCACCCAATCCCACTTCAATTCAGCCGATTCCTTTCCTATATCCCTAATTCTAGTTATGAAGCGAAGGTGTTATTGAGCACTCTGTCCATTGGTGTTACGCCGAGCATGCTGCGCTACGTAGCTCTGACAAACGCCGAGCCTGGACCTCTGAAGTACTGATACCTTCAGTAGAGTACAGGCGGCAGAAAATAATGACAGATGGAAGGAGTTGAGAGACGTTTACCTAACACTGGGCCAATACAAATTACTAAAAAAAAGTAAGTACATACTTTATTATTCTATCCAACTTCCGGTACCATTCCATATTCCTAACCATCCCAGGTAAAAATGTACTAAGTTTGAAAAAAAGCTGCCAGATAGTTTTGTAAAAAATTGCAACTTAAGGTTTCAAGTAGGGATGAAACGGATAGTGATTTGGCCGGATACCGGATATTCGGCTAGCTACGAGGCCGGAGCGCCGGATATCCGGCTACCGGATATCCGGCCGCTTATAGCGTTACAATTTGATTCATTGCCGCTAGTTAATTTTGAGTACTAAGTACTAACACTAAGTTAATTTTCATTAATTAACTTTTTAACAAACAATTTCTGTCATTATTTTAATTTAATAAACGATGTCCGTCCATAACCTATTGTTGTTTTTGTTGTATTTTTTTTCATTTTTGCTTTGTGTAAAATAATCCATTACTAATATTATAAATTCGAAAGTAACTCTGTCTGTCTGTCAGTCTGCTACGCTTTCACGCCTAAACTACTGAACCGATTTTGATGAAATTTGATACAGAGATAGATTAAACAACGAGAAAGGATATAGGCATAAAGGAAAAATTGTATTCCCACGGAAAATCGCGATATAGACGAGTTTAGAACGTAAAGAATTCAACATCTAGTGATATATTATACAGGGTATATCAAGACTGCTACCGAAAACGAAGCCGGGTGGTAGTTTAAGCGATTTCAGACACAATGCAACAGAAAAGTTGCAAAAAAAGTGTACATTTTTTTTGTTATTTTTTTCCTATTACCATATTTAGGTGGTAAATACATTTTTTCCTAAAATAATAGTGTATAACCTTTTATTTATAAATAATCTAAGGTATAAAAGAGTTTAAATTATTATTTTAGCAAAAACTATGGATTTACCACCCAAAAATGACGATATTTAAAAATCATAAAAAATAATTGTCGCGTTTCTTTGCGAAATTTTTAGTTGCATTGTGTTTGTAGTCACTAAAATTACCACCCGGCTTCGTTTTCGGTAGCAGTCTTGAGATACCCAGTATACATATTTATTTATTTTATAATTCAGTATTCGGTCGGATAGTGCGCTACTATCCGGTATCCGGCCGGATAGTGCGCTACTATCCGGTATCCGGCCGGATAGTGAAAATAGGCCGGATAGGCCGGATACCGGATAGTTACCGGATATCCGTTTCATCTCTAGTTTCAAGGCTTTTGATCAACCCCTAATGATACCGAGTCTTTTATCACTCAGGTAAGTTCCCGAACTGAACTAAAGGTCAGCTAAGTGGTAAAAGAATTCGTGTCTATATGGGATTCCCAAAAATCGGAAAATCTAAAATCACGATTTTTGACAAAAACGTTCTCATTTTTTTTTCAAATTATGTACAATGTGACCTGGGGTAATGAGAAACATGCGGGTTAAATTAAGTAAAATGTGTCAATATCACCCTGTATATACAGGGTATATCAAGACTGCTACCGAAAACGAAGCCGGGTGGTAGTTTAAGCGACTTCAGACACAAGCTACAGAAAAAGTTGCAAAAAAAAGCGACAATTTTTTTTGTATTTTTTTTCCTATTGCCATATTTTGGTGGTAAATACATTTTTTCCTAAAATAATAGTGTATACCCTTTAATCTATAAATACTCTAAGATATAAGAGTGTTTAAATTATTATTTTAGCAAAAACTATGGATTTACCACCCAAAAATGACGATATTTAAAAAATCATACATCATCGGGTGGTAGTTTAGTGGCTACAAACACAATGCAACTAAAAATTTCGCATAGAAACGCGACAATTATTTTTTATGATTTTTTAAATATCGTCATTTTTGGGTGGTAAATCCATAGTTTTTGCTCAAATAATAATTTAAACTCTTTTATACCTTATGCCCAAATACTGGAAAGCCAATTAACTTTTAACTCCGATTAACTAGCTCTAATGACCTGTTAAATTGATTACAGTTAAATATAACTTCGATTAAACCACTTAAGAATTAAATATTTAATGGGGCATTATTCATCCGATTCGTATTCTCGAAAGCAACTTAAGAGTTTGACAGCTGTCAAACAGTCAAATTTTTAAGAATTTCTAGTTTTAAGCAGCCGTCGTCTTAAGGCCGCCTGCGACCACTCTTAACTTCATCAATTCTACATAAAATTTACTAAAATGACTCTCGCGTCGGTTTCATCGCTGTCTGATGACGATATAGTTTCATCAAGGCGAGTCAATCAAGAAAAAAATCAATGCTTTTGACAAATACAAAGAAGAAAACATTCAAACAAAGGTTCCGCCTGAAGAAAGAAACTGTTCTGCATCTGCGTTCCTTGCTGGAGGCAAAATAGAACCCACTACAAATAGAAGTCGATTGATAAAACTTGCGACCAACTGTTACTTGCTTTATGATATTCTACGACAGGCAGTTACCAGAAGATTATTGGAGATGTATTTCATGTGGAACAGCCGACTGTACAACACAAAGTTGCAGCAGAGTTAGTTAAAGTACAAAATCGTGGCATGAAAATTCCCAACTAACAACAACAATGCCATATTGCGAATGATTTCTATGCGATCGCAGGAGTGATTGAAGTTATAAATTTCATACATATAAGGATCAAATCTCCAGGTAATTTCTACTTATAGTAATCTATACATAACTATTAAGCTTTTACATGTACACAAATATATGTTTTCTTATCCTATTTTAACTAAATGTGCTTCTAAAATGCCTAGCGTATTTTATATTGTGTAGTAATCATTTAGAGTATCCCTTTTTACTGTACATAATATTATATTATTAATCAAAGAATAGAATAATATATCATGCACAGTATAAAGGCACACTCTAAATGATTTCTACACAATAATTTATACAGGGTATCTCAAGACTGCTACCGAAAACGAAGCCGGGTGGTAGTTTTAGTGGCTACAAACACAATGCAATTAAAAATTTCGCATAGAAACGCGACAATTATTTTTTATGATTTTTTAAATATCGTCAATTTCGGGTGGTAAATCCATAGTTATTGCTAAAATAATAATTTAAACTCTTTTATACCTTAGAGTATTTATAAATAAAAGGATATACACTATTATTTTAGGAAAATATGTATTTACCACCCAAATATGGCCATAGAAAAAAAAATAACAAAAAAAATTTGTCGCTTTTTTTGCAACTTTTTCTGTTGCATTGTGTCTGAAGTCGCTTAAACTATCACCCGGCTTCGTTTTCGGTAGCAGTCTTGATATACCCGGTATATATATGCTTGTTGGAATCAAAACATTTAGCAGGTAATTGGCTCTTCCCCAGCCCACTGTACCCCATATAACCAAGCTCTCTAAATAGTTGTAGGGCTAAATATATAATATAATATAATTAATCATACAATGATTTGTACTGATTGTAGCTATTCAGTATATACTGGAACAATGTTCAACTACAATAGTAGTTTCCTATAAAGCATTCAATTTTATGAATATATTTTTTCAATTTACATAAAATTATTTGTAGTTTGAAATAAGAATATTTGCTAGAGCTCTAATTTTTATTATCTTGTTTTTAGGAGGACCACAAGCAGAAACATTTAGAAACAGAATAGGCCATTTTTCTATAAATGTGCAAGTAGTCTGCGACCCTAACTTGAGGATAAGAAACATTATAGGCCGATGGCCAGGCGCGGTGCATGATAGTAAAAATTTCAATGATTCTCCTTTATGTGCATTTCTGGAAAGGGGAGACTGAAGAAGCTTACAATCAAGACCGTACTAAAACAAGAAACCCAGTGGAGAGGGTCTTTGGTTTTACAACAAAGATCTTCTTGTCTGCAAGTTGGGCTATAAGTTTTTGAAAATTAGCTTACTATTATAGAGGCATGTGCTGTGTTACATAATATAGCATGTTCCCAGAATGATCATATATTGGAGATTGATCTTTCTGAATCATTTCCACCAGCTCCACATAGTATAACCAATGAAAATGTTGCAACAAGGAATAATAATATAATAAAATACATATTTTAAACCGTACAGTGCATTTTATTGAATTACCATGGAATGAATACAAATAAAAATGAGTTATGTTTTATTGTAGTATATTTATTTTAATAACAGCATTAGTACATATTATATTTTTTTAATTATCTACATTTCTTTAGATCTGTCTTACATTTATATCTATAATCCTTTATAAACACAAAATAATAACAATTATTTTAACATTAATTTAAAACTAAATTAATAAATGTACTATTAAAAATGTACAATAGAAATATAATATGACATTTTTTAACAATGAAAATAGGTGAAATAAACAATTTATTTTGTGTATTACATATTAATTAAAATTCATAACATTCTTCAACTTTGATTTAAAACACTGTTTTCTGATGCAAATATTTCTTCCTTGACACAATTTGTCTCATTCTTTTTTGTATATTTTTATATTACATACTCATTTCAAAAGGGTGTGTATTGTCCAAATGATTTGTTGTATGCATGATTTCTATAGCGTTACCTGCAAAAGTGTTTGAATTAAAGTATGTCATAATTTTATATATCTCTTTTTATTTTTTATATATATTTGTTGAGCTTACTTATTTAGTCTATAGCTGATATACATGGCACTATATATATGAGCCATATTTCTTGGACGGTCTTATTATATAGGTATACATTGAATATTTATGTACTCCACTCCAGCTCCTGAAACAAAGGATTATTTATAGTTATACACATTGTACCATACTTTATTTTCCATATTTATTACATAATAGTACTATATGAGGAGGAGACAATATATAGGAGGCATAATATGAGAGAAGCCTATAGGTACCCAGCAGTGGGATCCTACAGGCTGTAGATGATGATGATGATTTAAAATGTGTGAATAATCGATTCATATTATATATTAAATAGTTAATTATCATATAAATTCGTTAAAACTTAGAGGAATACGTGTATACTTACCTGTTTAAAATATCCAGCACAGCTTCTTTCTCATATCGTATTTATTTACATAGTCTTCTCCATTTGGTACTTAGGTGGTTCTGCAGCCGTTGTTTGGTATTTTATATACCTATTTATTGAAAAGATATTCCAAAAACTAACTTTAAAACCGAGTGCAATTATTGTAAACAATAAATAAAATAAACAAACATCATAATATTTTTAATAAACTCGCTACGGATATAGGGACATAAGTTTTTTCACCCACATGATTTTATTAACAGATTTTTAAAATAATAACATGGCAATATATAATATAGCTTTAAACATAATCGTAACAAAAGTAAAAACGTTACAATGATTCCTCATATTAAATATAAAGGGTTAAATTTCCAATTTAGGGAAATCATGTATGAAGAATATTGCGTCAAATGGAACGTTTATATTTATACAATAAAAATTGTAACTGAAAACAAACTTTTCGTTAATCTGTGGAAATTTAGCTGGATGTTTGCTGAGTAGACCGATTTATGAGCTAAATGGCTATCCAGTATTTCATTTCGAAATTTAACAGAACCTCAAAATAACGTCATATCAAATGAGTCCGGTGGCTGAGTAGCTATCCAGTATTTGGGGGTTAGAGTATTTATAAATAAAAGGGTAATACACTATTATTTTAGGAAAAAATGTATTTACCACCCAAATATGCCCATAAGAAAAAAATAACACAAAAAAAATTGTCGCTTTTTTTGCAACTTTTTCTGTTGCCTTGTGTCTGAAGTCGCTTAAACTACCACCCGGCTTCGTTTTCGGTAGCAGTCTTGATATACCCGGTATATATCACTTTAATTCTAAAAGTGCGAAACAACTAACCTCGTTGCGAAGGCGTGTAGAATGTGACCTGTGCTGTGCCCTTAGGCGGGACCCGTTTAAGTGCATGAAGTTCTCCATTGTCGACAGTGCCGAGTGTAATGAACCAGCCCTCATTTTTACCGCGCGGGAAACGCGGACACAACACGTTGTTCGGGTTACCGCCGCGACGTTGCATCTCGATTACTAGGGTGTATTCCTGTGTATAGCAATGAAATTATATACATAATATAAGTGGTGGTAGGTCTCCACTAGTAGATACCACCAAGATGTCTATTTCTTTCGCCAAATAGCAGTGTAAATGGACTACTATGTCCCGGTTTGAAGGAATTTGAAACCAGATTAACTACTTGACATCATATTGAGAGTTAACATTTTATCTATCAGGATGGCGAGCGCAGTGGAATGCCAAGTATTGCTATGAAATTCATAGTGTTTGGTTTTGCGGATCGGTCATAGACAGAAGTCTATGAGCGGTCGTATCGCTTACCATCAGGCGAATGGCATAGTCCTCTCGACATTCTCATTGAAAAAAAAACTTCTTCGACTGGCTCTTTTACCAGTTTTTGTCCAAATAACAAGATATTGTTTACCTGTTCAGCGTGTATAGGAATCCATTGATCTCTTGTGATAGGTTGTGGTATCCTTTGTCTTGCTCGTGGTCCGCGTCAAACCATAGACCGCGGATGTATATTTTCAAATCTAATGTGGGCAAGTCGCATATTGCCTAAAACAATACAAATTATTATATTTATATTTTCGTACTAGCTGTACCCGCGCAGCGTCCGCGTGGAATTTAACAAAAAAGTTAATTAGTTCATTTAATTTTTTTTTGGTTTTTGCATTTTTTATTTTAATTTTCAACCTTTGTAACGAAACCATACCGCGATCTAATTCTACGGTGGCGCCATCTCTTAGCGAGCGGCGGTAAACTCCCGCTACACATTTATTTTCAGTTTTTTGTATTAACTTTATTGAAAAAAATCTTTATATACAATATTTTGTAAATGTGATATTGATTCGTTGGTGGGATAACTGGTGGGAGGCGCCTGACGTGACGGCCCAGTGGTGGCATGCGCGTGAGCTGCGCGCGGTACTGGACAGTACTACTTTATTTTTCTAAAATATAATATTTTTTCTAAAATAAATGTAGCCAAGTTACTCCTCGTTATATCAGCTACCTGACAAAAAAAGTCGCATCAAAATCGGTCCAGCCATTCAGAGATTAGCCGGAACAAATAGACAGACAGACAGACAAAAAAAATTTAAAGATCATTTTCGGCCCAGGTATCGTGTATATAACGATATGTAGTTGGACATTTTTTTTTATTTTCACTTTACAAACAGACACTTTAATTTTATTTATATGTATAGATTATATAAATTATTATCTGCAATGCGAAAATATGGTAAAAGAAGTATTCTAGCTATCGCCTATCGATATTTTCTAGATAGATTTTTAATAACATCATTTGTGTATTATTGCTTGTATGAAATAATGTGCGTTGGGATAATACCATTATAGTGCGTAAAGGGTAAGAACGTAAACTCATATAAAATATACGAGTTATGTTCTTACCCCTTCCTTCCTTGTATCACGGTGTTACCCCAACGCACCCTAGTTGTTTTTTTGTCAACGTTATGTTTTCATCACCTTAAAGTATTTTGATAGAATCGAAGCAATCATCTTGAAGTTTAATTACATAATCTTACCATCATCCTAAAAAAATATTTAAAAATATCTTACCCTATGAATCTGCTCAATTTGGTTCTCTTCAAATTCCTTCCTCATGTATTTGGCCAAAAGCTCATAGTTCCTCATGCAGGCTACTTTCAATCCATTCAGCATAGTACAGGGTTTATTGGTGTCTCTAAAAAATGAAATGATAAAAAGGTAATTTTTAAGATTGTGGGTATTTTAAAAAAGTAAATTCAATGAGAGACTTATATAATTTCTTAAACTATATTCTTCAGCTTCTTGACAGACAAAACAGTTTTAGCATTATGTATTTTTACTGCATTGATACCAATCTTTTTAATGGAGGCACGACAAAGTAATCTTGATGCATCTGATGGTAAGAGCATTACAAGGGGCATTTCACGTGAAGAAGAATAAATAAATAAATACAGGGTATATCAAGACTGCTACCGAAAACGAAGGCGGGTGGTAGTTTAAGCGACTTCAGACACAATGCAACAGAAAAAGTTGCAAAAGAAAGCGTAATTTTTTTTTTGATATTTTTTTTTCCTATGGCCCTATTTGGATGGTAAATACATTTTTTTCCTAAAATAATAATGTATACCCTTTTATTTATAAATACTCTAAGGTATAAAAGAGTTTAAATTATGATTTTAGCAAAAACTATGGATTTACCACCCAAAAATGACGATATTTCAAAAATCATTAAAAAATTGTCGCGATTCTTTGAGAAATTTTTAGTTGCTTTGTGTTTGTAGTCACTAACGGCCGATGCCAATAATCAACCGAAAAAATTAGATTGAAGTCAATCTGGATTGTTTTCTACTTTTCGATTTGTCATTTACCATGTTGCCATAGTTTTCTCACGACTGAGATTGATTATTGGCAATATAGTAACAGAAAAAAAATTGAGCTGTCAATCTCAAACGACAAATTTTGGATTGGGATTGGTTATTGGCAGCGGCTGTAAAACTACCACCCGGCTTTGTTTTCGGTAGCAGTCTTGAGATACCCAGTATAATAAGATACAGGTGACAAATAACTCAGTCCCATCAATAAAATTATTATCAGCCATAATTAATATGCTCTATTTAAAAGATCCGTTTCACATAATATTATTCTTATTAATAAATTATAAAAATAGGGAAACTCACATTCGACTGCTAATAAACACGTTCGTAATAATCAACGTGCGGCGTGACGTTTCAGAATTGTCGGAATGTGTTTTGTTATTGTCAGAATTTAACACTTTGCTACATTTTAGAGTTATATTGGTACTAAAATATGTATTATACCTTGCGCTAATTATGTTATGTTATTTTCGTATTTATTTAATATAACTGGTGGTAGGTCTCTCATATGTGAGAGGCCATCCGGAGAGGTACCACCGCAATGTATATTTATCCCGCCAACAAACAGCAATTTAAATGCATTATTGTGTTTCGGATTGAAGGACATTGTAGCCAGAGTAACTACTGGACATATTGAAACTCAATATCTTATATTTCAGGATGGCGAGCGCATTGGAATGTTAAGTATTGCTTTGTAATTCAAGGCGTTTGCTTTTGGTACTGTTCATGAGCAGTCGTATCGCTTACCATCATATCGCTTGTCTCGCTATTCAATTCAATAAAAAAAACTAAAATTGAGATACCCAAATACCCGTCTTGAATCTGACAGGGCTTTTTTCTCATACCGTATATAGGTCAAACACAGAACCTGCTTTTTAATGTTGGTTATTTTACTAACCTGGTCATGTGCGAGAACAGATACAAATGCTGTGAGTCCACGTGTGGGAGTGTTGTGAGTGGTGAGTCAGTGGGCCAGCGGGCTTGCACAATGCTCTGCATCAACATCTGGCAGGATAGACATACAGACAGCCAACCATTCTCAGCTGATGTGTCTATCATAGCCTGGGGAATAAATTAGTTGTTGATAGTGTGGAGGTATTATGATAAAATTAAAGTTTGGGAAGTTGTTAAGAGCGTATACACCTTGCGCGCAAAGTCAACTATAGGTATTTCTTCGTTAATTTCACGCACACATAAGCGGCCAAAGCTGTGTGCATAGAGCTGCCGCGTCGGCTCGCTATACAAACGGCTCAAACAACTTTGATCCGTGCGCTTCAAATATTCAATTGAAATGTAACTGTAATATAATATCATAAAAATATTTTATTTGCATTATAAGTAGACAAATATTACTGTGCAAGCAAAGAATAATACAAATTTAGATACTAATCATATTTTCGTTATTATTACATTGTTAAGTTGCATTCAAATCAATGTTCAATCAGCAGATACTACGGACGTTTTATTAATCATTTCGTGTTCGCACACATAAATAGTGTTAGGGGCCTTACAACCCCTTACAATTACGAAATATATTAAATTTTATATTACAATACATTACATAATTTAGCCTCGGAATTAAATCCCATTATATTACCTGAAACATAATTTATACTCACTACAAAATCATTGTAGGTAATAAAAATAATTAAGTATTTTATTACCAAAGTACTAAGATGTGGTAATCGCAGTCCGCGTGTGGCTATTTTCACTACGCGCGGCAATAATCGACTGCAGCCAGGCCGGAGCGACGAGCGATACGTCCTCCCTCTAGAAGGCCTTGCGGCGGTCTGATTTGATCCACGTCGGATAGCGTGTTTTATAGTGGTTTTTAAAATATTTGTAGAAAACATGAAAACTAATTTTGTTGAAATATAAAAATTGTAATTTATTGATAAGATGTTCTTCTATTATAATATGCAATGGCTATAAAAATTATGTACGATAAGTTGGTGAAAAAAAAATATGTTCTTGACGAGAGTTTCTGAATAATTTCGCATTGTTTAAATTTTTATTTTTCAGGAACTAAACACAATAAGATTATTTTTCTCAACAAAATCCCTCCATAAGGGTCATATTAGTCTGATAATATTTTTATTTTCATCTTATATTTAGTGGTTTCGGATATCTTAAGCTTCTAAATTGCCATTTAAAGCCTAAATAACGAAACTTGTGTTCAGTAATCCGTATAGTACTCACAAATTATCCATCAATCTATAATGTTTTCCACCAAAATCCCTAGATAATAAAAACCTTTTCTAAAATTAGTAATAATTATTTTTCCTTTAAATTGTTTATTGGTGGCTATTAACTCATTTGAAAAGTCCTGTTTTTAAGCCAAAAAGCGCGTGCAGGGTATAAACGCTCTTAACAGTGTACATATATTGTAGATATATTTTTTGTAATTTTTTAGTAAAAGGTAATTTGAAGGTGAATATGGTCAGGGATGCTCCTATCTAGTGGTCATGGCCTGTCCTAGTATAGGTGCTACGCAGGGGCGTGCACTCCTTGTAGGCAGAAATGCAGTGCTTTACTTGCCATTCACAGATATTTTATTATAACGTTCGTACGTTTTAGATGACTTTAATTTATAGTAAACAAATGAATAAACAAAATATAATAACTTAAAAACGCCTAATATTTTATAAATAGCACCTATTTGCAATCACGCAAACATTATGGTTGCCACGCGAAAAGCAAGAGGCGCTGCAAAGCAAATTAATGTACCAAGTCATGCCGCCGCGTGCCGCATTACATTTGTTTGCATGTGTGTAGTAATTTTGGTGTCCGTGCACAGTCGCAAACGCACACACCCATGAATATTGAAAGCCGCGACTCCTGCGGCAGGCCTCGGGAGTTCGGCAGTTGTCGGAAGAAATCGTAAATGTTCGTTGCCTATAATCCGAGTAAAATTAATAGGCTGGAATCTAATAAATCACCTATGCACATTATGCATTTTTGGTTAGTAAGGTTTTATTTGTTTAAATAGAAATGTTTTGTATTTCGCGGGGGCCATTTTGCTTTTTTTATGAGTTTTTGCATTGTTTACTATTTTATACTAGTATTTTTGTAAAAAAAAAAAAAATAGATTTCTTAACGGATTTTTCATTTTAACATTTGAAAGTGTGTACATTTAACAGTTTATTACTAAGTATCGATATTAATTGTAGTCATTTGCTTTTACTAGTGTGTTTGTTTATTTTATTAAATGTTATTTGATTGCGAGGTTTGTGTTAAAAATGTATGTTTATCAAATGAATGAATGAGCTTCAATGTTGTTATGGGGGACTTCAACGCAAAGTTGGGCAAGAGAAGCGATGCAGAGTTGAAAGTGGGGCAATTTGGACATGGGCAACGGAACCCCAGGGGTCAGAGGCTGGCCGACTTTCTGGAGAAAGAGGGACTCTTTGCGATAAACTCTTTTTTTTTCCAGAAGCCGCCTCACAGGAAATGGACCTGGCTGAGTCCTGACGGTTTTACGAGAAACAAGATAGATTTCATCTTGACGACGAATAGACGGATATTCAGAGATGTCTCTGTGATCAACAGGGTGAAAACCGGCAGTGATCACCGAATGGTTTGGGGGCACACTGAATATCAATGTCCAATCGGAAAGGCGTCGCTTGATGAAATCTACGCTCCGACCTACTCGCGCACATACCGGGTATCTCAAGACTGCTACCGAAAACGAAGCCGGGTGGTAGTTTTAGTGGCTACAAACACAATGCAATTAAAAATTTCGCATAGAAACGCGACAATTATTTTTTATGATTTTTTAAATATCGTCATTTTTGGGTGGTAAATCCATAGTTTTTGCTAAAATAATAATTTAAACTCTTTTATACCTTAGAGTATTTATAAATAAAAGGGTATACACTATTATTTTAGGAAAAAATGTATTTACCACCCAAATATGGCCATAGGAAAAAAAATAACAAAAAAAAATTGTCGCTTTTTTTTGCAACTTTTTCTGTTGCATTGTATCTGAAGTCGCTTAGACTACCACCCGGCTTCGTTTTCGGTAGCAGTCTTGATATACCCTGTATTCAAAACCTCGAGAGCTTTCAACTCGAGCTTACAAATCGCTTTGATTGTCTAGAAGAAAACCTTGCAGTGGACGAGCTAAACAGCGGTTTGGTAGAAGCTGTCAATACGGTGGGATCTAAGTATTTTAGACCTCGCCGTAGAGATAGACCACAAAAACTCTCCATCCACACTCTTGACCTCATGGCCGAACGTCAATCTCTAACGCTGCAGTCTTCCGATGACGCCGAAGCATATCGGCGGCTCAATAGACAGATCTGGAAGTCCTTGCGACACGATGTCCGTGCTCACAATACTGTGAGCATTAAGGAGACAATTGAGCGGAACGGAGGCTCCAAAGTGTTTGCAAGAGACTTATCTATTGGGCAAAGCCAGTTGTCTAGGCTGAAGACGGACGACGGCCGCGTGGTATCGACGAGGGCAGAGGTATTAAGGGAGATCGAGAGGTTCTACGGACAGCTTTATACCTCGGTTGCCCAACCTGCTGTTAGTTCGGCCGAAGACCCGAGAGCCGAGTTGATCCGACACTTTAGCGATGATATCCCGGACATTAGCCTGTGTGAGATTGAGATGGCCCTGAAGCAACTTAAAAACAACAAGGCGCCGGGCGAGGACGGAATCACTTCAGAGCTTCTGAAAGCGGGCGGAACGCCGATACTGAAGGTCCTTCAGAGGCTCTTCAATTCTGTCCTTCTCGAGGGGTCAACGCCAGAGGCATGGAGCAGGAGCGTGGTGGTACTGTTCTTCAAAAAAGGTGATAACACTTTGCTGAAGAACTACAGGCCCATCTCGCTTCTGAGCCATGTCTATAAGTTGTTTTCGAGGGTCATCACAAATCGTCTCGAACGCAGGTTTGATGACTTCCAGCCTCCCGAACAAGCCGGTTTCCGAAAAGGCTTTAGTACCATAGACCATATCCATACGCTTCGGCAAGTTATACAAAAAACCGAGGAATATAACTTGCCGCTTTGTTTAGCGTTTGTGGACTATGAGAAAGCCTTTGATTCGATCGAGACTTGGGCTGTGCTACAGTCTCTCCAGCGGTGCCATATCGACTATCGGTACATCGAAGTGTTGAGGTGTATATACAACAACGCCACTATGTCGGTCCGAGTACATGATCAGAGTACGAAGGCTATTCCACTACAGAGAGGCGTGAGACAGGGAGATGTCATATCTCC
This sequence comes from Hyles vespertilio, assembly GCA_009982885.2. Classification (NCBI taxonomy): domain Eukaryota; kingdom Metazoa; phylum Arthropoda; class Insecta; order Lepidoptera; family Sphingidae; genus Hyles; species Hyles vespertilio. The sequence goes on along the minus strand of CM042810.1, from coordinate 10,781,268 downwards.
GAAACTGTTCACTGCCGCGCTGGAAAATGCCTTCAAGCTCTTGCAATGGAAAGGATTCGGCATCAACATCAACGGCGAGTATATCACTCACCTTCGGTTTGCCGACGATATTGTAGTCTTGGCGGAATTACTGGAAGACCTTAGCACTATGCTCGAAGACCTCAATCGAGTCTCCCAACAGGTGGGTCTTAAAATGAACATGGACAAAACGAAGATCATGTCGAATGTCCATGTTGTGCCCACCCCCATCGGTGTTGGGGGGCTCGACTCTTGAAGTTGTTGACGAATATGTCTATTTAGGACAAGTGGTCCGGTTAGGCAGGTCCAACTTCGAGAGAGAGGTCAATCGTCGAATCCAACTCGGTTGGGCAGCGTTCGGGAAACTACGCGACGTCTTCTCGTCCAAAATACCTCAGTGCCTTAAATCGAAAGTCTTCGATAGTTGTGTGTTGCCTGTGATGACGAATGAAAAGAATGAAAGTGCTCGAATGGAGGCCACGTAGCAGAAAGCGCAGCGTAGGACGTCCACCCACAAGATGGTCCGACGACCTGGTAAAGGTCGCGGGACGTCGCTGGATGCAGGCTGCCTCCAACAAGTCTCTGTGGAAATCATTGGGGGAGGCCTATGTTCAGCAGTGGACTTCTTTTGGCTGATGGATGGATGGAATTTGAAGGCTGTCTGGTAGAGATCGCTTATTAGCGATATGACCGCCATTTGAACTTTTAATAGATGTTATTTGTTCAAATTTTTATGTCTTTGTTTCTGTACAGTAAAGATTAAAAATAAATAAATGTATAAATTTGATATAATATGAACAACAATAATATAACTACTGGACATATTAAGACTCTTGTCTCAGGATGGCGAGCACAGTGGAATGCGAAGCATTGCTTAGTGATTCATGGCGTTGTTTGGTTTTGCTAAGGTCCATGAATGGCTGTATCACTTCTTATCAGGCGAATGGCATTCTCGTCTCACCATTGATTGATAAAAAAAAAACGAATATTTTATTTTTGTTCTGACTTGCTTATAATTATTGTAATTATATGTATTTACAAAAAAAAAACTAATATTTTTTGACAATATTTTTTTTTCCCTGACTACCTTTAATTACTGTAATAATATCTATTTACCTGCATAATCCTGATAGTCTGGTCCAGCACAGACTTGGTGTCAGTGAGATAGTCTGAGTTAGGCAGCGGCAGTCGAGTCATATGAGCTTGCAGTAACAAGAACGCTTTCACATTCGACGAGTCGAGTGTTAGAGGATCGACGGGGAGACGACATTGTTGGGCCAGTTCACTGAAATTAAATAAAAATAATGACACCCAAAAGTAAGATACATATTTCTGACCCCACACTAAGATCCAGTCTTGTGTCGTGGGTATCAGGAACTATGAGAGACTTTTTGGTCTCGGAAACACCCTAAGACCCGGAACAGATACCTGTGGATAGAAACGAGAGGCCACGAGTTAGATCCCCGTGTCGATGCATATGTTTGTGTGGTCCACTGGTATTGGTTTCGGGTCTAGTATAAAAAAGTCGTATTTTGAGATCCGAAATTAGTTGTACATTTTGCCTATGTTGGAACTTTAAAAATAGCTAGTTAACAAATATACCCACCCATTCTGTATATCTTCGTTGTGTCTGACAGGCAAGGTGGCATATTCCTCACAGTCAGACAAAACCCTCAGTAAATCGTCGGTTCTCATACCAGAGTGCAAGTTGGAAGTAAAATGAGCCATCGTTTTGTATGATAAGTAGTAGTATGAAGCGATTCGGCCCATCCACGTCGTGTGTACTGTACGTTGGTCCTAAAAGTTATTCAAATATATACAGGGTGGTCAAGAAAATATGATAATAGTTAAAACCACATACAGGGGGATCATGAAGTTCACATAGCATAAAATATTAAACAATATTTAACTTCTAGCAACATAAATATTTTTTTGACATTTATTTTCAATAAATTTCCTAAAAAATATATTTATATACAATTCACGAGCAAATAGAAAGAAAGAAAGAAAGAAAGAAATACATTTATTGAAGGCGCAAACATACATAGGTAGGTAATAAAATAACGAAATATACAAAAAATAAAAACATGACAAAAAATACCATTATGCAACAAAATTACGTGACTAAACTATTGCGCCGACAATGGGCCTCCCATTCAGCTTTATGCTGCAGAATGGGAAAAGCAAACTGCAGCTGATTTTCAACGGGGTGCCCTGGTGAGACACGAATATCCAGACATATCCAGTATTATAAATAATGCATAATACAAATATGTTCGAAAAAAATTTAAGTTATTTATATTTGTTAAATTTTTTTATTGCTTTTTGAACTTCCTGACACCTGTATGTGGTTTCAATTAATGTCATCTTTTCTTCACAACTTTAAAATTGAGGAGTTTTTTTAATTGTAAATAGTGATTGTGCTGCTATTTATGTTAGTATGTTAATTATATATTTTCAATACGGTATACGTTTATGTGCTTATTTGATGCTCAAAATCGTATCCGATTTAAAATCCTACACTAAAAATGGTTGATTCTGTCATTTTTTTATTTACCATCCGGTTCGGAAAGCGTTTTTCACTAGAGAAGAACGGGCAAGAAACTCTAGTGTTGCTCTTTTCAAAACCAGTTTACAATTTAGTGATTATTACAAAAGTTACAAGTGGTTTAAATCAGAGAAGTTCATTAATAATTTGTTTGTAACATTAAAAAAATACGAGCATGTTTAAATTATATTTAATATGGCTGAATGAAGGGAAGTCGAATGAACGAAGAATCAGGGGGCCCTACTCTATGAATCCGAAACGAAGTTCGAATCTTCGGACGATCGAAGGTTATATACGATACGAATGAAATATTACCTCTTCAATCTCAACACAATTAGCTCGAGACAGCGCATCCAACGAAGTCTGGACTAGATTGGACAGGTAATAGTTGACATCCTGAGGCTCTATACTCTCCAGATTGTAGTATGAAGGGTTCTTTAGTAATCGGCGGAAGAAATACGTCCACGTCATGTAGTCCAGGATATCTTGTTTGTATGCACTGTGCCTGAAACAAAATGTATTGGAGAATTTATATGTTTGTTCGTCCATTATATGCGATTTCAGAGTTAGTGCAATTAGTATTATTTGATGTTTCTTATAATATGTTTAATTTTCATATGCAGGGTTGATGTAATGTAAGTTTATTGAATGTGATAAAGTCAATGTTATTTAACATAGGACCGGTGTTGTGACTGACACTTTTTTGAAAATTATCTTTATTTAAATATCTAAAAAAAGTTATTTCTTAAAGGTTTTGACTTATAATTTTACTATGGGTTCTTAGTTTGACTCGTATTCCATGTAGAAGTTAATTGCAATACATTTCGGTAGCATGATAAGAGTTCTGGTCACCAGAACATTTCTTATGCCGAAAAATTCATACAAAATTGAGTGCTCGACTAAGGAATTGAACTTCAAACCTCACACATGACAACCCACAAACACTAATAAAATACGAGTTACCTCCCTAACTAAAACTTTAACCTACCAGCGACAATTTCAGCGTTAAGATGATCGGCTAACACTTCCAGCAAACTGGATTCAACCGGGAACGGTTCGTAAAGGAATTTCTTGTAGAAGTTTTTCTTCTGATCGTGAACTAACACCACCGCTACTCCTTCGTTGTCGAACTAAAAAGAATAATCATATTTTTCATTGATAAGACTGGAAATGTTTTCGAAATATAATGTAGTTATCTTGTGTAGTAATTTATTATTGAGATGTGTTTGCTTCGATTTCATAAACATCCGTAACTTAATTAATTCCCCTCTAATATTTATTAAATTATGCACATACACCTCATTTTATTTTGATCACGTGTTTACAGTACATATAAAAATTGTATTCTTTGGGTGAAAAAATATTCATATTTCTTTAGTCAGATAACTAAGTCTACTAAAATCTACGTGAATAGTAATTCAATCAGATCGCTTAACTTTTCATTGGATTAACTTTTTAGTCGATTAATTTCTTAATCAATTAACTGATTAATCGATAAATTTCCCAATCGATTATCCTTTTAATTGATAATTATCTCAATCGATTATCTTTTTAATCGATAATTCTCTCAATCGATTATCTTTTTAATCGATTGATTTCTTAATCGATTATTTTTTTATCGGTTAAAATTTTTATCAAATATGTTCTTAAGCGATTAGTTTCTGAATCCATATTTTATTTAAATCATTTTTTCTAACCTGCGGTCGTCCAGCCCTGCCCATCATCTGCAGTACATCAGTGATGGGCATATCCACATATCGTTTCTGCTTGCCGTCGTAGTACTCCGTACCCTTGATCACCACCAGATGAGCGGGGAAGTTCACGCCCCACGCTAATGTTGCGGTGCAGATTAAAACCTGTTTGATTTATTAAATTGCTAGTTACAGTGAGTTAAATCTGTTGTATTGTATAAAAAATCTACTTAACTTTTTTGGGGTTTTAGTGTATTTATCTGGCGTTGGGCATATATCCTTTAAAAGAAGATAATGTGGATATTTCGTTCTAACACAGAGATAGTATATTTTCAATAGGTGATATGTCTCCAAAAACAATTTGCTCGTTAAATTCACTTATGTGATAAATATATTACCTGAATTTTCTGATTAATAAACAACTCCTCGACAGTAGTCCTGTCTCTTTCATGCAAGCCTGCGTGGTGCAAGCCGATGCCGAAAGCCAGAGTCAATTTGAGATTAGACTCGCGAATATTCGATAAGATCTGTTCCATTTCCGACTCTTTCATGTGAAGCCATTGTTTGGGATTGTCTTCCGCTGCCAAGTAGGCAATTAGATCTAACGCTGTTAATCTGAAAATATAAAATAAGAAAGAAGTAAAATATAAAATACTGATTTTCAAATAAAATTATTAGGATTGCTTTTGAGCTGTAAGCTGGTTTAGAGACATATATTTTCAAAGCATTAATTATAATCGGGTTAATTGTCTGAGATTCATAGATACATCAGCAAGTGAAATGGAATTGACTAAACAGAAAGGTGTCTTAAAGACTAAATAATGTATTATGAATATCTCAATTTCTTTAAAAGAGCTCGCTCATTTGGAAATCTTTATATATCAGTTATCTTGCAAGTAGACATATTATTTCTAACGATCAAGCAACCTAGCTAAAGGTAAGGTATTAGTCTTATTAATAACTACCAAATTAATTTCTCAAAACTCTCAAAAACTGTTCTAAAACCGTCATATTACAAGAACTCAAGTATCAATATGAACATGTACGTCATACCTGGTTTGCCGCCTACTGGACACGAACACGAGCGCGGGCGCGGCGGGCGAGTGCGTGCGGATCGCTTGGAACGTGGGCTTGTTCATAGTCATCATGCGCGGACAATAATGCCGGCCTGGATGCCCTGATATGTGCACCTGTGGACGATATATTTATATTTATTACTAATATATTGCAAAACTAAAAAGGATATGTTGGATTAGCAACATTAAATAAATTATTTTGAACAAGTTCATACACTTTTTTGCAAGCTAAAGTTGTTTTTAATGATGTGGTGACAATCCAGCCCTAATAAGTGATAATTAATTAAAATATCTTTCTCGCTACAGGATGCTAACAAAAAATGTGGATACTTTTCTTTCTACTGCTGCGCGTATATGTCAATGTCAAACAAATTTCATACATCTGACGTACAGTTGACGCGCAGCTCACGCGCAGTTCACGCGCAGCTAAACACTTACAAGAATACCATTTTGTACAAAAACGTAAACTTAATTGTAACCGCACCGCAACTTGATCGCCGCGTCAAAAAGTTACGTGAATCGCACTACTGCACAATCTACCAAAACGCAAGTGCAATAGTGACAATAAAAGGTGTGATTATAAGAGACTAGTTAAAATTACCTCTAAAGGCACGGGTCGAACTGACGGCCTGAAGTTGTAAAGTCCCATTTCACCGATATTGAGCCAATTGGCGAGGTCCTTGGCGTTGGCCAGCGCTGTAGACAGACCGATTATCCGCAGTCGCCGAGATGTATGGGATTCTATGAAATTAGTCCTGTGAAATAAATATTACAGTTACGTATGTGGGACAATACCTTTTTTACCAATGGCGAAGCTAATTGAAATGGAGTTTATTTGAATTGCTAGTTGTTTGAGGCAAAGAACTGATGAACGCGTGACAATCGTTATCTATAAACCACCGTCCTATTAATACCCGTAAATAATCTAGGTTCGTACGTACCTACAGTACGTTGTAGGCCTAAATAATTTTAAAATATTTATATCTTCAGAAAAGATGAGCACAATAGCTTTCGAAGGTAGCTAATGATCTAGAACTTTGGCCAGAGGCCTAGATCGTACCATCCATCCATCAGCCAAAAGACATCCACTGCTGAACATAGCCCTCCCCCAATGCTTTCCAGTGACCTGGTGGAAAGGGGGTGGGTGGTGGCGATGGTACCACATAAGCAGAAATAAATGTTATCGACAGTTGATCTATTCTAAAAGTTTTGCTGAACTTCCCCCCGCATTGACATCTTATTAGTATAATAATATTTAATTAGAATAATATATTAGTTACTACAATAGTATATATTAATAGTACAGTAACAACAGTGTTGTGAGACCGAAAAGTCTCTCGTAGTTCCTGATACCCACGACACAAGACTTGATCTTAGTGTGGGGTCAGGACTATGTAGGTGACTGTTGGGTGTATTTACTTTTATTATATGTGTATTTATATAATATGTGTAATTATATATTTAAACATTACCTCGATACTATAACTTCCAGTACAGGTCCTCTATCCTCGCCAAGAAGGTGGATTTCATCGATAACGATAAGCGCGACGTCACGAACGTAATTTCTCGTCTGCCACGAACGACTTATTCCGTCCCATTTTTCTGGTGTCGTCACTATGACGTGCGAACTTCTTATTGCTCGAATGTCGGGGGTTACATCACCTGGTAAAATTAGTAATGTGTACTTTATTTATTTATTTATATACTTTATTGTGCATCAACATTAATACATTTAATAGTGAAATTAAATATTCGTTTTACTTTCAATATATCATTTGTTAATCCTTTTATGTATAAAAAGCGGGTAAATTATAATTTTATCCTACTGACAATTTAAAAGCGAAAGCACACGTTACCTCTACAGGCTTAAAATGCTGGACCAATTTTGTTGAAATTTGGCATGGAGCTACCTCACACCATTGATTAACATTAAGACGTATCTATTTTAGGCTTTTTATCTCGAAAAAATGTAGTGATCCCGTGCGGTGTGAAAGGAATTTAAATATATTCGATACCCTTTCAAACTCAATGGTATGGGATGGGCAGCTTAAAGTACGGCAGTAACGTTGACATATGTTAATTAATTATCACGCGAAATAGTTCCTATGTTTCTATAGTGAACGCAAAGCATCTGCGGGCGATGGCAGGCCGGATCGCTAGTTAGTTTATACAATGAAAAATGTTGTATAATATTTAAAATACTTTAAGAAAATGCATTTTACCCGTCAACTCAACAACTCTTTTGCCCATTTTTTCTTCAAGACGTAGTTTCCAATCTTTGATTCTTTCTTTGACGAGAGCTTTTAGCGGAGCAATGTATACAACCTATAATATAATAGAAAACAAACTGATAATATAAATGTCCTGAGTTAACTTTTATATATTTTTAACGAAGTTCAGAAAAGCGATTATTATACTTACAACTATAGCTATTTCACAATTATCAAAATAAAAGCCAGATAGATCAATGGAAGGAATTAGTCCCTTTACGGAACTTCCATTGATGGATCTATACGTAAGTATAGTACTAGGCTGGATATATGAATGTTTATAAGAAAAAGTCATGAGAAAAGACATAAATATTAAAATCACATAGCAACGATATTGAGACGAACCCAAAATCCACTTCAAACGTCCATTCAAAAAAGCGTTTTCCAAATTAAAAATACAAAGCCATAGAAAATCACCCATACCTTACAATTCGGGTACTGATTGAACACTCTAAACATGGCGATCTCAGCGACAATAGTTTTCCCCGACCCAGTGGGGGCGCCTAGTAATACATTATTATCGGTATGGTATAGGCAGTTGGAATATCTGCGTCTGTATCGGATTGAAATGCGTGAAATTGTACAGCATCTCGAAAGATGGATTGTTCAGGGCAGTCACTGGTAGCGGTTGAAGTTCTAGCAGATCTGAAAGGGATAAAGTTTGTGTTTTCAATCGTTTTTAAAGATGGGATAAAGAATAGTGCTAAGGTTTCTTAAATTTACGCGCATGTTACACATCGATATAAAATTATAATTTTACGGATTTTATCGTGGATTAGGTTTAATTTTTACATTAAGCTGTAAAGTAATCGAAACGTTGGGAAGGGCTCCGTAAATAACAGTTTTATTCAATAGTCATAAGATTAGGATATATTTTACTAATGTAAGTACTGGTAAAAATACTATTATAAAGTAAATTATTTTAATTTTAAATAAATATGATTTAGAAGTTTTGAAGTTGCGTACAGTGCGTACAAATAAGTACGCATGGTTACGTAAAAGTGCGTGCTTATGATTATCAACTTCTATACTCCTGACACGTTATAACTTTTGTTCATTATTTTGGTTAAAATAACTTTTGATTGTACTACGAATAAATTACTAGAAACTATAAAACTGTAACAAAAATATACATCATATAGTATATTAACAACCTGTGTGTGGAGGATGTGTTTCTGGTAATATTAGATGTTGGAATGTCAATGGAAGTACACTCTCTGATCCTAGCCATCTGAAAAATAACATTAAACATCTTAATATAATGAAAATGAAAATAATTTATTGAATCCATTAAAATGTTCAACATCATTTAGATTCAGTCATTTTTTATCTACCACCCGGTTCGGAAAGCAGTAGAGAAGAACGTGCAAGAAACTCTAGTGTTGCTCTTTTCAAAACCAGTGTTACAATGTAGGGATTATCAAAAAAATTACAAGGTTGTTTAATTAGGGCAGTTCATTAATAATTTGTTGTAAATTTACAAAAAATAGTTTGATATGAATATGTTTAGGTTATAATTACTATGGCCGAAAGTAGCGAAGTCACCCAGAACGTAGAATCAGTATACTCTCTTTTCGCCAAAGCAGTGAATAATGCGAAAGCCTTATGTAATCATACTTCAAGGTAGTAAGCGATATATGTATAAACATATCAGGGCTACAAAAATAGCTTTATGACCAAAGGTAAATAAGCTAAAATCAAAATTAATACTGTAAAGGATTTTCTGAAATTCACCCACGACGGAAACGCTTAATAAATGAATTTCTATAGATTAATTGCCTTATTCATAGATATTTTAAAAATCTTTTTAGATATCAAATGTTTTGTCCCTTCGAACGACTTTTGGATTCATTTGAGTAAAGAAAACAGTAACATTCGAACAAGCCATCCGCCATACATATTTTGGGTGTTTCAAATTGATGAATGTTGTATAATTCTATGATCCTTTCGATAAGAAATGAAATCTACAATTAAAAATATTTATAGTGATGTCCATACCTTCTGATGTAGCCCTTATGTAGTACTGCGGCGGCAGAGGTTCTTGAATTGGTATTGTTATTATGAGTTCTTGTGGTTCGTTTGTTATTACCTGAAATATGTCAGGTTATTTATTTATTTAAATAAAATCTCGCGTTATAATACTCTCCCAAACATTGAATAATTTCAATTAGCCATAATACAGATCAATATCATGGCGCACTGAAAAACCACTGAACAGCGAAATTTGTAACAAAGACCGAGTTGATAGGATACAGGCTGATTTTTTCCAGTGAGCGTGGATGGCCAAATTATAAGGCGATAAATGCTGAGGGCAGTCACAGGCCCGATTTTACTTAAAACTAAAACTGCATACTTCGATTTTTATTAAATAAATATAACTAGCTGGGATTAGAGCTCAATGATTTTGAGAAAAAAAAAAAATACACTGTTCGATAGTAATATTAAATTAAATTTGAGAACTAATAACATAGGACATACTTAAGGTAAAATTTAGTTTTCATGAAAATCGGCTCGTGACTACTTTTAGTATTTTCGCTATTGCTCATAGTTTCGTAGTTGACCATCTACGCCCACTTGAAGAGTTCAGCCTGTATAGGAAGTCAATAATTAAATGATCCAAAGTTTAATTTAAACATTAAATTAATTACCTGTTTCTTGGTGATGAGGAAGTATTCGTGATAGTACATAATGGTCGGTATCCGGGTCTTCCACCCATATCCAAAACGCTTCAGGCGCTTTGCCGTGGTATTTGTCATTCCATCTGTAAATTGTAAAATGAAATTTAGCTTCCTTTTGATGCATATTACTCTAATAACTAACATTATTACGTTTTTATAAGTTTTTTGCTGCTCAGAGAGTATTATCTGATGAGAAATCATAAATGCCATATATAAATATACTCAAAATTCAAGAGATTGTGGAATTGAAAGTGGAGGGTATACGCCATACTTTGGAGATAATCGTCTGACATTATATATATATGGTTAAAAAATCGGGATGAATGACAGAGATAGATTTGTAAACCTAGTTGTGACAACCCTTTAAGAAATACGGTCTATTTTAAGATATCGAGATAGTCCATGTACATTATCGATAATCATAAGCCTATTTTCCCAAACAATATCCTTCAAATTACATCCAACATTTATTAATTGTATGAAAAAATATCTTACTTGAAATTAGGCGTGATTGTGGAGACGTATCCTGAGTACAGTTCTTGTGATGGGATGTAGACTGGCCTCCATGTCTAGAAGTGGAAATTCCTCGGCGCATTTCTTGAGAGTGACGTCCATTCTTCGGATTGCGTATGAGATCACCTGGAAAAATATGAAGTATAACATTTCCACTGACATCTTTAATACATGCCAATTTGAACCTTTATGAAAACAATTAGAGCTCATTTGCAATTACGAAGATTGATTAGATGCGTGCGTATTTGAACTGCATTATACGACGTTCGTCCTAATATTGCATCTTCAAAAAATTAAAGATGTTGAGTAGTAATGGGCGAAATCATGTGTCGATTTTGCAAAGAATTTCTTATTTAGGACTTGTACGAATTAATTGATTATTGTGGTACAGTAACTAATATCTATAATAATTCGATGTCGATTTAATGTAGGCTTCCTCAGGTGATTTGAAGTGTCGATTGGGTCAGAACTAATTAAAGTTGGGGCTCGGTAGTCCCGTATGTATCATGGTGTGGTCCTATTACTGATATCGATAAATCTCTCACCTAACTCCTTCCAGTTCCATATTCTGTATTTTGATCGGGTTTGAGCATCGGCGATACTGCAATGTGTTTTCACGTTTTCTATAGTGAAACAGGGTGAACTTGTCGCATGTCGCTGTAGAAGTCCCATTGTTGCAGGTCGAGCATTTTTCGCGCGGGGGGGCCATGGTCAAATATATAACCGGCCATGTACGCGGTGTTTTGCGTAAGGGTTATTTCAAATAGTGGCTCTTATTATACGGACTGCATTCCTGAAAATTAGCAACAATAATTTATATCGATTTGATATGGTATTAATACATCGAATATACATATGTGTTTTATCGATATAATTTAGATGGTGCATAAATTAAAGTAATAAGTAGTGAGTGACGTAATGTATTGGACAATAAATTTTCATGCAGAACCTTCCGGCCACCAAACATGCACAAAGATCTTATTATGTCAGAGATAAATATTCAATCTACCATAAATTCGAACCAAAACTCTACTAACATACTAATTAACACTTTACTTTGGCTAATATAATTCAAGTCAGATTGCAGAGAGGATCCATTAACCCTCCCCCTTGACAAGTAAGTCTGCAGTAAAATGTTTATTTTCCAGTGAATGTCTTCCGGCGGGTCTTCGATACGCAGCTCGCAATAATGATCGTGTAGACTCCAAAGTTCTGTTAGCTCTTCTTTCCGCACCTGGATATAAATATTTTATTAATATTCTTTGAATTAAATTAGGACATATTATTTGTGTTTCTAAAGTAGTTCAAAGTTATGCACACATAAGAATTACCATTTTTAAATTATTGTGTAAGGTAATATTAAGATATGTACTTCTTTTGAAATGATGTCAATACGAATCCGGGGATAGAAATAACTATGTTTCGTTAAAAAATGATACTCTTTTGAGCTTCTAAAATTTAGGATAATATTAAAAAATAAGTTGTGTCCCGAAAATTGCCACTTATGAATTTTACTAGTCATAAATCTTACAGGACTTCGGTTAGCTTAATAACGGAACGAAAGACTTACATTGTTGTTTAAAATGTATTTTAAACTTTACCTTAAGTTGTTGGAAGTCGGAACACCTGGTCAACATTTCCAAAACGTATCCCTGTGTCATGGATTTTGACGAACCATAGAGTTGAACACTTCCATAGTTTCACACGTTATGTAGTAGTGACTTGGCAGTGCGGCCCAAATCTGAGAAATTGAACAGAATCACATCAAATATTACTTGTAGAAAAAAATAACTTTCATTCTATTTTTGATAATATTAATAATATATTGGTGGTAGAAACAATACGATGGTTATTAAGTACAACACGATCGCTACTGGCATGCTAAGAACTTAAATTGTTAAATGACTTGACACCACCTTGTATATGTAAGATCTATTTATTGTCGATTACCTTTAGTTTAAATACAAAACCATGACGATACTCAGAGACAACAAGTATCACATCATCGTACATTATTAAGATTCGTTGCATTTAAAAAAAATTTAAAATTCAAACAATCGATATTAAAACTATAATTATTATTGTAGAATCATGTAAAAAAATGACAACCGAGGGGTAGACCAAAGAAGGGCTGGCTAGATGTCGTCAAGGAGGATATGAAGGTCAATGGCCTTACTATAGAGGATGCCGAAGAACGAGAAGTATTAGCCGGAAGGCGGACCCTTGCACCAGTAGGTAATTACACCAGGTAGCAAGCGCGGATCCACTATAGTGACGATCCACCCTACAGACTTATTTCGTCAGACTTCCACTCTTTTATAAGATCGATAGACTGATATATTATATCATATGCCATAATACCATCAATATAATAAAATCAAAGAGTTAAATCTTTATTGCGTATAACGATCATGAGTAAGATCATACACAGACTCCCACTTCGTTGATTTTCGGGTTGCCATGCCCACAACCTTTTTTGAAGGCTGCATCCGACCTTGCCAGGTAGAAAAAGAAGAAAATCATGTAGAAAAAAAGTCAATGAAGAGATACTAACCAGTAATATGAGATCGCCGGTGCGTTCGTTGTACCTAATCATATGCGTCTTGTCCAGTTGCATCGCAGCCGCTGTGATGAATTCACGACGTTTAGTCTCCAACATCGGTTCTTCTTGCACGTCGTTGTATGTTAGGCCGTAGAACTTGGAAAAATTAATTCAGTATATTCAGAATATGTTTTAATAGTTTTAGATTCATACGATACAAAAATTGTGTAATTTTTGCAATCTTTAGAAGCTAGAGCGTAATGTTTAGTCGATATTTTTTTTTTCACAATATGCTTATACGAAAATAATTACTAATCACAAGTTTAACTAAAAAATAATAATTATGCGCCACATTGCTAATAAGTAAATACAAATATAATATAATCGGTGCTTGGGTATTTACCTGTGGATTGATTCTCATTCTGACGAATAAATACGTGTAGCTCAACCATTCAACAGCCTCGTCGATATTTGTTACAGTGCCGAGAGCCACCTAAAAACCGATATAAATATTACTTAGTATTTACTAAACTGAGGATTAAATTCTAATTCTCCCAATGACTTTATTTTGTCTTTATACATTGGTGAATAAGAAAAAACTGATGAAAAAAAAAGGGTTATTTATATCAATAACAGTTCTGAATTAATTCTATTTCATACTTAGTAAGAGAAGGGAATTGAATTTCTCATAAATTACAGTGCATCTCGCCAACTAATTGTTTGAAATTGAAAAAGTTCTCGTTATTTTTTTACATTTCAATTTATACTTTTTAATCAATTTCTCCCTCAGCATTCAAATTATCAGCCAACAGATTGATGAAGTTACTTTCAATCGGGAATTGATTGGTCATCGACTTGAGATAGTGCGTGAGTTTATCGTGAGTTGTAATTATAATGCCGGTGCCTGAAGTGTCGAACTGCGGCCGACCGGCTCGTCCGAAGATTTGGAGTACATCTAGTATGCTTAGGTCGACGAATGTTCCGTGACTTTGGTCGTAGATCTCTGTGCCCTAGGAAAAATAGGTTTAGATTAAATTTAGTCCCAATTTTGTTGGTGAATGAAGTCAATATTTTTACGAAAGATGTGTTATAGAGCAGTATTAGGAAATTTTTAAACACATTAAGTTACAGATTTTATGTGCAAAATAACCCTATTTAGATTGAAATCTATTAGCTAAAATGCGAAGAAAAATTAGTCAATAGCTTCGATATATTTTAACATAAAAGAATATACAAAAATTATGTCAAAAAGTATGTTTATGGTTCTAGAGAGAAATAGCTTACTCTGATTATAACAGCATGAGCTGGTAAATTAACACCCCACGCGAGCGTCGAGGTGCAAACTAGAACTTTTATGTATCCTTCAGCGAAGTATTTTTCCACCATATTCCTGTAAATTAAAATTGTTGTATTCCAGATTATGTAAATGTCAAATGTCGATAAAATAGAAGTGATTTAGAGTAAGCAGTATAATAAACACCATTTGTATATGTTTTGAAGTTTGAATCAAATATCCTAGTTCAGAAATGCAGAAAAAAATATATTTTCAATTCAAATATCATATCATTTAATAAAAAGTTTCTCATTTATTCTTAATTTTAACAAACTATGAATTTGGCATTACGAAATAATTAATAACATAATATTATAACGACCTTATTTCACTCAACATAAAACTTATTTTTGAATATTTGCATTACTCACCTATCACTCCTCAACATGCCAGCATGATGACAAGCAAACCCACTCGCAAACAACTCAGCCAACTGTTTATTAGGGCTGCTACTTATCGACTTTTTGGCCTTCAAAAACCCGCCAGAATCTTCCGGTTCGAAGTGTTTGAGGTGGCCCTTCTTTTGAGCGATCTCTTTGAGGATCATTGCAGTCGTATGCGTCGCATTACGTGCGTGGACAAACACCATCACTTGGTGGCCTTTTTGGACCATGTCTACCGCTTTGTCATAGCATATCTCGTTCATTGTTTGTAACTGGAATTTTTGAAATAATTTGTAGTAATATGGAGGGTTATTTCTATGTTAGTAGGTTGCTATTGTCTGTAAATGTATACGATATTGAGAAAGCTATACGTGAGTTACTGATATTTGTGGATAGATGATGACAGTAGTGTAGAGCAAATAAGGTAGGGATTAAATAAAACTTATACACTACCGATAAACTCTTGTAACGGCGATGTGAATAGGTAGTAGATAATGAGACATTTAATACCATGAGAAACGAAAAAGAAAAACGGAAATGTTCTTAAAATTATTTCTAGAAAATTTAATTTTTATTTCTGACTATTTTGGTCGAATGTTATATCGAAGTTTTTGTAATCTAGGTATAGTTTAGAAAACTTATGTAAAGGAATATATTTACATGTCTAAGATGTGCGCCGCCACCGCTGCCCACTTCTTTGACTCCAATGAATTGCTGTTCCAACGGCACGGGACGGAAACGAGAATCGAAGAAAAATAGACCGATATTAGGATTCACTCGTAAGAATCTGAAAGGAAAAATATAAATAAGGTGTTGCCAATTAAGGATGTACGCTAAATGACTATACTTTATGGTATTATAATATTTCTTAATAACTAAGTATGTCTTATAAGACTAATCTTCATAATCAATAAAAATTAACAAATACAACTTCATGTTTTATGACAATTTTCTTAGTTTTTTTTTGTACAGAAAGTCAACAAATCCCGCCTCCTTACAGATATGGAATCTAAATAAAAATACACACAAAATGTCGATAAAAAAATTCTCACCTAGCCACATCTAGATAGTTAGGTAGTGTAGCAGATAGGCCAACTATTCGTATCATGTTCTGTGTAGACTCGACTTGGCGTAATGTTCTTGCAACAATCGCTTCCACAATTGGTCCCCTGTCACCATGCAGTAGATGTATCTCGTCGATGATTATCAACTTCACTATCGATGCTAGTTCCGTATCCGCTGCAATTTGTACAAAGTTTTAATTTAAAATCTCTTGAATAAATATCTTTTTGTCTTTATTATAAAGTCAATTTAAACAAATGTAAATCGTTTAAACAATAAGGGCAGCATATTGGTAAAAATGTAAACCGTTTCGCAAAAAAGACGAATATGTGTGTATAATAAAGTTATAAATAAAATTGATTATAATAACATTACATTTAAATATTTTGGTTGACGTAATATCGACGAATTTAATAGTTATTTTCTGTACTGTTTATTTAAATAAATAAATAGAAAATCTAAAAATATGACTCTAGATTATATGAGGGTATTTATCATACTTACTTGCTCCTTTCCTAGTAACACATCCGCATTTTCTCCGGCGTTGTGACAATCATCTGCGTTTGTTGGACTTCAGTTTTTGTTAATTTCATGTCACCAGTCAATTCTCGAACCAAAATTCCAAGTCCTTTTAATCGCTTGCCGAAACTGGCTGTCATTTCTGAGGCTAAAGCTTTCATTGGAGCTATGTAAATGATCTAAAAAATAAGAGGCACACAATTATTTTATTTTATTTAGTGAACTAGTCATTCAATAAATGGAACGGGCCCTCCCCTACAATCGACAGTACGATTAAGAGTGGTTAGGCCATATAGTCCACCACGCTGGCCTAGTGCGGGTTGGCGGACTTACATACCATAGGAAATCTTATAAATCGCTATGGTATGCAGGTTTCCCCCACGATGTTTTCCTTCACCGTTTTTAGTGCGTGGTGATTGACTATCAATACACACATGACTCCGAAAAGTCAGAGGTGTGCCCTGGGATTCGCGACCACCGTGACATGTTGGCAGTCGCGTTTAGTCCGTTACCAACAGGCCACCACGCACTTCAATAAATGTATTGTATTAATGGGTCCGTAGCTCAGAAAAATATGTTTTTTCTCGTGACAAACGTATGTTTTAAAAAATTATGTGTAATAATTTTTAAAAACAACATTTCTGATTTCGACATAATGTATTTTGAAATTTTTTATTTATGATAGAATTACATGTTGTTTCAAAAATAATAACGATTGAATATATTTCTTTACATAATTATGCTCTCCACAATTGTCAAATAGGATTAACAAATTTAAAAAGTGGACCCCTGCAGGTAACGTTAGATGCCAGGCATATTTTGGTTTAAATACACATACTTAAATTTATTTTCATGATGACATCATTCTCAATGTGTGGTTTAATTTGATGAACCACAGTAAGCAGTGCAATGTTGGTTTTACCCGCCCCCCGTCGGCGCACAAATCAACAAGTTCTCGTTGTATTGTACGCCGTTTGAAACACCACAGACTGTATTCGATTCAGTTCTTTGGTATTCTCAAATGCCATTTGACCGATCTGAAAAATATCGTGGGTTTCAGGAACAAGAGAGACTTTTCAGTTTCATAAATACTCAGACCCGAAACGTCCTGTGGGTAGAACAAAATATTGCCTAGGAGCGGGGATCGAACCCGCGTCTCGTTTCACAATCGGCGTTAATCCATTGCGTCACGGAGGATAATAATTTTAATCAATGTTTTATAACGCCTACCGATCGACGGGTCCAAAAGGACAATATTTAAATATACCCTATTTATAATAACATTAAGGCTGTCATTAAATTAAAATCGATACAAGTTGGGACGTTAGAGTGCATAACAACATAAATTTTGCATTCATGGCAGCACTGACAGCAAATTTTGTTTTGAATCAGTTTCTTATTCTCAAACAGTTCAAAAAACCTTTTTTAACCATTTAGATAAGGATATTTTGTCCCTTTCGAACAACTTTTGAATTCAGTTTAAGCGAGTAGACAAAACATTTGATAACTATATAGGTTTTAAAACTGTAGATAAGGCTGTTAAGGCTTCAGTAAATAAAAGATAGAAAGGACTACCAAGTTTGCAAAAGTTGATGAATGCATAACCCTTTTTAAATAGTAATGAGATATTATCTTTGGCGTATTTTGTTGCTGTATATTTCTGAAGATGATAATCTCTTTCTTCTTCTTTATATCCATCCCATGGTTGTCTGTAAGACCCTGCTTTAAGCGATAATACCGCCATTTATATTTTTTTTAGTTTATGTATATTGTTTTTATTTAATGGGTAACAATAACGTATTAAATATGTAAATGATAATGATTAAAATATAAATGTATACCTCATCCAAAGAAGATATAGGAACTCTTTTATGCCAACTTCTAGTGGGGCCGGCTCATTTTGGGTATAATAACTTCTTCATACTCTTTTGTGTCCTTCCGTATTGCGTTTTCTGGGAGGATCAACTTGAAGCCGGACACAAAACCTGTGGAAACAGAAGAATAAGACATTGTATGTAATTTGAGATATAAAAATTGGAAGGACTATCATCATATAGCAATACCAAACCATAAGTTGATATTTTGAGCGCGAGAAAGGTGCAAGAAATAAAAATAGCTTGGATGACAATAAAAGTAAAAGTTCTTTACTGTTATTGAGGCCAGTAATACAAAATTTTCAGATAAATATTTGTAAAAAATAGAATGTAGTCTTGAGATGTCTTTAAATGTTAAACATATTTATAAAGTAATATATCTATGTAATTTATACAGCAATGTCAGTATAATGGGAACATTATTCTAGGCATGGTTAAGGAAGGGTGATCTCTTTTGACAAAGTTTTGTTTCATACTAATTTGAAGTCATGTGTATGTACTTTATTTTATTTATATTTCAATGTATTTATTATATATACTTTGTATGTATGTATTTGTTAATGAAATAATACTATTAAAACAATTTGTATACCTGCTGAATTTTTGGCATATATTGACGAATCATAAACATTAGGATACTGCACTTTTGTTTGGAAGTATGATATTTTTTGTAACAGCGGATCAGTATTGCTAGATGACCTTGTCGTTGAAAATGGCACTACTGGTTTTGAAAGTTCTGCTATCCTGCAACAACAAAAATATATAAAATGCATTTTCAAAATACAGACCAACCTTATGGAGCAACTCAAGCTTACCATTTTTTATTGACACTCTGTTGAAAGTAAATGTTTAAAAAAGTTAATTATTTGGAGGCTCCATACTGAAGTATAAAACCATAAAACATACATGACAAGCAATGTAGATATTCATGGGTGGCAGTGATCACTTACTATTGATCTGTTTGTTCACCAGAGCTATATTATAAAACAAAAATAATAATATTTAACAAAAATTTAACTACAAGAAATATTTTCATTGAAAACCTAAAATGACTTTTCAAGCTTTGGGTTGCCCATATCAGAGAGACCTAAAAAATAATAAAAAAAAAATACTTCCAACCTTTTAGCTCTCATCTGCGCAATGTTAAGTTCTTGTTCCTCATCATCATTATCATTCTTCTTCGACGCTTTGGCTTTCTTCTCTTCTTTCCTGACTAACCTGGCCAGCATTTTATCTTGTTCTGACAAAACTGACACTTGGCACAGATATTGAGGCATTTTGTTTTCAGGTAGTGAGGCTGCGACTAGAATAAAGAATAAGAAGTATATTTAGATTTGAATTCTGTGGTTCTTCATAATGAACACTTAGTAACGTTCCGAAAAAATAATGACATATAACATATGCATACCGCAAAGAAAAATTTTAAAGATATTGCAAAAAAAAAAACTGGCCAAAATCTGCTGGTAGAAAATAAGGAGTAATTGCTAAGTTACAGAAAAAGTATGCATAACATGATTGTGATGTCATCGTCAGCGTGGGAAAAAGATAGAAAATTCCGAACCTATTCTTATGCCATTTTAATTAAATGTTTTATTTAAATAGTATGTGCACTTGTGTGTAATATTTTTTTATTGCAATGAATGGCGAGACGAGCATGCTCACATATGAGAGACCTACCCACCTACCTACCAGTAAATATATACGAATATAGATATACAAAGTCACATATAAAAAAATATGCCATTTAAGGAATCAGTATGACTTACTTTCAGACAATGTTGGCTGTGGTGGTGGTGCCTTAGGCTATTTATGATATCTTGCCGATGCTTCAAAACCTCTTGAATGAATTCAAACTTATCAAACCCAAGCAATTCAAATAGATCGTTTTGCATCTCGTCATTACTTCGCGGTGAATTTAGTAACGTTATTATTGATTGCAGAATATCAGCACTTGAAATATCTTCTGTATTTATGTATAACTGTTGAATTTTTGTCTCCAGCCAGGTTTTTCCAAACTAAAAAACATAATATACAAGTTTTGACAATTGGATATAAAGACGGGTTTTAGTCAATAATAGGAATTATAAACACTCCAGCATTAACTAAACATGGAAATTGAACTATATCTTTTGCATAAGCTTGGCTTGATTTGTTGTTTAAAATTATATGCATAGATTTTTTTTCAACATGTAGTGCACAGTATTTGTGTACTAATATTAACTTCATAATTTGTGAATCTTAAACTATTACTTAAACCATTTTTAAAATGGTTTAAGATATTAGATTAGATAAAAAAATAGTAATACCTTTGATTCAGGTTGTAGTTTATCAACTTTACTTGTTGCAGTGTTTTCCTTTGGTACATTCTGTTTGTCATACTTCATTGAGAAATCTTTTACAAATTACTGGCTGTGGCCGGCTTTTAGTTAACTTGGCTAGAGGTTTTTTTGTAGGTTTGTATGGTATGTAGTGACACTGTATGTTTCTCCCCAAAATTTTACATTTTCTTTATTTGATTCACTTATTTCTGTCCTGATGTAATCTTTTGTGTCTTCCGATATGTCATTCGATATTCTGTAACAATCTGCAAAAGAAATGAATATTTTTGTAAAATATGACTATTTGATCTAACTTACCTACTAATGGCCACAATGTGTGCAAATCGTTAGATTTACTTGTTATGGAAAGGTTATGGGCTATTTATAATATTAAGTTATGTGTTTCCATTGCTGGCCAGTTTTCTTTTGCTGGCCATTTGCTTCTTCTATAGTATAAGATTCAACATAAATCCTTTTATAATAATATTGGTATGGTTATGTATTGGGGTATACAATTTTAATTAAATGAAAATAAATAAATATACTTACTCCACAAATTTTGTTTGCTGTGGTTGACATACAGTTCCCAACATTTGCCTTAGTTTAGAAAGGTGCTTTAGCATCACAATGTCCTTCATCAATAAACATCCTTAGCGTCAGAAACTGCTGCATCTTCAATAATTTCATCTGGCTGGTCTCCAGTGAGGAGTTTACATGCTTCTTTTAACTGAGCCAAGAGATTTAATAGTTCTGATACATTCAGTTCATTTTGTTTGATGTAGTTTTGTATGTCTGCATAGGACTTGAATCTGAAATGATAAACAATCATAATAATTAATATTAGGAATTTTCTATTTTCAAAATGAACATTTAATATATTTATAAATAATATTAATATTTTATAGTGCTATCATTTGGCATAATTATTTTCTTATTTAATAAATTACAAACTTACTGTTGTAAATTTTGAGGTCTGATCAATTGGGTTTTGTTGGATCGATGACTGGCTTCAAACATCTTGGTTTGTCCAGTTGTGTGTGTGCCCTCAGAGCTCTTGTTAAACGAGGCAGCTCAATCATTGCTGGAGCCTCTATTTATGTCTTTAATCTGTAAGCAAACATATTATGGTTTACATATTTTATATGTCTACCTTAGTTCTTGTGAAGTGACTATTACAGTCTAGTGAGATTTTTATTCATCAGTGAATTTTTAAATAATATCATCATCATCATCATCAGCTCATTGCAGTCCACTGCTGGACATAGGCCTCTTTCTCTTTTGAATAATATGACGAATTTATAATAAATAAATTCTACTCTGCATGACACTAGAATTATTAATAGATATCCCCGAGGATATTAAGGAGATTCTAAAGTCGACACGTCAATATGTGAAAAAAAGTAAAATACATGGAATTTACGTGGATTTACGTTGCTTTAATAGCAAATATAATAAATGTATATGTTACTGTAAAAGCTCGAACTACGGTTAATCTTAAGATTTAAGTGTAAGTCTTAGGATTTACCGACATGAGTTGGTAAATGTAAGTATTTCTGAAAATACGACAATTTTTTCGAGCTGTTACCATTCGAATTCAGTATATGCTAGGTTTTACCACTGTCAGCTGGTAGATGTTGGTTTTAGGAATAAAACAATGAGTAATTCTTAATTTTACTTTAATGAACTATTAGACAAAACAGGTACACCGTATTATAAAGGTACACAGTATTATATGATAGTAATAAGTACAAACTAATACCAACTTATTTAAATTATTTGAAAAAACACATAACGTATATCTTTGAATATCTCAATCTCTATCATATCGATCTAGTTAGATAACTAATCATACGGGTAAAATTTAGAATAGGGTAGCACGATGTGGTGGGGTGCGGGGTGTGGAGAGGGGGGAGAGGGAGTGTCCCATCTCACTCGGTACCACTCCCGTGAAAAGGTAATGCACCATTCCTGAGATGTATCAATTTAAGTAACCTAACCTACAAAAACCCTTGTTGTCAATACAAATTTGCTTCTGCAACGTCTCCGGCGCTGCGGGAAGTGCAGCCCCTTCGCCCTCGCGTAACAAAGGACAGGCACCCACGCTCACCTATGCTTCTTTATGCTTCGGCTTGCTGGTCGCCTCCGGCGACCAGCCTCAGCCGCTCCGGCTCGCACGGGTGCCTATCCATTGTTACAGCGGGCAGGGGGCTGCTCTCCCTCCGCGCCTCCGGCTTTTTATATATACTCTAGGGTTGGTAGCCAAAAGACTACGTGAAGTCGGGGTGCCCTGAGTCGGTTTTGGAGCACATTCGACCTAACTGATTCATAAAGTGAGTGCACTAACTTCCTTCTAAACATAATTTCTAAGGCGTTATAAACATATTATAACACAACAAAACACAAACAAATCAATATTGTATAACGCAGATACGAAATCCGCCAAAAAACCATCAACAAAACATTCTTATTTTTTGTTGACATTGACACCTGAATCAACTTATTTTACATTTTTTGAATCCTTGTCCTCCAGTTAACGACAATTTTCCGAAAACTTCTCGAAGACTCATTCCTTTATCCGTAACAACTTCTATCTTTATAAAATCTTCAGAGCATGCGGCGAACTGATTCTTGATGTTAAGCTGTTTTAGTATTCTCTCATTTGGGTACCTAGTTGATAAATCTCATTGTTCTTTACATCTATCACAACTGCAATAATGCTTTTGGGTCCGTTTTAGCTCTGTCAATATCAACAACATAACATTTACCGTGTCCATTAATGTAAAATCCTAAGATTTACCAACGGAATGGTGGTAAGAGTTCAAATCGCAAACCTTTTTGGGACATTTACCATTAGGAATTGGTAGATCTTAGATTTTACTGGAATATCTTAGGATTTACTGCAGTTCGAGCTTTTACAGTAACATATATATATATATATATATATATATTACTATATATATATATATATAATATATATATATTGTTGATATTCTAAACGAGTGTTCCTTTTGTAATAGTTTTACTAATTATATTTACGATTCATAACATGGTGCAATACTCGAAACACCGACAGGACTAAAACTTTTAGATTAACGATAACTATACTTACTTGAAAAAATTATAGAATAATTTAACTTAAACTAAAGAGTGGAACGATAACATATTTATTAAATAAAAATATTAATCATTTACACTGATTTAAAAATACACAGTTGAGTAGATTAAACTTTTTTAAAACCAAAGGGTTAACACGAAAGTCGATACTTGACAATTGACAATGACAGCTGCAGTTGCTAAACTAGAGTAGTAAACAATGAATTAGTTGCCCGAAATCGATTATTCGACTATTTGTATTGTACAAAAAATTGGTGCGTAAAAATAAATAGAATCAGTGCAGCTGTTATTGAAATGTTCTGGCCCATTAAAACATTGGAAGTGCGTGGTTACCTGTTGGTACCGGACTGCGTTCACAGATGTCGCGGGTTCAAATCCCACGGCGCGGCGCGGCACACATCTGACTTTTCAGAGTCATTGGTGTAACGGCAACGAAAACATCGCGAGGAAACCAGCATACCATAGCGATTTGAAAGAATTTATATGGTATGTAAAAGTTCGCCAACTCGCACTGGGCCAGCGTGGTGGACTATAATATGGTCTAATCCTTCTGCGTCGTACTCTCGACTTGGAATAGGGGTACAAGGGCGTTTAAGGGCTAACACAGACACAGATTAAAATATTATCAATTGGAAATACCAGTATTTCGAAAATCCATCTAAATATCTAGAATATGTAAAGCTGCTAAACCATATTTCACCTGTTGCACTGCATAATTCTATTTGAGATATTTTTCCATAGATTAGAAGCCCAGTTTTAGTGATTCCATTCCAGGTGGTTATAGTTATAATTTTTTTTGTGTTACATTTAACAAAGAAAGCCCTATCTGAATGCTTGTGCTGCTGCTGTATGGCTAAGCTATTGTATAATGTTCACGTGTGTTTCACAGCGAATAACGTTAAAACGTTTTCTATGAAAGGAGAGGTCGTAGGGTAGGCCCGCACTAGGACAAATATTTGTAGGACATTGAAATATTGTTTCGGTTAGTCTGAAAACTTTGTTTGCGACATAGAAAAGTGTCTTGTAGTTTCTGAAATTCATGAGTACTAGATTTTAGCTCAATGGAAGTTTGCGAAAAATCTACTCGGAAACTGTACGTACACGACTATTAGGATAATATTTTGTAATTATTATTATGTCTACTTTGTATAAAAAACATCATCAGTCTTATGTAACAAGAAGTACAAGGAAAAGGCAATTGGTATTAAATTTTCTTTATTTCAGTGAAGCAATCATTACAATATGTTGGTACATACATAAGTACAATATGCTATTAATTTATTAATTATAGATTTCGTTTGATGATGTGATTAGGATTACAGTGATATTTTAATTTGATATCTACCAATAGTCATTTGCGGTAATTTTAAACTATTCAACTTATTAAGTATCTAACACTTTAAGCCATAAATGAATATTTAGGTACATTATATTTTAACATTGTTTTAAAAACAGCTACACCCATACTTTTAATTGATTAACATTTAAGTACTTTATTACTTATCGGAGATACATAATACAGATGTATTTATATATTTTCCCTTGTATTTAAGTACTTAATAAATTTTAATTTTGTTTCCTAAAAACGTTGTTTACGAATGTAATAATTGTGAGTATATTATTTATAAATCATTTAATGGTGGTTAATGATTGCAGCTGGTTCCTACAACATTGACGCATCTTTAAGAATGCGCAATAGTTATTTAATGTTTTGAGGATTTTTTTCCCAAACAACGTTTATAAGTATAGGGAAATACAGATAAAGAAGCACGGTTACTTTAAATCTAACCTAAAATGAGTTTACTCTTATTTCTAAATTACTAAAAATAATCTACAGTATTTTAAATTCATTTCAATCACTACAAGTTCCTCCCATGACCTAAGTTAATACAGGGAAGGGCAAACATTCACAAACAAACTAGTTGAAACACACCGTATATATAATTCTATACACTCTCTATTTATCTAAGTTCTAAATGGTTTCGTCTGTAGATTATATTTAATGATTTGAAGTAAAAGTAATCACATTCCTACTTCTTATCTTATTTTACTTATAATTATTTTCTGGTGTATTTTAATGTACCTTACAGTGATTCAGCCTCAATTTATGAAATACAGTGAAACTATAGTAAAATACAGAAGTAAATAATTATTCAATTAAGTTTTTAGTCAGTTTTTTAAATACTAAACTTATAATATAAAAAAAAAATACTTATTTTATAGCCGCCAAATAAAATATCTACACACAAATTTTAACAAGTCTAATAATTTTACTAATAGTGTATTTCAGAAACCAAGGCAAGTACTTACAAATCTAGATACATTTCCTATTAAGACATTCAACAATAACATAGTGCATTTTACACATTGGAATGAAAAGTCGATTTCAACCATGTAAGTTGATAAAAACATGGCGAATCAAGATGGAACGGACAGGGCACTCACTCCTAAGATATGAGCACACCACTTCTTCCGCGGCTCAACCATTCATCACACGACATATTTTTTATTTCTCACAAGGATCATTTATAATCGACTATCTACACATGATTTTCTAATATCATTATAATTGTTTAAATTTGCTGAAAATTACTGGCCTTATTATTCCCGCCTTTATTATAAATTTAATTATGAACTGGTAAGTGAATACTCATTTGAAACACCTATTTAACTATGTGAATATAATTTACAATTTCTAACTACAAAGCTGTTTTTACACATATTAAATACACACAGTAAAATATCTCAAATGTGTTAGATACAGTTACGTCAGATAGATTATATATTTAAAAAATATTGGCCAGTTACGATTAATTTTATTTAAAAACGTAAGATAGCACGAATTTCATTCTTATAGTTAAACCTAGATCACTTAAACAAACAACAATTTGAATAAGTATAAATTTTTCGTTTCAAATAGAAATCACGGTTATAGATTTTATATAGCTACATTTACGAAAGCGATTAAAACACTATACATTTTAATTTTATACTTATAAATGGGTTCAAAATATATGTTAACAATTATTTTAAACGCTTAAGAAACATAAATCAAAAGTTGTGTACATAAAGATGTCAAGATAAACACGGAGTAGGTAAGTCTTTACAAATAGTAAAATCACCAATTTATATGAACTACGCTGTTGCATTAATAAATTTTCAAGCAAAAAATAAATTTGGTGTTTATCAAATAGTATCAATTTTCTAGAAAATATTGTCTTAAAAAAATATTGGTCCAATAAAACGCAAGAACTTCGACTATTTCTGTGACAACATAAATATCATAAAGATAATACAATTTTTCTACAAGCCTTATCTAATTGTTAGCAAATAGGTATCAATTTCAGTGGTAAATTTTATAACAAAGAAAGATCATCTAAAAATACACTATTCATATTTCACAGAGCCGAGTGTTACAAAACAAATCGTGTCTAAGACGCGTGATTTTGAAAATATATGATTTTTAGGATACATTGTTAGATAGAACATTTGGAGGCAGAAACAGTTATAATTATATGATATCAACTTTACGATATATACCGATCAACACTAAGTAACTTCTAAAGAAAAACATATTACAAAGGTTTGATGTAGACTGATGTGACATTGCCGCTGGTTGGTATTCTGCAAAAAAAATCAATATTAGTATCATTAAAATTTAAAATAGGTATTGTTCCACACTCGCTACAAAAATACAACTCCTTTTAAAAACTCACAATTCGGTACTAATCCAAACCATATTGGGCCATACCTCAGCTGTTATCCTCCTTAAAAGATGTTTACAGACCTAAAACATTAACATTTTTTTATTGAAACTATACTCAAAAAGGCTTTGGCAGGATTTCAAAACATTTGAATTATTAGTGGCAAAATTGATGTGCTTTTTAACAAACAACACATTTGAATGAAACCGTGTAAAGTGGTATTAATTTGTTTTGTGTAACTTTAAATCATGCATGTAAACGATTGATCGATGGCTTCACATAGTCGATTATTTTCACGTTAGCACACTAGTGATTAGGTAATTCCCGAACAAGAGATATTTAAAATTGTTAGGACGGAAACGGAAATACATACGGTTTTCATTATTTTAATTCATTTTAATCATTAATTTTCCACTATAATGTAGTAGTCAACTTTATAAGCATTAAAAGCTCAGCTAATATATTTATGTTAAGCTTTAACGTTAAAGCTATTTCAATGCGTCATATGTACCTAATGTTCTTCAATAATCTTTAATATCTCGCATATATTCGTATAGTTATAAGCAATCTAATAGACGGGGTTCGATCTGGGACAAGCAACGCATTCTTGGATGTAGAATAAATATTATGTCAAGCATTTTATAAGATCTAGTTACATGTCTAATGGTTAATTAATTCGTCTTACATTTTAAAATTAATAGATATTTATATGAAGAGCAATTCCAGACACAAGAGTAACACATTTACAAAATAAAGCTGAACTTAACTATAAGCAAACCATTCATATCAATTTTATGATTGAGGTAGAGTATTATGTTATTATTTTATGTACACATTTGGGTAGGTATAATTTAGGAGTTTATTTTATGGCGTTTTATATGGCGCTTTTTGTGAACTGTACAACATGTCAGAGTGCTGTTGTGTTCAATGTCTGTATAAAGATCTTCGGCAATTGATACGAATGATAACTTACAGTGAGGCTAGAAGATTTCGAAATGGCATTAAATCCGACAGAGACAGATACGAATTGACAATAGAACAGATAAAGCCAACACTTATTATCAACAACGACAATTCGCCCACTTACCAACATAGGCATACCAATAATGTAATTATAAAAATAACAACATACGTTATATACTAGGTTTTAACATTATAACAAGTAACTTCTAAATTAAACTTCGGTTACCAAAACTTGTTCACACAAAGTTGGCTGAAAATTTGGAGAAAATAATGGCATGATTAGTCTAAAAACATAAAGATACATGTATGTATATGCAATTGTTAAATTATATACGTACCGATGATTAGAGCCAAGATGATAATTCCGATCACAGCTGCAATTATCATCATCTGGAATATAAGAACTTGTATTATCTCTATTGTACAACAAGGGACACGTCTCCAGTTGAAAGTTTGAAACCAAACGCACGACAACCAGTTTACACAATTGACTTACGTTCCCATGCCAAAAAACCTTCAGCACTAATTTTAAGAATGATAGATTTATTGTTGAAGTTTTCGTATGGCATTTTTTTATGTTACAGAAATAACTTAATTTATTTGGTATGATTTGCATGTGCATGCAGCATGTGGTCAAGTTTAAATTTTATAAAGATAACTAGATCATTTCCTTAGCTGTAATTTATACATTACTCTCTCATTATATTTCGATGGATGATCGTAACTCATAAAGTTAATAGCAAAATCATGAAAACAAACGGGAATAATTAACGTGTAGCTAGTGCAATT
Source organism: Hyles vespertilio (assembly GCA_009982885.2). Classification (NCBI taxonomy): domain Eukaryota; kingdom Metazoa; phylum Arthropoda; class Insecta; order Lepidoptera; family Sphingidae; genus Hyles; species Hyles vespertilio. Next base: position 10,751,873 of record CM042810.1, on the reverse strand, counting down.
GTTATTTTCTAAAAGTTAAACAAACAAAGTATTTGTAAGTAGACATTCTGTGGGCCTGATGACATTTTTCCAATGCCATTTTAAAGTATGAGGTGAATGTAAACAAATTTCCAAGTAAACAAATGTCCTTTATTACCACGTGTATATGTTATGGGCCAAGTGATTAATCGAGCATTATTCATAATGCCCGGGCAATATGAATAATGCCCAATAAGAGCGGGCAATGTGATTATAACTAATCAATTTATCACAATGCCCGGGCATTATGAATAATGCCAAGTGCCTATTGGGCAGAGTGATGTAAAGCGAATCAAAATCAAAATAATGAGCCGAAGTGGTAGAATTTAGAAAAGGGCAGCACGAGGGGATGGGTTGGGAGGGTGGAGGGGGAGTGTCGCACCTCCCCTGGTACCACTTGTTGTCAATACAAATTAGCTTCTGCATCGTCTCCGGCGCTACGGGAAGTTCAGCCCCTTCGCTCTTGCGTAACAAAAGATAGGCACCCATGCTCACCTCCGCAGCTTCGGCTTGCTGGTCGCCTCTGGCGACCAGCCTCAGCCGCTACGGATCGCACGGTTGCCTATCCTTCGTTACAGCGGGCGGGGGCTGCTCTCCCTCCGCGCCTCCGGCTTTTTATATACACTCTAGGGTCGGTAGCCAAAAGACTACGTGAAGTCGGGGTGTCCCGTGTCGGTTTTGGGGCATAGTCGACCTAACTGATCCATAAAGTTGGTACACTAACTTCCTTCTGAAGATAATTTTTCGGACGTTAAAAAACAACTAAACATAAGCAGATCAATTCATCCTTTCTAATTTATGGGTCTATCGCAGATGTGACAATGCGGCAGCGCACCACGTAAAAAAATACCTATTAATCACATTGCCCGATCATCATGTAGCCATATTCATAATGCCCGGGCAATGTGATAAATAGGTGAGTTTAGATTGTAATTAATCACTTGGCCCAATATGGCTGGGCATTATTCATACTGCCCGGGCATTATGCATACTGTCAGCATTAATCACTTGGCCCATAACATATACAATTTGTTCATGAAAATACTTACTTTGAAGTTCCTCAGATGTCTAAATATCAATTTCTAAGTTATAAACTTCATGTGGGCTACATGATATGAAATTTTTCACCCCACATTTTACTTCATTAGAGGAAAAAAACTTTTCATCAAAGTAATATAAACATCCTTTATGCAGTAATATAAATTTTCATACTTCTATACTCTATACTCAACTTATGCTGAGATTTTGCCAGTTATGAGCATGTTCTCATAGGTACATGTTATAATATAGATATTAACTGTCGTGTCTGCAAAATCATATTCTTTTACTTATCATGCGATTGTGTTGTGGCCTAAACATCGCACTTGAATACTTTTTCGTGTTTTGTGATTCAACAGCTGGCATTGTAAGAGTTGGCATTCGTCCAAAGTGCACCTAATGAATGTTTTATGAAAAAGATTTGCAATACCGAATAAGTCAGTTCATACACGTTTATTACCTCACTATCCGTGTATCAAATGTAATTTTTTACTATCGTTAATTTTTCACCTCATATTTAACCTCCGTAAGAGATAATATCTAATGTAAATAAAATATCCACATAACCTAAATATACCTACAGTAGTTATTATAGTGATTATTACTATTACAAAAGTTACAAGTTGGTTTAAATCAGAGCAGTTCATCAACAATTTGATAAGTAGGTCAAGTAGGTGTCTCATATGTGAGAGGCTGCCTGGGTGGGTACCACCGCAATGTCTATTTCTCCCGTCAAACAGCAGTTTAAATGTTGTATTTCGGATTGAAGGACATTGTAGCCAGAGTAACTACTGGACATATTGAGACTGAACATCTTATGTCTCAGGATGGCGAGCGCACTGGAATGCCAAGCATTGCTTTGTAATTCAAGGTGTTGTTTGGTTTTGCTCTACTGTTCATGAGCCGTCGCATCGTCTCGCCATTCGTGAAGTGAAGCAGTCGCGCAGAATGAAAATTCAGCAGAGTATACTCTGTTTTGCCAACCCAGTAAATAATTGTATATAAAGTTTTTTTATAAAGTAGGTATATCTTAGTTAGTCTGTAGGTCTTGGAATGTTCATTGCATTGCTGTTTGACATCTTTCATTATCATCAACAATAGCAAGTCCGCTGAACATAGCCATCCACGCATATTTCCAAAGCAATATCTTGGTAGCAGTACTCTGTCCAAATTTTTTTTATTACCTTTAAATTCTGCAGCCAAAATTTGCTTTTCAGTTTTCCAGCCTGCTGCTCGAACTGTGAGGCTCCTTGCTGCAATGCATCTGTAAAATAATAACGCATTTTTATATTTAATTCACTAAAATTCTAAAGATTGTTAATAGAAATGGAAGCCATAGTGACCTATATGTTATTTTGATGGTAGATACTTCTCCATCCTGGAAATCGTCTTTCTCGATGGTAGGCTGGATTCGGACCGATACCAATATTCTACACCAGCTTTGAATATAACAATCTCATTCAGCTAAACGAAAAACAAAACGAAACAGCAAAGCTGTTTTATCACATGGCCTTTTGAACGACAGTCTTACGGACTTCATCGAGTCCACCCCTTTTTCCTTAACGAAATACAGCATGGCCTTCTTGCAATACTTGCTTATCAATCTATTAAGGCTATTTAGCGAAATAAAAATAATTTGCCTTCTACATTGCCTCTCATTTCATTCTGGGGGTTTCCAACACGACTCTAAAATCTTGACCCATTTTCCAATAACGTCTTTTTCATGTCGGTTCTCAGAGTGATGTAGGCCAGCGAAACTTTTTTGACAGATTTTTCATTTCTTTTGAGTATTGCTTAAGAGCTATTTATCTGGTGCTCAATTATCACAAACATGAATAAAGTGATGCATAATTAGATTGAACGTGTGAGTAAATCTATAAACAAAACAAATAAACGAAGTGACGACTATGCTCTAGTTTTACTTGGTGAGTGAGATTGCTGTGAGGTAAAACCTTTATCCATACCGATTTTTTATTTCGTTCTTTTTCCTGTGTCCTTGTCTATCTTTCTGGTATCGGTAATCGTTCACTAGATTGCTCATTTGCAGGATTCAGGCAATAATTACATATTTTGTTCGCTCTTTGAATCCTGTCTTACCTGCTCTATCATCAAGCTCTGAGAGTTTCTGATCTCGCTCCAGCACCTTCTCCACGTTTGTCTTCATGATATCCACCACCTAAAATTTTAATATTAGTATTAGTGACACTTTTTAGACAGACGTGAGAGTATATCATATAAAGTTACCTCAGAATATTAAATTGGTAAAAGGAGGAACAAATTCCCAAAACTAATTTTAGTTATGTTTTAATAGTAACACCACAAGGTAATAGAACTGCATCAATGGTAAATGCAGCCTTATAGCGAATAGTTTTATTTATCAATCCTACAATTTCCATTCATCGAAAAGTTGCCAGGAAGAAATAGCTCAATGCGATATGGTTACCCATTGTACTATTTTAATTTTATTAATTATTTAATCACTATGTAACTTGAGATGTACAGTCAGCGACATAAGTCGCTACACATTCACGAGATTTGAAATTGTCTTATCATCCAAAATAATAATTATTTTCAATATCGTATGGCACTTCTCGGCATAGATGACTTTACTTGGTTATATTTTACGACTACAGAGTAGTACGTACAAATTTTAATTCATAAAAAGCTTATAAAAAAATATGAAGTGTTCAGCGACTCATGTCGCTGACTGTACAATAAAGAATATAAATAAAGAAATATAGTTATGTTCCATCTGTTGATGTAATTACATTAACCTGCTCGTAAACAGACCTAGGTGTAATGGTACTTGAACATTGACCCTGGAAATCGATACTCTTGCTAGGGCCAGTGTAGCGGTATTCACACTTAGTATTGGTGTTGGGATGGATGTGTCATACGAATATCCGTGTACTGGCATGAATTTTCATTATGATATGATAATGTCATTGATATTGATTTAAATAGACCGAATCTATTCTTTAGAAGAATTTTTATTCAGTGACTATATTAATAGGAAAAGGAACATAAATTATCTAATTTTAAGGGTACAAATGGCATTAATGGCGCACCGGAACAGTTATTTTAATTTTAAATGCACCAACGCAGCTGACGAATCCAAGTAAAAATCTCCATAAATAAAATGTGCTCTGTGGTAAAAATGTTTATAGTATGTATTTTTAGTAGTTGCAGGTGAATCAAGTAGCGGAGGTGGGTCTGTATTCATGTTTTGATTCTGAGCGGGTCAGAGAGTAATTGGGGCAATCTCTATGCAAGCTGAGTATCGTTGACTTAATACGCTAAACTACTGTTGACTTAATACTGCTGAACTGTCTGAGCTTAATTGAATTAAGGTGACTTTGAATTTTGGTAATAAACTGAAGAAACAATGTTTTGTTTCACTCAATATTGACCACTTCAAAACGAAGTCATATTCTGATCTGGACTTTATTATTTAGATCAATTAATTTTAAAATTTCGTACAGTTTTATTTATTTTTTAAACTTGGGATAGATATAGTAAATTTGACTATTTTTGATGACTTGGATTCTAGTGATGTAGCTCTGTCTGATATCAAGTAATTTAAAGGTTATGTTGGAAGACTGAAAACAAGTCATAAGCAAATTAGGAAGATATTTGTATTTAACATTTATTTTACACAAAAGGCAATAATAATTCATCGTTACTGCTGGTATTCCTAACTTCCTTCCTATTATTTCTAATTTTAACTATCTAAATTTCAAATAAGTAATATTATCATTTGTTAATTCCAGACATAATAACATAGTTATGCTAAACTTTACAACGAAAACGCTAACGATAATTCATAGCAAAAGTGCTAACTGGAATGGTTGGCTATCTGGAATAAAGATTCCAGATAGCCAACTTATTCCCTTATAATAAAACAAGTTGTTGGAAAATAAACACGATTCGGGGAAACTCTCGCTAAATTTGAGGTCCTATTTGTTGATGTAACAAGTTTCTGGGAATATTCAAATATCCGTCGTCCTACATAACGATTGAATGACCACGGAGTGAAATTTCCCTGGGGTTTAGTCACGTCTTTCGAGTTTGTGGCTATAAGTTTAGATCCATTTTATGGAGCTCGTTTTGTGCACACATGAGATATTCTAGTTCGTTGTTTTTTATTTGTACAATTAAATCAATGAAACAGTGGATGCTTATATTAATGGCATTGTCGCCAAGAGGATACGTTTTAATTATTAAGCTTACATTTGGATTCAATCTTTTATTACCTGAATTCCACCTACTAATGTGGTTTTCAAAATAAACGACCAGCTGCTATACGAAGGTACATAAGCTTTTAAAAAAATATATAATTTTTTTCCTACAACAAGTTTAGTCCCGATGATATTTAAAAAATAACAGTACTTATATTGGAATCATGTTTTATATTGTGACAATAAATTTTTCACAAAAATAATTATTTCAGTGGTACCTACCCAGATGGCCTCTCACATATGAGAGACCTACCACCAGTAAACTGACTTGAGTATGAGTGTAAAGTGATTGTGCCAGTTGATAATGTGGAATGTACCTTGCCATCTCATAAACATAAAGTCGAACACAATAACAATACATTTAGTTACAAGGTTGAACTTTCATATCACGTGTTTTGTGAAAAATGCGTCGCATTGTATGAGCATTGTGAGCCATGTATAGTTAGTATGCGGACGTTTAATTTCCTGACTCCACTCGCATCCACTTCTCTTCGGATATTGTACTCGTAGATTTTGTCTTTGTTCGAGATAGTTCTAAAATTTTCCACACTTTCATTTTTGTCATTTGTTTGATTCTTTTTGTCTTTTGCCTTTGGTGGCTCTGTATTTACTGAATCTAGATTGTGCTATATTTTTGGAATATATTTTTGTATACTTGGTTATAATTATGAGTATGTATAGTGAAAGCGGGAGGTATGTACCTACTTCACTTGTTGCTAAAGGTTTATGAAACTATTTTATATACATTGTTGCTTATCCTAATCACCAAAGCATAATTATCAGAAATCTATAAGCCATTATATATATTTTCATCAATATCACATATTATATGTATTACTTTCAGGCCTCTATCGACCCAAATAAAAGCAACAAACATCCACCACAATATAAAACAAACAGCTGTTACAATAGCACTGTGACACGCCATCGGTCATACCATTATAAATTTAAAATGTTATCACCCAAGCACCAATAAAGAAGTCCTTATAACCTTTGGTAAAAGAAACAGTAAAATTAAAATGAGTAAATGTTATTCTATGATATAAACCACAACATACCACAAAACCGTTGCTATACATTTAAAAAGTCCTAACCAACTAAGGCAGAATAGGAAACCTTCATTGCTCCTTCAAGCGGATTTAAAAAAAATATATAATAAAGTAATAAATACCTCATCGACTTGTGCCTGCGTCTGCTGCAAGCGACGCTGGGCGGCTATCTGTTGTGGAGTCTTCGGTCCGCCCACGGGCATGTCGCCATCGCCGGCTGGCGCCAGTCCACCCTCTGTCGCCCTGTGACGTCATCGACATTATTGATATTGAGAGAATTGTGATTATGTTGTTGTATATATCTATAGGTCGGTTAGTCGTGCTGATATTGGTATAAGATGTTTATTTCACTGAAGATTCAGAAATGACGTAAAGATAGTTAATAAGTAAATACACCTAACAGTCATGTGAATAGTCCTGACGCACACAAAGAGTCTTGTGTCGTGGGTATTAGAAGCTACGAGAGAGTTTTCGGTCTTACAAACACCCACACCCGAGATAAACACTTGTGCGCCTACAAACATTTGTCTTGGTGAAACACAAAAACCACCAGGTTATTTTTGGAAAGATAAAGATTCTGAGATAAAATTCAACAAAATCAAGATGGCATATGGAATATACCGTATATACATCGATAGATAGTAGCTGGTATCAATTTCGTTAGACTGTCATCATTAACTAACATAAGGTTACAAGGTTAGTTATGTGCTCCACTGTTTTCTAGAGTTATAAAAGTCATTTCGAATTTTAGAACTTTTGTTGTTGACTAGTTGAAACATTGTTTAAGTTATGTATTATCCGTCCGAAGATAATAATCCAACACGTCTACGACTCTTATTTTCCAATAAAAGTATATAAGATCCGGTAACAAGCTCACAAGGATCCAGTAAATCAAAGCGAATACCTCGTTATCCACGTAAGTGCTTTGACACCGAAATCCGATCTCAGGTCGAGGTCGACAGACTTCAGAATGGTGTTTGAGGGTGCACAATTAGCTGGCAATACATCTCCTTTCACGACTGATTCAATTCGAATTCAAAGCATTGCTTTGATCAGATACCAACTTCAAGGTACGGTTGTGGCTCTCTTTAGAACTGGAATTGCTGCGCTCGACGCTAATTTTGGGAGTTGAATTATTTTGAACTCTGATTTGTTGAAAATTCGTTTAATTGTTTTCGTAATTTGTTCTATGTTTAATCCACAGTTTAATCATTAGTAATTCAATATCAGATTTGATCTGTGACTTTGTACCAATACAACCGTTCATTTTTCGGCGATAGATATTGCCTGTTTACTTTCTGACCTAAAAACTATTTCTATAATAACACGTCACTGGTAATTAACTACAGATCTAAATCCTTTGCACAAACGTAAATTTAATATCTGTAATAAATAAATGAATTTCCAGGTAGCAATTTACTTAATTCAACATCGAATCAACAGCCATTTCAAATGAAATTTAAATCCAATTAATTCCTAAGAAAATAGACTAGAGCCAGTTCATTGAACCGACAAATTGCCTTATTCCACAAGTTGGTAAAGACAATATTTCTATTTTCTCATAATACTTTCATTAGAGGCTCCTTTGTGTGCCCTCCTTCGGAACTCCATAATTGCTTTCAAGTAGATTGGATTAAAGGTCAAACTGTTCAGCTGAGAGAAAATAAGTTTCTTAATCATGTTTTATAGGGTTACTGTGTTGTGTACTTAGTTTGCAAGTTTCGTTAAGTAAAGTTTGTTGTATTAAATGTTCGTTCATGAATACTGCATACATGCACTTTGAATAGCTTTTAAGTTTTTAGGGGGATAGAAGGTTAATGGGAAGTAAATGAGACATAAGAAATAAGATGAAAACTTAATACAGTTGGTGTTGTTGAGATAATTTTTGCGCTGTTCCTTCACAAATGAAACACATTCTGAATTGGTAGCAAATTTTTTCTTTTATTGTAAGGAATGTGGAGCTGACCATGATGATGGTAAGTGATATAACTGCTCATGGATAGAAGCAAGCCAAACAACACCATGGTTGTAATTCATGGTTATCCATGTTTGGTATTCCACTGCGCTCGTCGTCCTAAGATATAATTTGTTAAGCCTGGATATGTCCAGCTACTCTGACTAAAATGCTCTTCAAACCGACACAACAGTTCATTTACACTACTGTTGGACAGGAAAAATACTAAATAGTCATTGCGTTGGTACTAGGCGGCCTCTCACATATGAGAGATCTACCACCAGTAAAAGTAGCAGTATCACATTACGATTCAAAAGATCTTGCAGAAATCTAGGTATATGAATAAAGAACATGTGTAGTAATTGCCAATTGCACAAAGCAAAATTGTAATCTTAATACAAAATACATGCTACTGCTAGAGTAATTCCTATTCCATTTCCAATAATGCTCTTATAAAAATGATCCAGATTGAATTCAATCCGCTATGATAATAGTTTTGTGGGGACCTTTGGTATTTGACTCCCACGCTTGCACGTGTATCAGAAATGGAATTTCACAAGGGAATTTATTAAAAGTTACTTTGTATTCTTTGCTGTAAAATTGCTTTGGGGAATTTTAATACTACTCTGAGTCGATTATTATATTTTATTTATAATAATTTGACCTTTAACGCTTTATATCTTTTAACTGAAATATTCTTTAGATTGATGATATCTTTTTTATAAAAATTGAACATTAAATATTCCAAAAATACACCTATAATTTTATAATACGTATACATATAATAAATATGGTGTTCCAGAAAATGGCACACGTACTCATTTCATACCGGGTATATCAAGACTGCTACCGAAAACGAAGCCGGGTGGTAGTTTTAGTGACTACAAACACAATGCAATCAAAAATTTCGCAAAGAAACGCGACAATTATTTTTTATGATTTTTTAAATATCGTCATTTTTGGGTGGTAAATCCATAGTTTTTGCTAAAATAATAATTTAAACTCTTTTATACCTTAGAGTATTTATAAATAAAAGGGTATAAACTATTATTTTAGGAAAAAATGTATTTACCACCCAAATATGGCCATAGGAAAAAAATAACAGAAAAAAAATTGTCGCTTTTTTTTTCAACTTTTTCTGTTGCATTGTGTCTGAAGTCGCTTAAACTGCCACCCGGCTTCGTTTTCGGTAGCAGTCTTGATATACCCTGTATATTTTTGACCGACTTCAAAAGAGGAGGTAATCAATTCGACTGAATTTTTTTTGTATGTTTGTTACGCGATTATACTAATAGGCAGATGATAAACTCTCAGCTGTTTACTTTATCATTAATCCTGTAGTTTTAATAAGCCATGGTAAAGAAGTCCCTACTTATCTAATGTTAAAATGATCGCTCAGCTGTAAGATTCCATTACTTCGTTGTAATGTGTTAAGGGCTTCTTCTCGGCTTCACTACATAGTATAAAACAAAGTCGCTTTCTCTGTCCCTATGTCCCTTTGTATGCTTAAATCTTTAAAACTTCGCAACGGATTTTGTTGCGGTTTTTTTAATAGATAAAGTGATTCAAGAGGAAGATTTATATGTACAATACGTACATATTATTGTACAGAAATCTATTTGTACCCGGGCGAAGCTGGGCCGGGCCGCTAGTTGTTATTATAAGAGTAGGGGACGAAAATTTATCTTAATCTAGCCACAATCACGATTTAGTAAAATGTATATCAGTAGGTGTGCCATATCCTGGGACACCCTGTGTGTATATGTTTGCCTGTTTAATACTAATATGAAGTGAAAAAACATTATATCAGTTTTAAAATGGCAAATAATGACCCGTTATTTAAAAAAAAGGATCTGCTCCATAAAGACATATTTAAAGTATCTGGCTCAGCCCAAATCCAGAATCAAAAATATATGAAAGAATGTACCGTTTTTGTCACTATATTTTTTAAATTTAGGTAAGTGATATCAAATCATTACGTAAGAATAATATTTTGCTAAGTATCGCTTCACACACAGAATAAAAAACGCGACATACATTAATTATTCCGTTTGGTAATCTTGCGAAGGCAGTACCGGAAACAGCTCATTTCATATGATATTTATAACTATGACATTTCAACTGAACCAGTCAATTGATCTTGCTTTTTCATTCTGTTTATTTTTATTCTACGTATGACAACGTTATTTTTAAACCTTTTGTTGCTCTGAAAATATTCCCGTGATATTTCTGCGACAAAGCATAAATGTGTTTTATTTCTTATTTCAATTTCAATACGCTTATGTGTGTTGGCGTTATTATATTCAAGTTAAGAAAAATGTGCGTAGTGGCCTGTTGGTATACGGACCTGACGCGACTGCCAACATGTTCATGGTGGTTGCGGGTTCAAGTCTCAGGGCATACCTCTTACTTTTCGTAGTCATGTGTGTATTGATAGTTAATCACCACGCACTTTAACGGTGAACGAAAACATCGTGAGGAAACCTTGCACACTATAGCGCAATTTAAAAAAAATCTATGTTATGTAAAGTCTGGTAACCCGCAGAAGGTCAGCGTGGTGGACTTTATGGCCTAACCACTCTCAATTGCACTCTCGATTGTGGAGACCCGTGCCCTGCAGTGGAACGTATGTGGGCTGATACATAGCGAAAAATGTAGGTTACTAATCGTTTCATTAAAGCCTGTCACCCTATCAATTGTATCAGGATACGGTTAAGCTTAAAGTCATGCTGGCTCAACGAAGGTTGGTCGACGGCGGAGTTGTAGTCGTCGGGTTTAATTAAGGGTAAATATTTCTATATAATTAATGTATGCTGTAATGATGAGGATGATATGCTTTTAATTACTAAGATTACTAAGTACCAGATATTTTACTATAAGAACTTCAGTCATGTGATGTAAATTATCGTAGGAAACTAAAACGTTGTCTTCTGCAAATTTAATGGAATGTTTTCACCAGCCGTGGGGCTTAAAGCGGCTGATATAGATGGCCAACCATATTTTTAAAGGGCGCTTTGAAAAGATGGATTGCTAATGTTTTAAATAATCAAGGATTGGAGTATTTCAATTGGAATTGGATTCGAATTCTTTGGAATCTCAGCATAATAAATTCCCGCGTAGCCTAGATTCGTTGGTAAATTGAAATCGCTTTTCATTGTGGATGTTTGTAGCGCTTGAACGGAAAAATAATGCTTTCCATTATAATTTATATTTCTTTAATAAATATTGCTGTGAACATTATGTTGAAAGTAGCATTGTACTTTTGCTTTACTCTAGATATTTTTTTATGCTTTGTTTTAGGGGCATTATTTAATTAAAGATTACAAACATACATTTATGAATAATAATTAGTGGAATACGTCCTAAAAATTCTCATTTTAATAATCTCTAATGAGTATACCAGTAAGCAAGATTCTAGAATTCTGGAAAATAATGTACCTATAAGTTAGGTACTAACGATTAACAGTTTGCCGAGTCAATACATCATCATCATCATCGTATCAGCCACAGGAAGTCCACTGCTGAATATAGGCCTCCCCCAAGGATCTCCACAATGACCTGTTGGAAGCGGCCTGCATCCAGCGACTTCCTGCAACCTTAATCAGATCGTCCGTCCACCTTGTAGGCGGGCGTCCGACATTTCGCTTGCCTGTACGTGGCCTCCACTCGAGAACCTTTCGGCCCCAACGGCCATCGGTTCTACGTGCTATGTGCCCGGCCCCGGCACTGCCACTTCAACTTGCCAATCCTATGGGCTATGTCGGTAACCTTGGTTCTCCTACGGATCTCCTCATTTCTGATTCGATCTCGTAGGGAAACACCGAGCATAGCCCGCTCCATGGCTCGTTGAGTGACTTTGAGCCTTTTAATGAGGCCCACAGTGAGAGGCCACGTCTCGGTGCCGTATGTCATCACTGGTAACACACAACTATCGAAGTCAATACATATAGTAAATAAATCTTAATATTGTTTTTTTTTCCTTAAATTGTCCTAGTTAGTAGACCTAAATCTGAATAACTTATACCAACTTGTATGAATCATTATTCTTCGAAGGACAAGACAAAATGAGGACGGGTAACGAAGACTTTTGGTCGTTCATATTTTCATCTTTATAAATGTTCTAGGTATTATAATAAGACAATAACGGTGGCAAGAGTGAGTGAATCAGAAAATGTCACAGAGTGAGGAATTATTGTAAGGAAGTGATAAACTATTTAGAAGAGTGTGCATACTGGAGGGATCAGGGAGAAAAGTAGAGTTGTGTCACTTACAATACATTTCGTCCGTGCGGAACCACCTATGAGGGTGAAGAATTTCCCTTAAGTCTCCGGCAATCACTATTATAAAATAAAGTAAGTCAGGTGATTCGAATACCAATATTATCATTGTAAAAATGAACTCAAATTAAAAACCAGAAAAATATAGAAAGCAACTTATTTGTTCCACCAATAGTACAATAAGTCAATTTTAAGAACACAATTATTGGAAATCACAGGCTTACCTTTCGTATAAATAATGCGTAATATGTGCTTCAATACAACGCATAGTCCGCTTTTGGTTTACATTCATTTAATTATTCCTTTGTTTTCATTTTGTGAGCAAACAATTGGGTTGTTTGCTCGAGCAAGGTATACGAGTACTTTATTTAAAAAAATATTTTTTCGGGGTATTGGTTAACTCCATCGATATCAATGTTACACTAGATAAGACGTTCTTTGTAACAAACGTGTCCCACCCAAGTGCGGTGCATGCACCGCACACGAATCAGTCTGCCGCGTGACGGCCGCGCAATAGTACGCCTCTTTGTTTATATTTATAAGTAATTTATTTTGACTTTTCCCCGTCAAACCGACAGCGAAATTTTCTTAAGTTACAATATAATTAAAGAATACAACGTAAGTTATATAATATTGCAGAATAATGCCGATAATACAGATCTTTTATTTATTAATGGATTAAATATATTTTAGAGCTCGTTAAAATACAAGGTGAGCTCCTTAATCGTGTATCTCATTTCCGCGCATAAAAATTGCCCGTCGAGTGAGAGAGACGAACTATATAAGATATAGATTATTCAAGGGACATTCATATCAGTGGACCAAATAGGCATAAACTATTCGAATACATTACAAATACAAATATGTAGGAAGGATGTAGTTGCAAATTGATTTCAGTATTTTATTTTAATCATATGTTGTTAATTATTAACTCAAAATATGTGTGTTGTATGTATATTTTGAAACAGTGGATAGTATTTAGACCCCATTTCTTAATATGAATTACTTAATGGACTATTCGAACCCATTGTTATTGAAGACTAATACCATTTAATATTGTTTTATATTCTTCCGCGTCGGTTACGAAAAAAGGAGATCTCTATAATATTTGTCCACAATTATTGGAATGGATATAAGTGGCTGCCATTAGAACATACCTATATTTGAAATAAAACTATTATTTACGGATTTTATCGCGAATTTAGTTTAATTTTTTACATTTTTAACTTCCCGACTATACCTATATTTGTTCAATTTATTTTCGACACGAAGATTTCAGATATTCCAAATGCGGTAGTCATTTTTGTATCGGCTTGTTAAAAATTCATAAATGTTATTATAATAATGTCAGACTGATTGTACACTGATTGACTGCTTGACAGACTTGTACACTTGTAAGAGTATTTAATTTCATTTACATCATTTCCATTAATTATTCACGTAAATAAAAAAAAAAACATTGCAAATATATTATTGCTATGACGGTATTTATACATAGGCAGTATCTTAGGCAAAGCTATTATTGACATGAACTGTCTTGTCTGTCTAATAATCTTTGATCATAATTTGTAATATTCAAGTAAACGTACTAGATGTCGCTACTGAGCTTTTGACAAATACGGGACAAATAGTTTCTATGACGCGCCTCGTCTATCGGTAGAATATAAGTCAATGGTTAACTCTTTAATAAATCTTTGTACAAAAATTAAATATTCATTTTACAGTGAAAGAGTTGAGGTTTTATGAGCAATCCTTTTATAGTCCTAGGCTTAAGCTTTGTGAATTTCTGTTTGTAAAGTTTTTATGTAAGTCTTCGGTAATCATCTGTTAATAATTAGTTTCCGCTGCTGGTCGGGTTATTTACTTTTATGAGATTATGAAACAGAGTATATATATATATCCAGACTGGTAATCAGACACAATGTGACTAAAACATTTGCAAAAAATGCGTTCAATTTTTTTCTTTATTTTTTCCTAATATCGTATTTGTGTGGACAGAATTTGTTGCAGTGTAACAGAATTTGTTGCTTTGTTTTGTAACAAATACGAATGATGATTGTAAATGTTCAGAAAAGCTTTCCCCTATATTGATTTGTTAATTGTTTCATCTAATCTACTACCAACCCGCACTAGGTCAGCGTGGTGGACTATATGGCCTAACCACTCCCAATCGTACTCTTGAATCTCGATTGTAGAGGAGGCCCGTGTCCTGCAGTGGGACGTATATGGGCTGATACAGAATCTACTAGATATTATGACAAACTTTCAAAATTCTGAACGCCTTGTATATGTGACTTTTATTTTTATAAAATTGTGTAAGAAGTCCATTAATGTTTAAGTTAAACGTGCGCATCTATGTTGTAAAGTCTTCCTACAAGGGGAAACCTTACAAAAGATTACGTAAAGAGTTAATCAACAGATTGCGAGATTTTCCTACGTATTGTGCAATATGTATTTTAATACAATAAAGAACATATTAAGAGAGAGGTAAGAAGTACTCTTATCCGTACAAAATGGAAACATTTATGAAAATAGACGAAAAGTAATTAATAAACACCTAAAATGAAAGTCCTAAGCGTCTATTTCCTCTAAAATGTACTAAAGTATATATTGTCTGATTATAAACGCATGACTGTCCAACAGCCACTCAGTAACACTATACTGTAGTATTATCAGGACCAACCCTTTAAAAGTAGTTGTTAAGTGAATAAATAAAAAAAAATCCCAACTCAAATTTTGGGTTTTGTCAATGAATTAATTTATAGAATGGTTATGCCAATGCCACGTTTGGCAACCGAATTGGCGAGCGTTTAATATATTTTACATTAATACTTATTTACGACGTAAAACCGCTCGACAATCCACAATAGTGTTCATTCGCGAAGAACTTGGGAATTAGGTTACATATATATTCAACAAATTGAGGTCGCGAGAAAAAGCTGGATCAAAGAGATGTAATTCAATTCGATATCGACTACGCCCGCATACGTACTTGCTGTAGTAAATCGCGTGGTGGTTCTCGCGTTTCGAAAGCCTTATCGATTTGGAATAAAGGTCTTTGTGTTTTAAGTGTAGCGATAACTGATTATTTTAATAATTCAATTTTTAATTTAAAATATATGAGACATGTCAAAGATTTACCTGAAAACGGAGCTAAAGATTATGCGAGTAGAAGAGGCTGATTGTTAGGGCCCCAGCCTAATATTTAGATCTAAGTAGTTTAAATTCATTGATCTAATTAGCTGTTTTTCTGAAAACCAGAAAAAAAAGACTAAATCCAACAAGAGACAAACATTTGAGAGTCGCTAAGGATGATTTACTATTCTGGATGGTTGATATGCGGATAGATGTAAATATACAGCTAGCTATAGGACTTCCGATTATCTCACTAACTGAAAGAAAGCAAACAGCTTAGGTTTACCTTAAGTTAAATACAAGCAGATAGTCCTAATAGAGCTTCACACATTTGTATTTCTAACTACCTACAGGAAGGCATCAGTGCCTGAAGATGCATGTAATTATTTAAATCTTATACACAAATTCACGCCTTTTTCTTAGAAGGGGTAGGTAGAAAATCTGTCTTACGATATGATGGAGGAAAGCCTATCACCATATAGAGCACAAATTCCTGACTTAAGAAAATTCAAATATCGCATCGCCCAACCCGGGGTCTAAACTCGAGACTTCACCATAATTGTAAGCCCTATTTACACGGAGAAAGTTTCCTTTCCTCAAATATAAGATTATCGTATGGTTAAAAAAATTTGCAACTTGTAAACATTTGTCAGAACACGGCGGTTTGTCATTAGACAGATTCGATTCTCGCCGCGAGAAAGTGTCTTCGTGTAATAGGGCTGTAATACAAAAGGGGTGTAACTAAATCTATGCATTGAATTTTAATATATAGCTTTAAAATGTTGAAACAACACCTCTGTGTGATTGATACGCCGTTTGACCTAGTTGCATAGCTTTTCAATTACCGCCTCCTGTTCCCGCGAGTACTACGCTTTCAATACTTTTTCAGTAGACGTCGTGAGTATTTTATTTATTTATTTAAAACTAGCGGTTCGTGCAAATACACTTTTGGAAATGGCGGCCAATTTGTTCAATTTCGACTATCATTTGGAATATCGGAGCAAATGATTCCTCAAATATCGATTTCGAGACAAATCAGACCACGACAAACGAATAAAATTCGTTAGTATTTGTCAGATGTTTCACATGACATAGAGGAGGGAAGCAGTAGCACCCTCCTATATGTCATTGCGTGTATATATAACCTATAGCATTCCTTGATAAATGAACTATCCAACACAAAAATACTTTTTCCATCCGAACCCTAAGTTCTTGAGATTAGTGGTAACAAACAAACTCTTCAGCGTTATATCCAGATTGATAGCTATTATAGTTTTTTTTACATATAGAGTCTATACACTTAGTCGCTATGATGGATAAGCAATGGCTTTTTAGAGACTGTTCCGCCATCACATTCGCCTGTAAAACTCCTCTAAGGATCAACAGTGGCACGCAAAGTAATAACACCGAGCATTGAAGCTCGGCGAGTCTCCGGGAATGTCTAAATTGTTTTTAACCCGCAACGAAATTAATCATGAAGTTAAATAATAGGAGGAGTTTGGAATATTTAAGACATCCCTTCTATCTTTTCGGATGTATTTCCGATGAGATTCGCAGGGAGGTTTCAGTTTATCTATATCTGTGATTTTTACATTTATTGCACTGAATGGCGAGGCGAGTGAGGATGCCGTTTGCCTGATGGTAAGGAGACTGTCCCGCCCTCACACCCACCACTGTTGGCTCACACTCCTGTGAGCCACGATCAACAGTGGCACGCAAAGTAATGACACCGACACAATGAAGCTCGGCGAGTCTCCGGGAATGTCTAACTTGTCTTTAACCCGCAACGAAATTATTCAGACAGTTAAATTAATAGGAGGAGTTGGAAATAAATTATTGTCCACTTCCTTCCGTGCAAAGCGGGTGACAAAACATTGAACTGAAGAGGTAAATAACCTCGCAAAAATACTTTTACAGCCGGAGAAGCCAGCTGTAAAGCACCACAGATCAAATCATTATTACATTTAAATGGGACCTATTATGTGAACTGTTATGCTTGATTCCACTAATAAGTATGGCAGAAACGCCGGAAAGCACGGAAGTTCTTTCTAGTCTCTACAAAGTCCATGTAGTATACAACTCCAGATGATATTTGCATACTATCCAGCATGGTTTTACGTTCATTATGCCAAAGACTACACTCCCAAAGTATATGATGCGCGGACTGCTCATACTCGCAATTAGGTGTTGAACATGGACACGCAGGCGATGCAACAAGCTTAAAAGAGTAGAGTTTAGACATAAAGTTACCATGCCTGATGGTAAGCAATATGACCGCTAATAAACAGTAACAAAACCAAACAACACCTTGAATTACAAAGCGATGCTTGGCATTTCACCGCGCTCGCCAGCCTGAGACGTAAAATATTAAGTCTCATTATGTCCAGTAATTACTTTTGTGTCATCTATAAGTGTCACCTCTATAGGTATGGAGAGAAATAGAGAGGCACTATTTTGCTGAGCAATCTATTTGTTCTATTTGTATCACAGTCGGATCATTGATCTAGTAGCATATATGTGCTGTGACCCGTCAGAGCTCAACTGCCTGGTCAGGCAATCAACAAGGTGATGTACTCGGTTTAAAAAATCCCTGACGTCGATCGGGACAGAATTTGTGACCGGCATGTCGATACCCTAGTCGGCTATCAAATCTTGCACCAGAAATTAGTTCGGAAAAATGTGATTGGCATTAATGCCATTACTGCTTAACTATGTATTAAGGGAATAGCTTATGTGATATATTTGATATAATAACAACTTAGTAACGGCTTTATAGATTAAAAAATGATTAGTTTTTGTGGTATATTTTATACAATAACGTAACAACTAACAGCTTTATGGATTGTGATGGATTTTTTTAATATTTGATGGTTTTATTTACAAGTTTATTAATGTATATGTCTTCTGAGAATATCCTCGACATGGAAAATATATTATAATATCTAAGTAAAGGTCCTTTTACTATTTAATTATCTTTTAATGACACTATACTGGTAGAGTAAAAGGATTATTCTCAATATTTCCATTTGTGTTTTCAGCACTATATTTTTGTAATCTATTGTATCTAATTAAATTCATTTTATAAGCTTTATTTAATATTTGTCTATTTATTTATATAATACTGATTTACGTCGGCAGAAACCTCAGGGCTGATGATCGATCAGGTAATTTGTATTTATGGGAATTATTTTAATTTGGAAAACAAATATGTTGTGCCTAGATTATTTTCCCAAAAAGTATGACGTCATGAAACTTGTAGATATCAATTTACATAAATATGCATATCATTTTTCATGGCCCATTTATAAGAAATTCAAAAACATTTTTGATGGTTGTATTTTAGAGAAATTTAAATGACATAAATCGATTTCAACTCACGAATAATTTAAAAAGCAATCCAAAATAATCTCATTCCCATGATACTAAACAAACATTATATTGATAAAAATCGTAAAAGCTTTACTTGTGAAATAAATAATCCAAATAAAGCTGTATATTTCGGTACGTGACAGTAAAGAAAAAAACGATCAATATATAACATAATATAAAACAACTACTGCTGCTACTGCTATTTGCTCATTATATTTTTATATCAATTAAAAAAAAATTATATGAATTAAAATTAAACATCTTTATTTTACATCGAAAACGCAAATAAATGTCGCGCAAAATTATGTCACCAGGTCACATAGCCGACAATTAAATACAGGGTATATCAAGACTGCTACCGAAAACGAAGCCGGGTGGTAGTTTAAGCGACTTCAGACACAATGCAACAGAAAAAGTTGCAAAAAAAGCGACAATTTTTCTTTGTTATTTTTTTTTCCTATGGCCATATTTGGGTGGTAAATACCTATTTTCCTAAAATAATAGTGTATGCCCTTTTATTTATAAATACTCTAAGGTATAAAAGAGTTAAAATTATTATTTTAGCAAAAACTATGGATTTACCACCCAAAAACGACGATATTTAAAAAATCATAAAAAATAATTGTCGCGTTTCTATGCGAAATTTTTAATTGCATTGTGTTTGTAGCCACTAAAACTACCAACCGGCTTCGTTTTCGGTAGCAGTCTTGATATACCCGGTATATTATTTAAAAATGTCACACAATAAATAATAAATTACTTACATTTCTCCTGCTGTCGCTTCTACCTCGACGAACGGAAAGACGTGGCTGGGGCCCGGTACTATCGATTTGTCACAGTGACAGTCCAACCGGCGATTCTAAAGTCAATACACACGGTTCAAAAAACCTCCCGTACTGTATTACCTCGCGACCCAACACTAAATGAATGTAATTTATGAATGGGAAGCTCTCACTAAATTTCCCCTACAATATCGGCCAATGATCTATTTTTAGTCACACCTTTTTCAGGCTAAAAGGCCTCCGAAATATATCAAAACTAACGCATGAACACACACAGTTAACTCGACGTATATACGGTACGGGAAAGTCAAAACGTTGTCGCAAAATGTGGATTTCGGAAAATGTAGACACAAGAAGAAAACCTTCCGCGACTAGGTTTCCCGTTTTGTATGGCAGAGGGAGCGTCTGTATTTGCAATAATAACGACGTATTGTCTAAAAATATCAACTGGGTTCGCTTAACTAAATCCAAACCTAATTCAAATCCCATAAAGTTCAAAATACCTTGTGGTGCATGCTAAAACCGCGCATGTGTGGTGGGTCTTTTTAGGGTTGTGTGAGTCAAGTTATCGGCGCATGCGTGTTGGATCGGTCAGATGTTAACAAAAATCAATTCGCGTCGGTACGTGGGAGTTACGTAATGAGTGAGACATGCCCCTAATTGGTATTAATCTTGTAAAAAAGAATGAACCTTTATGATAAAGATATGTTGTGGTATATTTTACCAATTACTTTGATTTATTGTTTAGTTATTAATGGTTTATAGGAATGACGAATGAGCGTAGGCGTAGGAGACACGATTTGACGTAAGAGATGGGATAGAAGCCTCTCCAAGAACCCATTACAAAAAACAATGTCTTTTGTACACCTAACAGAGATTTCCAAGTACATTTTATTAAAGTCTAAAGAATAAAATTCGCTTGGGATACTTTCATAAATAGGTCGATGTAGGAAAGCGCTCGTTCGTAAAATTATAAGCTAAATCGTTTTGCAACATGCATTTAAATTATGTAGCGACGACACCATTCAGTATGGAATATAGCAAGTTTATTCCGAGTAAGGAAATTGACTTGAACAGGCAGTTGTGAAGATTCTTGAAAGAGGTCGTTATATTCTTCTTGTATATCAAAATGATGGTAATAATGATGAAGGAAAATTACGAGACTTTTGAGATAAAATAATCGTAGCCGGTAATCATCCTATTACTATTATTATATATACTATTATCCTATTACTATTATATTATATTATATTAGTTAATAAGGCAATTAATTAGAAATAAATGTATTTTCATTATACCTAAATTACCTATTGATATGTAAGTCACTTTGTTACTAAAGCAGATTAACGAAAGCTGAGGGCGCGAGTTCAAATTTTTATTCCAATTTTGGTTGTTAAAGTCTGAATGAAATACGTAATGTTTTCTTAGATTTACACGAATGTAACATATTAATAAAAGTAATATTTATCGATTTTATCACGGATTTGGTTGAATTTTTAAAGTAGTCGATATTTCGGGTGGTTAAAAAATTAAAAATGAAAACAAATCCTCCATAAAATCTGTAAAAAATAGTTTTATTTATATGTTGATGAACATTTCAATATAAAATTAATATAAGGTTCTGCGAAAACTTATGCTCAACACAGATATAACACAGAGTGAAGGAAATTAAGCGGGAAGTTAAGCGTTGGCACCAGTCGTGGCTATGCCAGGTGGAACGAATTACGTACGAACTTGTGTATTATAGTCATAATGGGATGTCATAAAAAAGGAAATATCATATTATTATATATTTGGTTATGTTTTGTTCGCATTAGTATAAAGATCTGTAAACATTTGAATCAATATAAAAACTAAAACTTATTACGGCCTCTGTTGCATAGTATTACGATACGTTAAACGGTTATAATTATGTGGTCCTAGGTTCGAATCCCAGGTCAGGTAAAATGATATTTTTGAATTCATTATCAGCTCGGAGTCAGGAATTTGTGCCCGATATTTCGATAGGCTCGCCCGCTATCACATCTAGGGACGGAATACACGAAAAACGTGGGTATACTAGTTGCTGTCGAGGAAATCTTTGCCTATACCTTCTGGAAAGAAGGCGTGGGTTTATGTATGTATGTTAAAGTTATTTGTACACCGTTTTTATACCTAACCGTTTTATTTAAGTATGCACGTATATAAATATACACTCATTTGCAAAAAAAACGGGCGGTTTTGATTTTAATTCTTCTTTAAAAAAATACGGTACCAAAATGATTTCAATCATTTGTAAATGTTACTGGCTGGTTTTAAAAATGCCGTGGTGTTTAAAACAGTACGTTCTAAATTCAAATTTTCGTTTGATGCTCGTTTTTATAGAAAACCGTCAAGCTAAGGCTTGCGAAGCCTTAGCTTGACGGTCCACACCATCCCGGCGCGAACCAAACGGTTCTCAAATTCGTTTTTGTGCCGCACCGTCAGGCTGTGGAATTGTTTGCCGGCGCACGTGTTCCCTCCTTCCTACAATCCCGGGTCCTTCCGCCGCGGTGTGAAGAGGCACCTTAGCAGGCCGGCATATTTGTTTCCATTGGCATGGGACTGCCGTCCGATGCCAATGGATACTCTGCCTGGGCGGCATTGGCACTTTCCATCAGGTGCAATGACGCCACCATGCCAGGCCAGTATAAAAAAAAAAACAATTTTTATTCTACATTTTTGGTGCGAAGTTCCAAAAGATAATATCGGTTTTCATAACTTTTAGTCAATTTTTATGCTTTATTTCATATTCTTAATTCTCAAAGCTTCATTTATTGCTGTTTAGCTGTCAAATTATCAAACAAACCAATAGTAACATTTGAAATGGTTCATTGCTTAGGTACCCGTTTTTTTTGCAAATGAGTATATATTAAATTTATTGAAATAAAGGATTGCTAGACTTGAACGCTCTCATTATCTCATTGAATTTATCTTATCAAAAATAGAAAAACAGACCCATAACAAATCTTTACAGCTGCATGACCCTGGAAGACGAACCCAGCAACTGTTCAAATTTCAAATCCTTCCACTCCTCAGAAAACTATAAAAACCTTCGCAGGGCGTTGCAACAACCTTGTATGTCTATTAATTGCACACATCAACCTACTATTACTGGTATATTAGCCTAAATACCGTTGACACGTGTCATACCCGCTCGCCTTGCATGCGACATTGGCTGACCCAAGCCTTAATTGTAGCCTAGTTGTAGGGCATTTCCGAGTTCCAACGTCTGCTTCCTTATTTCTAGTCTAAGATAAGTTTTTTTCTCTTTATTAATTTAGAGGCTTCTAATTGACACGATCATGCTAGCCGCAACGTGGTTATAAGGACTAAATGAGTATTTTTTACTCAATATAGCAGTGAGTGTAGGCCTAGAATCTTGAAAGAAGAGTTCCAATTTCATTCACACCCTCTCACACACACAAACACACACACACACACAGACATAAGCACAGAGTACATTTTACAGACATAAGCCTATACAGGGTATATTTAAGAGTGCTACCGAAAACGAAGCTGGATGGTAGGTAGTTTTCGTGACTTCAGGCACAATGCAACTAAATTTTGTGAAAAAAATTGTGACAATTTTTTTGTTATTTTTTTTTCTATCCTTTTATTAGGTTGGTAAATACACAGTTTTTTCTTAAATAATAGTGTATACCCTTTTATTTTTAAAGACGCTATGGTACGGAAGGCTTTAAATTATTATTACAACCCAAACTCGACGATATTTAAAAAATAATTTTTATTTACATTGTGTTTGTAGTCACTAAAACTACCACCCGGCTTCGTTTCGGTAGCAGTCTTGATATACCCGGTATATGTATAAAATAAATAGACTCTACACTCGTAGGTTATTATTATGTTATTATGATAAAGTCTAAGCGAATATAACCAAAAAAATAATTGTGTCCATTGACTTATATTCTACCGATAGACGAGGCGCGTCATAGAACCTATTTGTCCCGTATTTGTCAAAAGCTCAGTAGCGACATCTAGTACGTTTACTTGAATATTACAAATTATGATCAAAGATTATTAGACAGACAAGACAGTTCATTTCAATAATAGCTTTGCCTAAGATTCAGCCTAAGTATAAATACCGTCATAGCAAGAATGTATTCGTAAAGTTTTTTTTTTATTTACGTGAATTATTAATGG
Organism: Hyles vespertilio; assembly: GCA_009982885.2. Classification (NCBI taxonomy): domain Eukaryota; kingdom Metazoa; phylum Arthropoda; class Insecta; order Lepidoptera; family Sphingidae; genus Hyles; species Hyles vespertilio. The sequence continues at coordinate 10,727,831 of CM042810.1, read as the reverse complement.
AAATTATGTAAATGAAATTAAATACTCTTACAAGTGTACAAGTCTGTCAGGCAATCAATCAGTGTACAATCAGTCTGACATTTATTATAATAACATTTATGAATTTTTAATAAGCTGATAAGCTTTTTCGAGACTAATAGACAAAAGGAATGGTACACGAGAAGTTTTCAAAAATGACTACCGCATTTGGAATATCTGAAATCTTCGTGTCGAAAATGAATTGAACAAATATAGGTATGTTCTCATGGTAGCCACTTATATCCGTTCCAATAATTCTGGACAAATATTATGGAGATCTTTTTTTCGTAACCGACGCGGAAAAATATAAAATAATTTTAAATGATATTAGTCTTCAATAACGATGGGTTCGAATAGTCCATTAAGTAATTCATATTAAAAAATATGGTCTAAATACTATCCACTGTTTCAAAACATACATACAACACACATATTTTGTGTTATTATTTAACAACATATGATTAAAATAAAATACTTAAATCAATTTGCAACTACATTCTTCCTACATATTTGTATTTGTAATGTATTCAAATAGTTTATGCCTATTTCGTCCACTGATATGAATGTCCCTTGAATAATCTATATCTTATATAGTTCGTCTCTCTCACTCGACGGGCAATTTTTATGCGCGGAAAGGAGATATACGATTAAGGAGCTCACCTTGTATTTTAACGAGCTCTAAAATATATTTAATCCATTAATAAATAAAAGATCTGTATTATCGGCATTATTCTGCAATATTATATCACTTACGTTGTATTCTTTAATTATCCCCTGAACCGTCGGAACCGGAACACGGTTCCTTCGGATTTCAAGCAATAAGCAACCTAATGTCATTGAAATAGGGTCTATTATTAATACGGCTCATCGATTTCAAGCAAAAAAGCAACCTAACGTTATTGAAATAGGGGCTATTTTTGAATCAAGGTCAGTAGGCGGCGCTTACGACAGTCAAAGGGTTTAATTGTAACTTCAGAAAATTTCGCTGTCGGTTTGACGGGGAAAAGTCAAAATAAATTACTTATAAATATAAACAAAGAGGCGTACTATTGTACGGCCGTCACGCGGCAGACTGATTCGTGTGCGGTAGACATGTGTAACTCAGGAGTGATTTACTAAAAAGATATATATCCGACGTACGGAGCGATTATATCTTTATATCCCTTGCACTCAAACTAAAGCTGAAAACACATTGTAGGTTTTTGTCTTACGCATAGAGTAAAGAGTACAAAACTATGGTAAAGAGCACATCTTACATGGTTCGTACGGGTCGTCAGAGGGCCCACGTACGTTTTTATTTTTTAATTTCATTGACAAAGGACGGTTTGCTCGTCTGCCAATGACCAAGCTTTTAGGGATGGAAGAGTCGATTTTTATGTACTCTTTATCTCATCTCTATATAAACAAATAAATAATATATTTTATTAAATGAAATCAATCCTAGTTGGCGCTTATTATAAACAGTTCTTATCTGTGATAACCTGTGGTACTATCACATTCGAGTTTGCAACTGTTTTATTGTCAAAAACAATGATTCAATAAACATGAAATCACACATCAATCAATTATATAATACTGTGATTGATTAAATTCTGTACACAAACATAGATCACATATTGAGAATAAATTTACTGTGGAAAAATGTTAAGCAACAATGCCGTGTACACATATGAGAAATACTTATGTATAAAATGTGTGAATTCCAAAGTAGGCAAGATCGTGTTTCGAGCACACGTCTTGTTGTCTTTTTTTTATATATTTCTACTACCAGTGTCATTTTAACAGAAAACAAAAAAGAGACTACCTGAAGACAAATAACAAGGTTAACTTTTTCCTATTATAATTCCTAAAACAGCGCGTGTATTTTGAAATTTTAACATCAATAACTTAATATTTGATTGTATAAAAAATTACTCCGTTATTTTTAGTATGATACTTTATTATCTTTAGTACAAATAGGTACTGACTATTTGTTCCCATACTTCTTACTTTAAGTGAGCATATTTGTATTCTTTACATTTAACATTATAAATAATTTCTCTATTACGCACATACTCTGATCGTTTTTCTTCCATTTTTTAAATGAACGCACAGACGAACTTTTGGCTAATTACTGATAATTAAATAAATAAATACACTCAACAATCACATACATAGTCCTGACCCCACATTAAAATCAATTAAGTGTTGTGTCGTGGGTATCGGGAACTACGAGAGACTTTTCGGTCTCACAAACATCCAGACCCGAGACAAATACTTGTGGGCCTCACAAACATTTGTCTCGGTGCGGGGATCGAACCCGTGGCCTCTCGTTTCACAGGCGGCGTCTAACCAACTGCGTCACGGAGGCTGTCAATTACGTCCAGTCTAGTATTTACAAACAACTGGTCAAAGAACTGCGGTGTTTATTTCTATTAAGTCAAGTTAGATTCCCAGCCACACCTCATGTAAATAATTAGAAATGTCCAAATTGTATTCAAAATTTTTAAATTGTATGCAGATTGAATGAAGCAAATTATGCCTTGTATGTATTATAAATTCTAATTTAATTGTAAGTTTTAAGAAATGTCATATTAGTTTGGCTTAAAAAGCTGGTAGCCATATTTACAAAACCTATTGTTGTGTAAACTCAAGTTTGTCCACAATCGCAAATCACTCAAAAGCGCTGTGGTGCACGGAGAAACCATTATTTTTTTCTCTCTTCAAATTTCATTACATTGGACATTATTATCATTACTACTATTGGACTACTAGTATAAATGTACATTGTATAAATTATGAAAGAATATTTTAATGAAAGCGTTGTAGATATTTTTTACTTTCATTTCTAGTTCCTAATTTCACCACTTGTCAATTTATGTTAGTTGCGCTGTATGTCTCAGACGTTTTTTGTTTTTGAAGGTCATGCCCTTGAATTTCGACTGACAGTGTGCACACAACAAAAGAATCTATTGTTCAGATCGCTGTAAGACGCGTTGCTCTAGTATTTATGGCCACTTCTTTACTCTATGCGTAAGACAAAAACCTGCAGTTTGTTTTCAGCATAAAGATCATTATTGGTTCAATTTCACTGCAAAGATTAGAAAGAAACAGATATAGACTTTTATATTTGTGTGAGCGGAAAAGAGAATATTTATGTTCACAATGTAATACATGCGCCATGCGTACGATCGTGGAATACGATCACAGTAGTAAATGGAGTGTAAGCGAAAACAAAGCTATTTACAATGAATTAAGGCCTAATTTCGCTAGCATGTTTTCGAATTAGCAAAGATATATTGTATTAAATTTTTTTATCGGATTTGTATTTTGTTTCCGTGAAATATCTTATCTTACTGTGTACTATATGTGACTGTTGGGTGTTATTATTATTATTATTACCAGTGGTGACCATAGCACAAAAATTTTAATTACAAAACTATCCAGTTTATGCAATGTTTAAATGTCCATGAATTTTTACATATTTCACTACTCCTTATTTATATTTCTAAACACAATTTATTTCTGTAGATAGATATCAGCAGAAAATAATTAATCTCTTTATCTCACTGTAACAATACTATATCTAAACTACAAAGCAATTTTTACTCGAATATAACCTCTTGAACGTCCACCCAAATGTTAATTTTAGATATAGATATTGTGGAAGACTCATAACTAAATTTCTAATCAACAAAATTTCTAATCAACTAATTTAAACTCATCTTTTAGCTCATGAATCATTAAGAGATAGAGATATAAAGATATACTCCACCAAAATGTCAATCTTAGATATAGATATAAAGAAATACTCATAACTCAATTTTAATCAACTCATTCTTTAGCTCATTGATCATTGTGAGATAGAGATATAAAGATATAAAAGAATGATATATATCTTTTGACTCTAAAGATATATATCTCTCTTTTCTTTAGTGATTCATTTTGCGCATGACTAGTGTGCGGTGCATGCACCGCACTTGGGTGGGACACGTTTGTTACAAGGAACGTCTTATCTAGTGTAACATTGATATCGATGGTTGTGTCTAATAAATATTATTATTATTATTAAAGCTGGCCAACCGAACCTCATAGAGAAAATAGTAGGTACTTTCTGACAATTATCATTTCGCAGGAAATTGTATGGCAGTATCGATCCCGTGGCTGGACCTATGCAATAAAACAAATCAAAGAAAACAAATCTTCCGACCTCGCCATTCTTCACATCAGCCGTTGACAACTCCGTTCGATATTCAAATTTCAAATCCTAATTCCTTGTTATATTCTTCTTAATATTACCTGCCAGTACCTTCGTCATACTAGAATAGGCTGTTTTACTAGTCGCACATAATAATTACCCATTAAAATTCATATAAATTACTAATAGCTGCTAAACTCGTGTATCCGATACCTTTGACGTACCCAGTGGTTTGCATAAACGGTCCGTTGTTTGAGGTAAATGTCGCCAATTAAACATGACATTTTGGTTCCCTCGACGAAGTGCGGTTTGATTCAATGGATGTATATGTTGGTATATTCAAAGGCTTTGCAAAGGCTATTGACATTAGAGATTTGATTTTTTGGGTCTTAATGAAAACTTTAAAATCGGTATGGCATCTAGAACCAGTGGTTTTGGCCGACTGAGGACACCGGATATTAGGCGAAGCGGAGGAACTTAAGCAGGAATGCCTTTGGCATCGACGCTATGTTGAACTCTCGTGTGAGACATGTCAGTTCTGTTATCTGTATACTTTTTTTGACTACGGCGCGTTTTTGAGACTAAGTTTCATGCATTCATTATAACATACGCACGCTCCCGCCTTTTTTCTAGAAAGGGTAGGCAGAGGTTCTCCTGGTAGCAATTAGGACAACCACGTTTAGCCTTGTGTTCCCTCCGACGATGTCATAGTATGCGATCCTATTGCCATACCGGGCACAAATTCCTATCTCCTGGCTGGTAATTAATAATTTCCATTTTATGTGAGGTCCGTCAACCCACACTAGGTCAGCGTGGTGGGCTATATGGCCTAACCACTCTCAATCGTACTCCCGATTGTTGAAGAGGGCCGTGCCAGTGTGATGTATATGGGCTGATACAGTAATGAATATAAAATCCAATACCATTTTGCTGGACCCGGGATTCGAACTAGTTCTAATGATTGCATGAAATTTCGTCTCATAAAAGTTTACATTATTACACACAATATTAATTTGTTCTTACATATCTCTCTCTATCTCCTAATATTAGAGAAATTAGCACGAGACTCCATTATTCTTAATTCCAAAAGGTATTTCCAAAGGTTATTTCAAAAGGTAAATTGAAATAGTACTTTCAAAGGTAGGCTTAAAAGTTTACCTTTTAAAAGGCGCGAACATGAATACGGCATTCTATTATTCCATCAGATCAGAAATAAATCCAGTTTTCATTGTAAATATTTCATTTTTATCGCAAACACATATTGAAAGGGCGACGCGTGTGCAAATGTAAACGGCGATAAATGTAAAAATAGAGTTTATAATAAAAATTAAAAATGTGGACATGTATTTCTTTAATAGGTAAATATATGAAGTATTCATATTTTATTGACCAGTTAAAAGTGATAACCAAGGTAAGCCTCCAACATTGGAATTAAAGTTATATCCATTTTAATTTCAATCATTTCAATAATCAAATACATAAATAAATAATGTATATCTCATGCTAACCTAGCCTTTAGCTTCTTTTGGAGTATTGTTTATTTATTTATTTATTTTATTCTTAACTGCACATAAAAAGGATAACCACGTAAATAAATTACAAATTAATTAAAAAATTAAAGATGGCGATCATATGGTTCTCCACTTCGATTACTTTTGCACCTGTAATTTCCAAAACCAAAACATGGTGTGTGTTTTACAGCCCCAGACAAAATTATTCACATAAAAACCCATTTATCATTGTGGGAATATAACCTCCCAAAACTTCATTCACGCCTTTGTCAAATGCCTAAACAGTTCTGTAGCACATAATTTAATGAATAAATTATACCTAGTACTTGCAAAAACAATTCACATGTATTTAAGTGATTTTTTTTAGTTCAGACCCAAAACGTTTGCGCTGGACAATTCCCATTTAGAGTTTAACAAAGCGTCCTCGGCACGTCATCGACCCCAGCTCAGCTTTATCTACTGAAGGATCCTACTTCAGTTTACCTTCCGGTACCCGTCCTCTTATTATCTACCTGCAATATCTGTGCTTATGTTTGTGAATACTTTGTAAAGGACAGAACATTCGATAGCAAAACTTGTTTTATAAATTGTTTATAAATAAATACACCCGACAGTCACATAGTCCTTATCCCACACTAAGATCGAGTCTGGTATCGTAGGTGTCAGGAACTACGACGGACTTTTAGGTTTCACAAATACCCAGACCAGGAACAAATACCTGTGGAACAAACAAATATTGTGTTCATCATGTTAGTAGTTACTAGTTAATATGTAGAAGTTATGAACTGTTAGCACGTCACAATATTCATTCAAGTATTTTGAACTAGTAGCTTGATCCACTGTTATAAAACATGTACCGCGCTGACTTTTAATTGCATTATCTTTAGTACAGACTAATTACACTGGTCTACAAAATTTAACTTTTTGTTTATCTGTAAAATAAATGCTTTGTTATTTTACTAATTTGGGGTCACTGAATACGAAAATATAAACCAAATTTGAAAGTTAGCTCTTATTTTAAAATTATGGCTGGTATCGAAATATATGACGTAAGAGTAAAATTTCATAGAATATAAATCGATTCTTTTTAAAAAAGATATGTTCTTTACTTTTTAATAAACTTTTTACATGAAACTGAGTATTTTAAAATATTTCCCAAGTATTTAACCTTTACTATTCAATAATTTCTCTTTTTTTCGTTTTCCTTTTGGAATCATCTTTACGAAAACCTTAAACCAAGTTCTAGCAGTAGTCCGCTAGCATTGACGCATTCTATCGGCCGTTGTATTTCTTTTCCATTGTCAATAAGTCTTGGTGAAATCGTTCACCATGTTCGTCAGTCATATCACCGCAGTTAGGAGGCAAAAATCGAGGTGAGAATGAAGAAAGTGAATTTTTGGGGACATATTACGACCTATTTGCTGATACTTTTGCAGAAGATTGTTCACAAGCTCGTGGTAATTTTCAAATCTCCTATTGCCCAAAAATCATGAACTTACTACTGCTCTAAAAGATTCCCATGCCTCTTTTTCGATGCCCTGTGAAATCTGATCAAAGTTTTGGTCCTTAAGAATCTCTCATATTTGAGGTCCGACGAAAACTCCCCCTTTTATTTTGGCGCCGCATAGATGTCGAAATTCACTTCGCAAGTAATCAATTACTTGCAAAGTGGGTGCGAAAAAAGGTGGACCAACCTTCAAAGGTTGGTCAACCTTTGTTGAGAGGATTAACCAAGGTCTTCATTAATCCCAATTTCATATGCGATGGAGGGAGAAAAATTTTATGAGGATCGACTAGGGGAGGATATTTAACGTTATTTTCTCCAGGGCACAGACTTTGTCTTCAAGTCCAATCTTTTTTAAGGTAATGTAACGATCTAGCCCGACTATCCCACCCACACAAGAAGCACCAGCACTTGGTGTAGCCCATTTGCAGACCCAACAAACCGTAGTTTTTGCAAATTGTAGTTTTTGCAACAGAAATTTGTCGAAAATGAGATTTTTCTTTTAAAATTTCGCGTTTTAACAAACAAATGAAACGCTAATACTATAAGACACATGAAACGAAAGCATAATAATAAAATTAACGCGGATACTCTCACAAAATTATTTGAAATCTCATAATATTAAGTGACATCCACCAAGTTACCCGGTATTATCTTAAATATAGCATAAATTAATAATAAGAGCTAACTATTAATTTTAAGTTCTATATTTAGATTAAGGGGGTCGAATACTAAAGACGTATAGCAGTTTCAAGTAAAAGGCAATTTTCATGTTGACCAGTGTTATTACTGTACCAGCCCATACATGTCCCGCTGCAGGGCACGGGCCTCCTCTACTAATTAAGAGTACGATGGAGAGTGGTTAGGCCATATAGTCCACCACGCTGGCCTAGTACGGGTTGGCCTATTATTTTTTGTGAAGCTATAGTTATTTCTTCTTTGTAACAATCATTTTAGCTCAAATTAAATATTGGTAACCATATTATGATTTAGAAATGCCTTCTAAATTGACCTTGAATTGGCCTGCCGGCTAATTCATTTCGAGTCAATTTTATGCCTACATGATTCTATAGTCAGTCGAACTATACCTTGGCACATATACTTGGTATCTACTCAACTGTTCCTAGCCAGAACTAATTAATGTAGACAAGTTTAAAGTGCTGCTTGTTAAAACTGCTAGCCTTCAATAAGGGAAGTTTGATGATTATTATGCTACAAATTTTAAACGACACGTGGGGAATTAAAAAAATGTGAAAATTAAACCTATTCGAGGTTTTTTAATTTATCACCACTTGTATTTTATGTAAATCAATGCTTATAAAAATACGTACATAAAAACTCACGCCTGTACACCTAGGATAGGCAGAAATTCTACCAGTACACCCACGTTTCGCCTAGTATGTCCCTTCCCATGATGTGATAGGGGCCGAGCCTACCGCCACATCCATCGTAATATTCTTACTCCGGCCTGATAACAAAGAGAAAAATCCTATATCACTTGACCCAACTTGGGATTCGAACCTCAGACCTCAGGGTTGTAATTATTCCATAGTACAACTAAAACACAGAGGCAGGAAAGTGTAAATTAAAAAACGTAATATCGTTTTTCAGTGACTAACAAAGGCAATGTTTAAATACTACTTATGGTACCCACACGTTGGATGGACGATCTAGTTAAGGTTGTAGAAAGTCGCTGGATGCAGGCCGCTTCCAATAGGTGGATGTGGAGATTCTTGGGGGAGGCCTATATTCAGCTGTGGACTTACTGTGGCTGAAGAGAGACAGATATAGAGATGGAACTCACTATACAAGTAAATTTTTCCAGTAAAACACAAGTCGCTTCAAGTCAAAAGAACTCTTGTTTGAAAACCCTATAGTTGAAGCGTTTTTCTCTGTAATTCCAGACGCATTTTCCTTTAATATTTTCAGTTATTTTTATACCTCTTCGTTCGGTGCAGCATTTTATCTGGGTAAGACGCTTTAAGTATTTTCTAGTAAGAGTAGCCGGTTTTGAGCGTTCCTTTAAGTAAATATTAAAAGCGGAAGAATAAGAAAATATTAAGAAGTTTTTTAGTTTTTTTTATTGTGAACATACACACAAATGGTTACGATTTGAAAGCGAAAAAAAAATATCTATTTAATTTAGACCAAATAATTGCCCAGATCACAAGATACAATTCACATCTTATGAAAGTAAAGATATTTCTTATTAATGCATATTGATGCCTGGATCTATTCTTATACTACATAATATATAGAGCAGGCAATTCTATCTCCAGTGATTTTCATACATGATTTTTATATACCAATAGGTGCGCAACATTCGAAGTAGTGGCTTCCAAAAAATATTTGATTATATGCCACGCATCTCCAATTTGGAAATGGATAATTTCAAATAAACCATGAACGTAAAGAAATAACTTATTATAGTAATACGCCGGTATGAAACACAAATATCCAGACAGTCAGACTCATTAGCGCAACCGTACTAATACAACGAAGCGTAGCGACAATTGAAAAAATATAGGTATATTTTCTTCCTCTAGGTAGAGACGAGACGGAAATGAAAATTGACATACGTAATTAATTTAATTTATGCCGTAATTGGAGGGTGTGTTTGGTAGCATATTTTTTGATAGTTTTGATGCTATGATTTTTGTATACAGGGTATATCAAGACTGCTACCGAAAACGAAGCCGGGTGGTAGTTAAATCGACTTCAGACACAATGCAACAGAAAAAGTTGCAAAAAACAGCGATAATTTTTTTTTGTTATTTTTTTTTCTATGACCATATTTGGGTGGTAAATTATTTTTTTCCTAAAATAATAGTGTATACCCTTTTATTTATAAATAATCTAAGGTATAAAAGTGTTTAAATTATTATTTTAGCAAAAACTATGGATTTACCACCCAAAAATGACGATATTTAAAAAATCATAAAAAATCATTGTCACGTTTCTTTGCGAAATTTTTAGTTGCATTGTGTTTGTAGTCACTAAAACTACCACCCGGCTTCGTTTTCGGTAGCAGTCTTGAGATACCCGGTATAATGGAAGTACTTTTAAAATAAGCATGCCAAAAATTCCCTGTAAAATATGAACAGTTCATAAAGCTTCTCCATTGAAATGACTCATAAGTCTTTCGGGCAGTGAAAAAAGTTTGAAGAATTTTCTAAATGCACGCGGTTCAAACAATTTGCTGTGAAATTTGCTGTGTTTTGAGTTGCCTGTATTTAGCAGGGGACTTCCTATTTATATGCGGTTTTACATAGATAAGTAATGTTACTGTATCAGCTCATATGTGTCCCACTGCAGGGTACGGGCCCCTCTACAATCGAGAGTACGATTGAGAATGGTTTGGCCATACAGTCCACCACGCTGGTCTAATGCGTTTTGGAGGACTTACTATGTATACAGGGTATATCAAGACTGCTAACGAAAACGAAGCTGGGTGGTAGTTTTAGTGACTTCAGACACAATGCAACTAAATTTTGTGAAAAAGATTGTGACGAATTTTTTTTGTCATTTTTTTTCTATCGTCGTGTTAGGATGGTAAATACATAGTTTTTTCTTAAATAATAGTGTACACCCTTTTATTTTAAAGACGCTATGGTATGCAAGGCTTTAAATTATTATTTTAGCAAAATCTATGGATTTACCACCCAAACTCGACGATATTTAAAAAGTAATAAAAATAAGACGTGTGGCACTCGGAGACTGCCGCGGTAAAGCTATTGCATAGCATTTTTATCAACTTATGTAATTATAATTATTTTTTATTTATGCAATATTTTTGTTTCCTTTGTTTTTCTTTGATATTAATTGTACAGATATTCACTGTTGTACGTGCGAGCTTCGTAGAGTCGTACCATGAAGTAAATACAAAGAGGAGGTGCCCTATAGCCGAAACTCTAAGCAGGCATGAGTCACCAGATTGCGGGGCGAAGAGGGGGATTACGCATGCACAGTAACGCCGATACAACCAATGCCACCTAGAGGCGAGTTGCTGAACTAAAGAGACAAGCGTGATATTTCAAAAAGTCACTAAAAGTTCTGCTATTCATCGATAGATGGCAAAACTAAATATCGAAAGAGGTTAGATTACAATTAATCACGCAATAGCTTTGCAATTCGCATTTAAAAGTACTGGCACATATTTGAATCAAAATAAAAAACTAAAGAGACAAGCGTGATATTTCAAAACGTCATTAAAAGTTCTGCTATTCATCGATAGTTGGCAAAACTAAATATCGAAAGAGGTTAGATTACAATTAATCACGCAATAGCTTTGCTATTCGCATTTAAAAGTACTGGCACATATTTGAATCAAAATAAAAATATTTTATTTTATTTTTTTATTTTTATTTTATATGTTTTATTTTATACCGGGTATCTCAAGACTGCTACCGAAAACGAAGCCGGGTGGTAGTTTTAGTGACCACAAACACAATGCAACTAAAAATTACGCAAAGAAACGCGACAATTATTTTTTATGATTTTTTAAACATCGTCATTTTTGGGTGGTAAATCCATAGTTTTTGCTGAAATAATAATTTAAACTCTTTTATACGTTAGATTATTTATAAATAAAAGGGTATACACTATTATTTTAGGAAAAAATGTATTTACCACCCAAATATGGTCATAGGAAAAAAACAAAAAAAAAATTGTCGCTTTTTTTGGCAACTTTTTCTGTTGCGTTGTATCTGAAGTCGTTCAAACTATCACCCGGCTTCGTTTTCGGTAGCAGTCTTGATATACCCTGTATATAAAATTTTAATTTCGGTCGCACTTAGGTTATTTTCGTTACGGAATTTCTGGATTCGGTCTCCATGCTCAAGGCCCGCGACAGAAGCTATGCAATAGCTTAAAAAAAATGTCGCGTTTCTTAGCGAAATTTTTAGTTGCGTTGTGTTTGTAGTCACTAAAACTACCACCCGGCTTCGTTTTCGGTAGCACTCTTGATATGCCCGGTATACTTTTTCTGAATTTGTAGGATTACTATATAAAATTGAATATACAGGGTATATCAAGACTGCTACCGAAAACGAAGCCGGGTGGTAGTTTAAGCGACTTCAGACACAATGCAACAGAAAAAATTGGAAAAAAAAGCGACAATTTTTTTTTGTTATTTTTTTCCTATGGCCATATTTGGGTGGTAAATACATTTTTTCCTAAAATAATAGTGTATACCCTTTTATTTATAAATACTCTAAGGTATAAAAGAGTTTAAATTATTATTTTAGCAATAACTATGGATTTACCACCTAAAAATGACGATGTTTAAAAAATCATAAAAAATAATTGTCGCGTTTCTATGCGAAATTTTTAATTGCATTGTGTTTGTAGTCACTAAAACTACCACCCGGCTTCGTTTTCGGTAGCAGTCTTGAGATACCCAGTATACTTTCTGTCAATTTGTAGGGTTGATATATATATAAAATTGAATTCTTTGTTCCAAAACTAGACAAAAACTTGTATTTGTTTTTACTCTTCGATTTCAGCCGCTAAATGAGTGCGTGTTAGCCGACATATGCAACCACACGTGGATTCCGGAGTGCGGTTTACAAGAGGACGTCCATCGAATGTTCCTAGATGAGTGTGATTTGTTTGAATACAACTGTGATAGGGGTACAAGTTAGTATATATTAGTAGTATAATATATTAGTTATATTATGATTTCTGATGATGTCAAGCTTAGATCCTTATTGTCTCTTATTATTCTCTTTATTTTAAATTTATTTTTCTAGATTTATATATATATGATATTAAACAAAATATAAAAAATAATTTATTTACCCTCCGGTGGTTAAGCTTAAGACCCAAGGAACCGGCGGTTAGGGAGACAAAGTGAGGAACCGCCTCACAATGCGTGCCGTGTCCAGTTATACTGCCTTCTGTATTTGACCCTTGACCCAACAGCCAATTGAGAGCCTCTGTAGATGTTGTTCGAGGCTCTTTGGTATCAACCCATGAGCAGAAACGATAATCGGGACAATAATTGTTGAATCAACATCCCACATGTCGGTAACCTCGTGTGCCAAATCTAAATATTTAGACATTTTGTCTTTTTCAGCTTTGATGAGGTTATCGTCATGCAGAATGGTGACGTCAACAAGTATAGCCTGGCGCGCCAATCGATCTATTATCACAATATCAGGCTTATTGGCGACAAAAGTCCTGTCTGCGATAACAGATCGATCCCAGTACAGCGTTGCATGACCATTCTTAAGAATTGGTTGGGGAACGTACTGATAATATGGCACATCAGAAGTCACAAGTCCATACCGAAGAGCAATTTGCTGATGTATGATCTTGGCTACTAGGTTGTGTCCATGCGAAAACTCGCCGTTAGCAAGATACGAACAACCAGAGATAACATGCCTGATGGACTCGCCAGGACGGTGGCATGCCCGACAGATGTCGACCGTACCGGACGGATCAGGATGTATTTCCTATAGTTGTTCGTCTTAATAACTTCATCCATAATTGCAAAGACAAAACCCTCAGTTTCCCCAAAGAGGTTACCGAAGCGCAGCCAAGACACAGACGCTAGTCGGTCCACATCAGGCCCATGAAGGGCTCGATAGAACCGACCGTGCAGCTCTTTGCTCTTCCATATGTCCTCGCGATCCCTAATACCTACCACCAGAGGTTTCCGCCAGTTCTCGATCGCCAAAGAGAACGGGGTAAATCCTTTATCTACCATAACTACAAACCTATGCATATCCACATCATTGTGAAGGAAATAATCCCTGAGATTGCACACTTCGCGATTATGCAAGTCCTTAGCATTAAGAATGCCTCGGCGCCCACATCTCCGCGGGATGTACAATCTCATCACTGACGAACGTGGATGATGCATACGATGTGCAGTCAGGAGAGTTCGGATTAGTGATCGAAGCTTATTGTTATTAACAATTTCAGACAATCTATTAATATTGCTTTGAATACCATAGATAGGCCATATTTGATGATAAGTACATTTACTAAACATTCACACCTTATCCTGACGCCACATTGAGATCCAAGCCTTATGGGTCAGAAATTACCCACAGACAAAGTAAGAGGACGAGTAAAAGTATTGACAAAAAGTATTAAACGATGGCAGTTTTACGTACGTAATATTCAGGAGCGACAAATTATAAGTGCTTGCCCTCCCCTGTACTAGTAAAAGCGTTCCGGTACTGTCTCTATCAACCCGCCTATCTTATTTGTGTGAATAAGCAAATCTTTATTTACACAAATTGGCGTAATCTTGAAAAGTCACATGTCCTGTATGGATCGATTAAAGTTAATCTTTTTTCAGAATTCATTATAACAAACTACTCAGACTGCTTCGGGATGTCAGGCGGTTGTCCAACGTTACCGCATACCCACGCCAAGAAAACCAAGAAAAGGTACCTTAGAATTGGAGACGCCAAATACGTGGAAGAAGAAAGGGAACTAGTATACGGAACAACAATACCGATGTTGCCGTGGCACATGCTCCATGGTAAGAGAAGGTACACCCCAACTCCTCGGAAGAAAAGGAGGCACAGTAGAGTGGTTACCACATTGAAATTGGTGGTGACGCAGAAGAGAACGGTGGTGTTAAAACGCGTATCGGTGATGAAGAATGGACGGATGATGGTCAAAGTGGTGAAAGGGTTCGCTGAGGAACCTAGAAGACAAGGTGATGCGGATTTTTTGGAGTAGTTTACAATGGTGTAGTCTTTTTTATCGTCATTACATTAATGTTCTAAGATTATTGTGTTTATATTTGATACAACGATTTAAAAAGCATCAATTACACTATTTTGACTGGTTCGAGATAAGCAGTAGTATATTATGTAGGTAATACTATTTTCTCATAAAAATCGTCCCGAATTAAATTCTTCGACTTCGGACTTCGTTCGTGTGGTTGCTTGATTCCTGATTACCCATTAATAAGTTTTCTCTTCCATTCTTCATCCTCAATAAAGAATATTTAGAAATTTTGTTCATAAAGAACAGAAAATCTTTTTCATAGACAGCGGCTGAGCTATGGAGAAACGCGTTTGCTCATATGAATGGCGTTTTGATTTATAAAGTAATAAAAAACAAGAGTCATTTTTGTCTTTGATGGCTGTTTCATAATGTAAATACGCAAAATGTGGGGAAGTATCGAGGTAATTAATTTACTTGTTACCAAAGAATAAAAATTGTTATTTCCTAATAAAATTACTTGTTTAGCAATATAATTTAGAAAAATACTATAGCGAATAGGAATGTTTATTATATATGTAATACTATAATAAAACGAAATCGATAAATCCAATATCACTTTAGAAATTCAGTTATAGTAAGTTTAATATATTGATAACAGGAAATGTCAACACATAGAGTCACCTAACAATGAAATATACATAAAAAATTGAATTATGAAATTTGATATTACAAACAATAAAATAAAATTAATATGATTCAGTTTCTGTTTGGTAATAAGATTTCAGTCAAAATATGTACTGATTAGTGGTAATGATGAATTAAAACAGTAAACATAATATCGTCTGTTATTTCAGTAGCTGTTTCCTTATTTCTGCCGTCACTTCAACATTATATTCCTGTGAGTTTTATCTTTTATCTGGACTTACAAATATTTTGATACTGCAGTTAAATTTGCCTTTAAACATTTCTGGCTAGAAGTCGATTTATTTTTGTAAGAAAATATTTATATAATTATTTTCAACAGCCTCCCGACCCATGTCTTTTAGCAAGTTTTTGCAATCACACGTGGGTTCCACAATGCGGTCAAGAAATCAAAGATTTAAATAAACGATGGTTCCTTGACGAATGTGATTTGTATGAATACAATTGTGATAACAAAAAGAGTAAGATTTATGAACACCTCATTATTTAATTATGTTACGCCTCAAATCTGATGAATTCTTTATCATTTCCAGATTATACGAATGTTGAGAATGAAAAATGTCCAAATAATACCTCTGTTAACACTACCATTACCAATTCAACAACTACACCAACTACTTCGACTACAACAAAAACCACAACAACAACGACAACAAAAACAACAACAACAACAACTACAACTACAACAACCACTACACCACAACCAACGACAACAGCACTCCCAACAACACTAGGTACTGACAATCATTCTATACCTAACTACACTAATTGCACCAGAGGTATACATTCTACATTATCATTAACCTACAGCACAAGCACAGTAGCGGATACTACAGAATCAACAACAACTCAAATAAGTACAACGGTAAATACTACTGATGTAGAAAAACAAAATCTTACACCTATCGTTGATGAAAATACAATTCCTTTGAGTACAGATTATGCAACAGAAACGACGTCGACTGCGCCAGAAACTACAAGAGGAGCGATGGTAACTACAAATAATGATACTAAAACTCAATTAACTCAATTGACAACAGCAACTCTCCAATCTACGGTGACTTCAATTATCAATATAACTACAATACAATTAACAACATCTCCTAAATCTTCAGCCGCATTAGCAACATCGACGGAAGTGACAAATCAAACAGAATCTACAATTATAGTCAATTCTTCACCATCTTTAGTAACTTGTGGAACGTATCCTAAAGATTGTGATAGGCCTGTAACTTGGGAGACCACGATGGAAGGAGAAACAAGGGATTTCTTCCAGATCCTTAGAGAGCGATATGGCACTCAAATGCATATCATGAGAGACACCACTCATTTTCCTAGAAGAGCTGTTAAGCTATTTGGTGGCAGAAATTCTTTTATATTTGGCAAGCACAGCGAAAGTTTTAGAGGAAAACGTTGAAATGTTACAGAATAAAAATGTTTTGTATCTCAGACATTTTGAGAAGAATTTATTAGTACCTATCAGTAACAACTAAAAACTGCGGTATAAATTGCGCACAATTAAAACTATGAGAGACTGCTATCTAGATATCCGTCGGCTTTGAATTGTCTTAGTTCACTAATTACGCCAGTTAATAACAGTTTGTAGACAATCGTAGCATTGAAGCGGTCTGGTGCGGACAAAGCAGCCATAATGTCTCAGATGTTAGATACGTACGTGGGAACAATAAGGTCGAATCTGATGGTCCGTTTTGTATTAATTATTAAGCTTAAGGACGCTGTCATTCACTTCTGTTGTTGGCTGTATAATTAACACAGGCATTTTTGGCTGTTGTGGTTTATTTTTATTGAATTTAGTTTTTTAGTTGGTGCATGTAGTAGAATAAATAACAAATCATTTGCGGGATTGAGATGTGTATTTCTATTCTATGTAAGTGATTATGATCATAAACAGGTAAAAAGCAGCCAATCATAGTTACAAACTTTTTAATACCTTGCTAATGCTTGGTCGATTGCATTTTCAAATAAGATAATAGGTATTTAAGACAATAATAAATAAGAGCCTTGGCTCTACCTCTGTGGTTCAACCGTGTAGAAGAAATATTTAGTTTTATTCAATTTATTGTGTAACACTTAGTGCGAGATATTTCGATCTTGAAGATTTTACTAGGTCACTTTTAAATATTCATTATACTGGTGGTAGGTCTCTCATATGTGAGAGGCTGCCTGGGTGGTTTTTTTTTTATACTGGCCTGGCATAGTGGCGGCATTGCACCTGATGGAAAGTGCCAATGCCGCCCAGGCAGAGTATCCATTGGCATCGGACGGCAGTCCCATGCCAATGAAAACAATCATGCCGGCCTGCTAAGGTGCTTCTTCACACCGCGGCGGAAGGACCCAGGATTGTAGGAAGGTGATCGTGCGCCGGCAAACAATTCCACAGCCTGACGGTGCGGCACAAAAACGAATTTGAGAACCGTTTGGTTCGCGCCCGGATGGTGTGGACCGCTAGCTATGGCTTCGCAAGCCAGCACGCGTGGTTCTGGTTAGGAATGGAGAGGAGGGGAGCAAGTTGAACAATTCTTCAGAGCACTCACCGTGATACAGGCGGTAGAACACGCTTAGAGAGGCGACATCTCTCCGGAGTTGTAGCGACTCCCAGTTGCTCGTAACGTCTGCATCATTCACAATGCGGATGGCCCGCCGCTGCAATCCATCCAAGGCATCGAGCAGGTACTGGGCGGATCCATCCCAGAGGTGCGAGCAGTACTCCATACCCGGCCGGACCTGCGCTTTATATAAGCGACAAAGCTGACCGGGCGTGAAAAACCGACGCAACCTGTTCAGGAGTCCAACCCTGCGTGATGTGGCAGATATTACGCCCTCGATGTGATTCCGTGGATTGAGATCACAGCGGATATCCACACCAAGGATACTCAGGTCATTCCGCACTGAGAGGGGAGTACCCTGAAGAATGGGGAGGGGGAGAGAACGGGGATTTTTTGCACGTGATCGCACACACCTGGGTTTTCTTGGCATTGAACTCAACCATATTCCTGGAACCCCATGTAGAAATGAGATCCAAGGTCCGGTTGAGTTCAATGATAAGATCTTCGCGTCCCTTCACAGTTTCGACACGGCAACCTGGAGGCCTGCAGTGGTATCGCCCATGAACCGTGCTGTCATCTGCATAGCAATGAATGTTGCCAAGCGACAACATGTCATTGATATGCAGAATAAACAAGGTGGGCGACAGCACCGAGCCCTGTGGAACTCCGGCATTTACCGACATGAGTGCCGAAGCGTGTCCGTCAACGACTACACGTATTCTACACCCATGCAGAAAGCCGGAAATCCACGAACACAGTTTGCCGGGTAGACCGTATGCCGGAAGCTTGGACAGAAGACCACGGTGCCAGACCCTATCAAACGCCTTGGAAATGTCGAGGCTCACAGCAAGAGCCTCGCCACGCCGGTCAATCGCCTCACCCCAGCGATGCAGGGCAAACGCTAGAAGATCACCCGTCGATCTATTATGACGGAATCCGTATTGTCGGTCACTGATCAACGAGTGATCCTCCAGGTAGCGGATCAATTGAGCGTTTATGATCCGCTCCATGACCTTACACATCACTGAGGTGATAGCGATAGGGCGGTAATTGGTAGGGTCCGATCGATCACCCTTTTTGGGGATCGGTTGCACATTGGCCTCCCTCCAAGATTCCAGCACAACACCTGTGCGGTAGGACGCTCGGTAGAGGCGAGTCAGTGCTGGAGACAACTCGGCTGCACAAGCCCTCAAAACCACCGCTGGTATCCCATCCGGACCACCGGCTTTCCGCACATCGAGAGACCGTAACTCACGCCGCACATCACACTGCTTGATGCGAATATCTGCCATTGAGAAACCGCAATCAGGCAGTGTAGGCAGCGACTGGGAACCACGGTTTATTTATTTATTATTTATAAGTCTGATTTCGTCAGCAATAGCGTTGGCACTCGCTGAGGGATCTTTACCCTCAAAGCAGCGCTGCCTCCAAGAGATGGATGCGAAATATTCCCGCATACCATCCCAATCTGCCGACGAGTAATGCCAGACCCTTCGCCTAACCTGCACGGGACGTGGAGGTGATGCGATCGGTACTGACGACCCAACCAAGCAGTGATCGGAAGTGCCCAGAGGCGCATTAACGGTCACACGATACCCGGCTGGGTGACTCGCCAGCAGAAGGTCCAGCAGAGAAGGCGCATGACTCGCCACATCCGGGATCCTGGTGGGCTGGTTCACCAGTTGTGTCAAGTCATGAGTCAGAGCGAATGCATGGGCAGCTCTGCCAGCATGATCAGTCTTGGAGTAGCCCAGCCACAGTTCGTGATGAGCATTGAAATCCCCCAAGACCACCATTTCGGCCGACGGGAACTGCGCCTGCGCGTCATCAGCCGCCTGGCTAAGATACCTGAACAGCCGAGTCGTCTCATCGACCCCGTTGTGAGACCTGTAAAGGCACACGTAGATGCGGCTCAAGGAACCTAGATCCACGTGCACCCACAGAGCGGAGAAGGAGGGGTCCTCCATGCAGTGCAAACGGCGACAGCAGATGTCCGACCGAATATACAAGCATACCCCGGCTTTAGGCTTGAAGTTTACTTCAAGCGAATAACCGGGATACAACAGGTAAGAATTATCGGTCGGACATCGAATCTGCGTCTCCGTTAGGAAGAGCAAAGCAGGCCGGGCCGTCTCGAGATGGTGGTGGACGGCATTGAGGTTCGTATGGAGTCCGCGGATGTTAGTGAACTCCATAGTGAACGCGGTGATGGGGTTAAGCACCGCTGAAGGACCTGCTCTGTTAGGTTGCACTGTCATGGTAGATTAAGGATGGGATTGGTGAAGAGGCAACGAGGAGCTTGAGTTCGGGCACTAAGAAGGCCGAATGGGCACCGGCACGAAAGGGTCGGCGGGAAGCGAATTGATCCGCCGGACGGAAGGGCCCCCGTACCCTCGCGGGATGGGCCGCCGGGACCCCACTTCCGGTCACCAACCGGCACGACGGACCCACCCAAGATTATGCGCGGCATGGTGAGGCAGCCTCTCGAGGTGGTTAGCCCCGATTGGGCCTCTGTACTATACCGCGGGCGGCCAGCGGACAACCGTTTCTACGGGTCTCCCTGGCCGGCGGATCAACTCTCCTCCTTTTGACAGAGGACCGAAAATACCCACATGGTACAACCTCATGCCCGGACTCAAGACCCTCGAAAAAACCGGAAAACCACTGGCTGATCCCGGAACGCGATCCCCTTACGGAGATCACTATGGCGGTCTTTACGCTTCGTGGACGGTGGTAGCTACCCGGGCGGACACATAAGTCCTACCACCACTATGTCACTCATTTGGCACTACCCAGGGGTCACGTGTAGGGAATCTAGAGTCAAAGCCTACGGACGCGAGTGATGTTAACCCCCACGGTGACGCGAGTGACGGTACCACCGCAATGTCTATTTCTCCCGTCAAACAGCAGTTTAAATGCACTGGTGTGTTTCGGATTGAAGGACAATGTAGCCAGAGTAACTACTGGACATATTGAGACTTAACATCTTGTGTCTCAGGATGGCGAGCGCAGTGGAGTGCCAAGCATTGCTTTGTGATTCAAGGCGTTGTTTGGTTTTGCTACTGTTCATGAGCGGTCGCATAGCTTACCATCAAGCGGACGGCATGCTCGTCTCGCCATTCATCATCATCATCATCATCATATCAGCCACAGGAAGTCCACTGCTGAACATAGGCCTCCCCCAATGATCTCCACAATGACCTGTTGGAAGCGGCCTGCATCCAGCGACTTCCTGCGACCTTAGTCAGATCGTCCGTCCACCTTGTAGGCGGGCGTCCAACACTTCGCTTGCCTGTACGTGGCCTCCACTCGAGAACCTTTCGGCCCCAACGGCCATCGGTTTTACGAGCTATGTGCCCGGCCCACTGCCACTTCAACTTGCCAATCCTATGGGCTATGTCGGTAACCTTGGTTCTCCTACGGATCTCCTCATTTCTGATTCGATCTCGTAGGGAAACACCGAGCATAGCCCGCTCCATGGCTCGTTGAGTGACTTTGAGCCTTTTAATGAGGCCCACAGTGAGAGGCCACGTCTCGGTGCCGTATGTCATCACTGGTAACACACAACTATCGAGACTTTCGATTTTAGGCACTGAGGTATTTTGGACGAGAAGACGTCGCGAAGTTTCCCGAACGCTGCCCAACCGAGTTGGATTCGACGATTGACCTCTCTCTCGAAGTTGGACCTGCCTAACCGGACCACTTGTCCTAAATAGACATATTCGTCTACAACTTCCAGAGTCGAGCCCCCAACTCCAATGGGGGTGGGCACAACATGGATATTCGACATGATCTTCGTTTTATCCATGTTCATTTTAAGACCCACCTGTTGGGAAACTCGATTAAGGTCTTCGAGCATAGTGCTAAGGTCTTCCAGCGATTCTGCCAAGACTACAATATCGTCGGCAAATCGAAGGTGAGTAATATACTCGCCGTTGATGTTGATGCCGAATCCTTTCCACTGCAAGAGCTTGAAGGCATTTTCCAGCGCGGCAGTGAACAGTTTCGGAGATATGACATCTCCCTGTCTCACGCCTCTCTGTAGTGGAATAGCCTTCGTGCTCTGATCCTGTACTCGGACCGACATGGTGGCGTTGTTGTATATACACCTCAACACTTCGATGTACCGATAGTCTATGTGGCACCGCTGAAGAGACTGTAGCACAGCCCAGGTCTCGATCGAATCAAAGGCTTTCTCATAGTCCACAAACGCTAAACAAAGCGGCAAGTTATACTCCTCGGTTTTTTGTATAACCTGCCGTAGCGTATGAATATGGTCTATGGTACTAAGCCTTTTCGGAAACCGGCTTGTTCGGGAGGCTGGAAGTCATCAAACCTGCCTTCGAGACGATTTGTGATGACCCTTGAAAACAACTTATAGACATGGCTCAGGAGCGAGATGGGCCTGTAGTTCTTCAGCAAAGTGTTATCACCTTTTTTGAAGAACAGTACCACCACGCTCCTGCTCTATGCCTCCGGCGTTGAGCCCTCGAGGAGAACGGAATTGAAGAGCCTCTGAAGGACTTTCAGTACCGGCGTTCCGCCCGCTTTCAGAAGCTCTGAAGTGATTCCGTCCTCACCCGGCGCCTTGTTGTTTTTAAGTTGTTTGAGGGCCATCTCAATCTCAAACAGGCTGATGTCCGGGATATCATCGCTAAAGTGTCGGATTAACTCGGCTCTCGGGTCTTTGGCCGAGCTAACAGTAGGTTTGGCAACCGAGGTGTAAAGCTGTCCGTAGAACCTCTCGATCTCCCTTAATACCTCTGCCCTCGTCGATACCACGCGGCCGTCTTCCGTCTTCAGCCTAGACAACTGGCTTTGCCCAATAGACAAGTCTCTTGCAAACACTTTGGAGCCTCCGTTCCGCTCAATTGTCTCCTCAATGCTCACAGTATTGTGAGCACGGACATCGTGTCGCAAGGACTTCCAGATCCGTCTATTGAGCCGCCGATTTGCTTCGGCGTCAACGGAAGACTGCAGCGTCAAAGATCGACGTTCGGCCATGAGGTCAAGAGTGTGGATCGAGAGTTTTTGTGGTCTATCTCTACGGCGAGGTCTAAAATACTTAGATCCCACCGTATGGACAGCTTCTACCAAACCGCTGTTTAACTCGTCCACTGCAAGGTTTTCTTTTAGACAATCAAAGCGATTTGTCAACTCGAGTTGAAAGCTCTCGGGGTTTTGGATATGGGCGCGAGTAGGTCGGAGCGTAGACTTCATCAAGCGGCGCCTTTCTAATTGGACGTTGATATTCAATGTGCCCCTAACCATTCGGTGATCATTACCGGTTTTCACCCTGTTGATCACAGAGACATCACTGAACATCCTTCTATTCGTCGTCAAGATGAAATCTATCTCATTTCTCGTAGAACCGTCAGGACTCAACCAGGTCCATTTCCTGTGAGGCGGCTTCTGGAAAAAAGAGTTCATCGCGAAGAGTCCTTCTTTTTCCAGAAAGTCGGCCAGCCTCTGACCCCTGAGGTTCCGTTGCCCATGTCCAAATTGCCCCACTTTCAACTCTGCATCGCTTCTCTTGCCCAACTTTGCGTTGAAGTCCCCCATAACAACATTGAAGTAGGTTTTGGAAGTATGTATGGCCCGACTAATGTCCTCATACATCTCCTCTACTTCTTCATCTGGGTGTGTCGAGGTCGGCGCGTATACCTGTATGACCTTCAACGAATATCTTTTGGATATTCTGAGTATAAGGTATACTACCCTGCTCGACACACTTTCGATGGATACGATGTTGTTGATGAGAGACCTGTGGACGAGAAATCCGACACCTCCTCGGGACTGTTGGTCGTCCCCCCGGTAGAAGAGCAGGTTACCAGACTTCAGGGTTATCGTATCCTCCCCGATTCTTCGGACTTCCGATAACCCCAGAATATCCCAGTGTAACCCGCTCAATTCTTCTTCCAGTTCGACAATCTTCTCGTCTGTCCTCAAAGTGCGTATGTTGTGTGTTACCAGGGCCAGTCGTCGTCGGGGGTGGTAGCCGGGGCCAACCCGGGGATTCTTAGCACCCCCTGCCCCACCGTAACCATGGCTGCTACCATCGCCAGGAATAGTGGGGCTGCCGGGGACTGGGGGCCTGGTCAATTTTTGTGTCGCCATTGAGGGGTATTTGCCAATACTCGCCACGCTTGGCAGGCGGGTTGGCGAGCGCAGGAGGGGACTCGCGCTGACGACGCTGCTGCCCATCATCAGCGGGGGAAAGGAAATAGGGTTTGTGAGTAGAGGATATAATGGGAAAGGAGAGTATGGCCTGTAGGAGTGGATACTGCAGTCATGGAAGGGAATGTTTGTAGTGACTGCAGTAGCTCGGGGGGCCGAGGTCGCGTACTCGTAGCACCTATTCTAGGACAAGCCATGACCACTAGATAGGAGCACCCCTGACCTCGCCATTCACTGCAATAAAAAAAATAAAAATAATAATAATTCAATTCTATACATCGTGTACCAGCCCGCACTAGGCCAGCGTGGTGGACTATATGGCCTAACCACTCTCAATCGGTAGTCGATTGTAGAGGAGGCCCGTGCCCTGCAGTGGGACGTATATGGGCTGATACAGATACATCGTGTCCTCTAGCTTGCACTAGACACTGGTGGAAGGACAAGCCCATATTTAACTTATATAATACTATTATCACAGTAGAAGAATGCTAATTAAATTTTGCATTCTTTAAATTAAACGATGTGATTATGAATTAGTTTGTAAGTAGCAAAGTGGCCAACTACGGTAATGTCAAGGCGTTGTATTGTGTTCAGATTTCTGAGAGCCAAATAACGAGACGGGCTATACGTGGATTAAGTGTTGCAATCGTTCTAACGCACATAGTTTAAAGCTTCATAAAACTCATACATTTTTAAAGAATTCCGAATCCTAAATATTAAATAATACAATAGTGTGTCAAAATGTTGCTATATCATTTGCATCGATTGTGTTGTTTAGCTAAATTTTAAAATCGATTACAAATCGTGTGCAATCGTTTTTATGTCGTTGGTGTAATGTTGACATTAGTGTTGTGTTGCCAAAACACAAATTGAAATGTGTTTATATTGCTGCAACTTCATTATAAATCTCGTGAATATGTAAATGTGTAATTTTCTTTGTAATACTACTACTGGACTGTACTGGAAATATCAATGAATTAAACTTTAATGCATCCACAAAGTATTCGCACGCACGAAGTATACGGGTTTTACTTAAATATTTTCATTTCATTTCATTAATAAAATTACTATAAAATATGGCTACTAAGGCTTCTGTTCTACCAATAATAATCTTGCGTGTAGTTGATTACCTTATAATAATTAGTCGTCCGTAATAAGATAAATTAGTCCAAACGTAACAGATTTGTCGCCACGATGGCGACAGATAGACTGTGTCAGGATATCATCTAAATTGTTTAGCAAAAAGTCTTACATAGCATTACTTTCGCAAAGGCATTTTAATTAGTTTCTTAATACGTCGGTTATTATAAAATCTTTTAATAATTATAAAGTATTTTTTGGAATAATTTTCTGTTGTGTCAATATGGTTAGCAGCGAATATAGCAAAAATGTAGTTCGAACATTTGTGTGCTAGCGAGACTGTTTAGACTAAGCATTGACGCAATTGTTTTGCAATCACAATGTTTCAGGTTCAGCAAGATTTCTTGTATTGGAGAGGGAACGCTAAATTACTACGAGTATATGCAAACAAATGTGTAGAAATTTTGCGAAGAAATGTGAATGGAGGCTACTTTGTTAGCTCGTTGCGATGCTGTTGCAAGACTGTGGACCCTTCACAATCGAGAATTGCATCTTTCACTACAAAGAAATAAAACTTAAAAAATTCTTAAGCCATTGAGAAAGTGGACAGATGAAGTGGTAAAGGAGAGGAAATAGCTGAACTTAGGCTGCTTCCAACAGATCCCTGCGGGAATGTTTTAAGGACATAAAAAAAGAAAAATTGAGTTATTTGTCACAAAAACATTTATTTACCTATATTGTCTCACTGCTGAGAAACTTCTCACTTAATTCCTTCCATCTCTATTTACTGTTGTTGCCGTCCATACACGTCCTAAAGTGGTCGAGGTCGTCGCCTTATCTCTTACAAAGTCTGCCTCTTCGCCTTTGGCTTTCCATAAGAGTGAACTGCGTGGTAATTTTTATCTACCTTTTCAAGAACATCAGGATAACATGTCCCCCCAATCTCAAAACAATTCGGCCGATTTCTTACAACATCCTTAATTCCAGTTACCAATGGAGCGCAAAGTGATATTTGGCACTATGTCCATGTATGTTACAACTAGCAAGCTTCGCTCTATAGTTCGATTGTATTTGAAAACTAAATACAACGTAGGTAGGTATTTTATACATTAAGAACAATTAAAATAGGATACAAATTCATCAGATTACGTTGTGTTACTTGTTATTTTTTTGCGCCTGATGACGAAAATGTTTGATGCAAGTAAGAATGGCGATTTCGGATCTATTTTCGCTATTTAAATCCATCACACGGAAGAGCCAGTAGCATTCTATGATTGAACCGATTCGGTATTGATTTTAAACGGTCTGCAACTAAAAATAGGCCTGTCTATGCATTTAGACTGACCCATATTTAACTGCAATACGCTTTGGGAATCAGAGAGCTCGTTTTCGAAACATTATGTAGCATACGGTGGCCGTGTGAAATATGACTATTAAAATAGAGTTATGTAAGGAAAAATAGAAATAGAAACGATCGCTGGATGCAGGCTGCTTGCAACAGGTAAAATAGTTGAGGCTTATGTTCAACAGTGGTCCCTCTTTAGGCAACCATTATGGAGACCCACACAAATACATCGCCGTAATACTCTAATAGAGAGAATATGGATAAAAGTTTTTTTACCGCACGTGAACTTTTAAAAGTTGACAGATTATTTAAACCGGTTTCAGTGGTATATAGCTAACTATTAGATGAATGGCAAAATAGATGGGAGGTATCTTTGAAGGGCCGGCATCTATACCAATTTTTTCCTTGCTTACGTGATCGTTTAACAAAGACATGGCTAGACGTCGATTATTGCATATCACAATTTCTCACGGGCCATGGCAACTTTAAGTCTAAACTATACTCTTAAGCTTGTTGCGTCGCCTGCGTGTCCATGTTCAACACCTAATTGCAAGTATGACCAGTCCGCGCATCATATACTTTGGGAGTGTAGTCTTTGGCATAATGAGCGTAAAACCATGCTAGATAGTATGCAAATATCATCTGGAGTTGTATACTACATGGACCTTGTAGAGACTAGAAAGAACTTCCATGCTTTCCGGCGTTTTTGCCATACCTATTACTGGAATCAAGCATAACAGTTCACATAATAGGTCCCATTTAAATGTAATAATAATTTGATCCGTGGTGCTTTACAGCTGGCTTCTCCGGCTGTAAAAGTCTTTTTGCGAGGTAATTTACCTCTCAGTTCAATGTTTTGTCACCCGCTTTGCACGAGGGAAGTGGACAATCCTTGATTTAAATATTTCCAGCGAGGACGATCGCTTAGTTGTAAGAGGCAAAGCGTTCCACAGCCGCACTGCCTCAACAGTAAAAGGAACGGTCATAAAATGACGTCCTATGTGCTGGAAACTGCAACATCAGATTCTCTGATGACCTAAGACAATGTGAATTAGCAGTATGTAGGAAGTTAAAACGTTCCTGAAGGTAGCGCGGAGAAGAGGGATTAAACAGAACACTGTAGAGAAGAGACAGGATATGAGCATTTCGGCGATGACGTATAGGGAGCCACTTGAGCCTGTTACGATATTCAGAAACATGGTCATATTTGCGCAAACCAAATATAAACCTGATACAAAAATTTTGAAGGCGTTCAAGCTTATTTAGCTGGGCCTCAGTAAGATCGAGATAGCTGGTATCGGCATAGTCGAGAATAGGGAGCAAGAGAGCTTGTGCAAGCGCAATCTTAGTGGTAGTCGGAAGAAAATTACGCAATCTACGCAACGAACCAGCAGAGGCAAACAATTTACGACTAACTGCCACTATTTGAGGGCCCCAAGTTAAACTGCGATCGAAAATAACACCAAGATTTTTCACAGTGTCGCTAAACGGGACCACAACCCCTTCTAGCAGCACGTGAGGCAAAGGAGACCAGTCGATCTTGCAGATAGTTCTTGGGCTTCCTATAATAATGGCTTGTGTTTTTGTTGGTTTCAATTTAAGGCCATATGCTTACTCCACTCGGATATTGCATGAAGGTCGCTATTCATCAGACGAATAGAGTCATTCAGCTGGTCGAGCGGAGATTGACGATAAAGTTGAAGGTCGTCTGCATAAAGGGTGGTAGGAGGAAGAAAGATTACAAGAAATTGAATTAATAAACACTGAGAAAAGAAGGGGAGTAGGACGCCACCCTGAGGAACACCGGCAGATGTGTTGCACCACGAGGAAACCGAATCCCCTAGGCGAACACACTGACGGCGACCAAACAGGTAACTATTTATTTCTAACTCCTCCTATTAATTTAACTTTCTGATTAATTTCGTTGCGGGTTAAAGACAAGTTAGACATTCCCGGAGACTTGCCGAGCTTCAATGCCATTACTTTGCGTGCCACTGTTGATCCTGGCTCACAGGAGTTACAGTGGTGGGTGTGAGGGCGGGACAGTCTACCAAAAGTACATCGCCGTTTTGGTCCAGTCTGGTTTCGAACCTAGGATTTTTGGTTTGTTTGACACCATCCCTCGCCGGTGGATATTCTGTTTGGTGTGTAATGCGTTTATTATCAGATATATTCAAGTGCATGGTGGCCTGTTGGTAAAGGACCAGACGCGTCTGCCAACATGTACAGGTGGTCGCGGGTCCAAATCCCAGGGCACACCTCCGACTCCTCAATCATGTGTGAATTGACAATCAATCGTCAAACACTATATTATAACGATAAAGGAAAACATCGTCAGGAAACATGCATTCCATAGCAATTTTTCAGGATTTATGTGGTATGTAATATGTAAGTCCGCCAACCCACACTAGGCCCGATGGACAATATGGCCGTAAAGCTCTCAATTATATTCTCGATTGTAGAGGAAGTCCTTGCCCTGCAGTAGAACGTAAATGCGCTATGACAGGACATACTCACTTTGTTCCGCTTATATAAAGAAAAGATGAAGTCTTTGTACCTTTTCTCATTTCTTCCTTGATTGCCGGATTTCCATTATCCCTTCCATTTTCCCATCCTTTTTCCTTCAACCTCCACGTCCGATTTGATGGGGGTGGGGATTTTATGGGCGGCTGTGGTTACTTACCATCGGGTGACCTGTTTGCTGGTTTGCTGGACCAAGGTAAAAAATAAAAGAATACTTCATTGACCGTGTTATTCTCCTTGTAAACAAATACTTGTTAGTAAACTCTGAGAAGATGAAGCTACGAACATTATAGTTGCGTAACAAAACTACACCAAGGAAAAAAAGACATTAAGAACATACAAACGGGTAATCGTAATGGTTGATGCAATTCGAGGTAATTTGTACAGTGATCTTGACTTTCAAACGAAGTTCGTCTGTTGCTTCATTTTGTGTTTACGTTTGTCTAGTAACTGGACTGTGTGTTGTGATTTTTTTTACCGCAATCTATGTGGCAATGTTTATTTACCATTTGTTATTTAGATGCTAGTGATCAGGGTAACTCTTGCTCGGTTTAAGACGCTCTGAAGGTTCTTTGGGCTCATGTGGAGTCGGTTCGTTCTTCCGTTTTACTACCCCGGCATATATGACATAATGTGCAATCTTGTATCTGTTTTGGACGCTCATAGCATAGTGAGAGGGCGTCCAAATAGTATAAGTATAAAATTTACGAGATATGCTAACTTGTCCTGCGGGCATACATTACCTGCATTCATAAAATGTGAGTAATTTTACTTCAAGGCAAGCGTGCTAGAGGTAAAAAAAACCTGCCAAATGGTCACATTATAAAGAAGGTGGCTGGTGGTAGCCAGTGCCATCCAGGATTGAATACGATGGACGAACATGGCATGTGGTCGCGATCTTCAGTAGTGACGGAACGATGTGAAAAAAATCTCCAAAAATGTATATTTTATTTATTGCCTGCTTGAAATAATTTAACTCGAAGAATCCATTGTGTCTCTTCATTTGAATACAATGCCTTAAGATTACAAATAATACGAATTAAGAAATATTTCACAAAATTACCTCGACGTTATTATTCAAAACTGAACTGAACAGATTTCAGCGATTTTAATACAAACTTTAATTTGCATGGAGATTTACGAGTGGAATTTCTAATTTTCATCAACTTTGAAGAATCAAGACGGCTTGCGTAAAGGTCTTTGTTCGGTCAGGCGGCAAACAGGAGTGGGTGTGATTGAGGTCGGCTATTTTTAATTGTCGTCTTGGACCTTAAATAAACGGCTCAGGGAGGTTACACTATGATCCAAAACTAAATTCGAATGTTCGAACGTTCGAGATCCGAAGTAATTTATAAATTTCCCATATCTTAAAATAAATACTATTCTCTATGATACTTACCATTTACTCCGAACTTAGTCTGTAGTTACGACGTACGATAGAGAAAGTGAACATACTTTCATTCGTATAATTTTATTTATTTATTTATTTATTAAAATGCTTTATATACAAAGTATAAACCCCCAGGTGTTTTGTAGCTTGGCATAATTTCAGAGCAGACCGAGATAGTGAAATTGTAGTTATGAAATCTGGTAGTAATTTCGCGTGTACGTGTGGATTCGTGGTTGACTATCTTAATTTTACAGTATAGGAAACTTAATAAAGGACTTGCACATCTGAGTGTTTACCAATTTATGCTTAACCAACGTAATCACTTATTATATTCATTACTTCGTTCTAGTACAAAAAATAGGGAAAATAATTTTTTTTACTCATTGTTAAAATATTTTTTATTTGTGAAATTGAGCACAGCAATGAAAGGTCAAATAAAACTCAACCTACACTAAACATTATGAATCTTTACAACAACACCTGTGCGCATTATGTTTACAAAGAAGGTTTTTGCTGTGCGGTTCTTGTTGATAATGTTACGAAAATTCACTTGAGTCACGTATTCGGACTTGTGACGCAAAGGCCTTAAGCCTAATGTACACTAAGGCCAGAGCGGACTCTGATACCGAGCGCAGAATATTCGAGATTTCCACATTGTGACCTATATGCAAAATGTCGCCAAACAATCTTGGTGTTAAATACCACAGCCGCAAATTAAGTATTGCCATGACATGATAAATTACTGCAATCCATGTTATGATGAACTACAGTATTTCGGTTTCAGCCTATACTCGTCCCACTGTAGGTGCACCGGTCTCCTCTACAATTGAGGGTAGGATAGAGAGGGGATTAGCCATATAACCCACCACGCCAGCCTAGTGCGGGTTAGTGGGCTTTACGTATCGTAGAATTTGTTACAAATAAAGTATAATCCAGATGAAATATTCACTTACGAAGAATGATCTCTCGCTAGATTTGGATATCTTTCTCCAGACAAAGAAAGTCCACTATTGAATAAGGGTCTCCTCTATGACTCGCCACATGCACCTGTTGGAAGCGGCTTGAATCCAGCGACTTCCTGCGACCTTAACCAGGTTGTCCGTCCACCTTGTAGGTTGGCGTCGGGCATTTCGCTGGCTTTTACGTAGCCTCCGCTCTAGAACCTTTCGGCCTCAGATTCGGCTAAACATAGGCTGAATCCAAAACGTAACATATATGCATGTGTCACTGATTTTACACCGTGGCATAGGGTGGTCGCTATTCATTTAATTTCATTCAGCGTATAAGAATATCTTGCTACCAAATTGGTCCTCCGCCAATCTCATTTACCGTTCGCAACAGCAAGGCTTCATTACAGTTTTCTGTGAGACAACATCATAGTGAACAACTTATTTGAAATACAACCTATAATAAGGCTTTAAGCCAACAAAGTTCTTTACTAATTGAAAATGCATTAAATTTCAAGTTAGTTATTTCCAGTTAGAAATAGTTTCCTCCAGTAGTTTACATGTTGATAAAGCCATTGTAGCGTAGAATTTAATTATCTCTATATCTGCCGTTGACATGCGCATAAACAGCGATCAATCTAGCTGAAGCGGACGACATTGCGCGTTAATTGTTTTATTCCGTCATTTGCATTATTAACAGGTGTTTGTGATGTTGATGAGATCTTTTAAAAGAACGTTGATTATTCTTTTGTAGCTTTTTAATTAATTGTTTCTTTTTAAATGTCGTTCTTTTATTGAAATAATATTATATTTGTTTGTCTAATATGGAATTCTGAAAATCGTCACTCCACCTAGTTGGATGGCATCCAGGTAGGACTATGTCCAGCAATGGACATCAATATAGTCTGATGCGGTAATGGACAACAATATAGCCTACGGGTAATTAAATGATTTTTTAAAATAATTCTTGTGCGAATAATTCTAAATCCTAAAGTTCGATTTTAAATTTGTTTCGAAAATATGTTATAGAACCAAGCATATTTTTTAATAGTGTTACATCATACAGCATCATATTTAATGTACATTTCTTTTGTACGTCTCTTTATCAGCCTATATACATCCCACTGCAGGGCACGGGCCTTCTCAACAATCGAGAGTACGATTGAGAGTAGTTAGGCCATATAATCATCATCACCATTATAATCTCCATCTTCATCAGTCTATACTGTTAAAGTCACTACTAACTATAAAATTACTTGGATTATAATCACAATACACTTACTATAAATTGAGGACACGTATTTAAAAGACGTGAAAAAGATTGAGTCGGAAAACGGAACACAGCACCGGACGAAAAAAACGCCAGGTATAATGAATTACTAATGGAATTACTGTTACATAAATAAACAGTATCTGATACCCACGACACTAAACTTATTTGTTAATGTGGGGTCAGGAGTACGTGTTACCTTATGCTGTGTTTATTAATAAGCAGGAATGCCAAGGAAACTTGCGGGAGGTCACTGAACGCTGGCCGCTTATAACAGGTCACTGTGGAATCCCTTAGGAAAGGTCTAAATTTAATAATTACTAGGTATCTAAATAGTCAGACACATAGTCCATCCATCAGCCAAAGGAAGTCCACTGCTGAACATAGGCCTCCCCCAATGATTTCCACACAGACCTGTTGGAGGCATTAAATTAATTAATTTATAGATACATAGTAATGACCCCATATTATAATCAATTAAGTCTTGTGTCATGGGTATCAGAATCTATGAGAAATTATCTGGTCTCACGAACACCTAGATCTGAGATAAATACGTGTTGTTGTCTTTTTTTTTTTTATTGCTTTTTTTTATTGAATTGAATGGCGAGAAGAGCAAGCCGTTCGCCTGATGGTAAGCGATACGACCGCTCATGAACAGTAGCAACATTCCACTGCGCTCGCCATCCTGAGACATAAGATGTTAAGTCTCAATATGTCCAGTAGTTGCTCTGGCTACAATGTCCTTCAATCCGAAACACAACAGTGCATTTAAGCAGTGTTGTTTCACGGAAGAAATAGACATTGCGGTGGTACCTACCCAGATGGCCTCTCACATATGAGAGACCTACCACCAGTAAACATTGTCTAACATTTGTCTCGCTGCGGGGACTGAACCTGCGATCTCTTGTTTCACAGCCTGCAACTAACCAACTCCACCACAAGCTGTCTTAGCAATGATCTTCATGTAGGTGAGAACATTTATGGACGTTTTTATGGTAGTTAAAATATTAGTAGTATTAAGTAACTGGAGGACTATGGTCAATATTAGACAATTGGTAGAAGACAATTAATAACCAGGAACTACGCTAATATAACATTACTTTCAATAAACAAGCCAGGCAGTCATGAATGACGTCATTCAACCTGTATTCCGCTCTTGTTAAGTATACGTAATAACATTTGCATATCACGTGTTTTCGGCTAGATTTAAATTCACAGGCGACTACAAACCTATACATTGTTTTCGGTTGTGACCGTAATTTAACTTTATAATTTGCTATTATTTATCGAGAATTTAGGTCATGTTTTTTATTCCTAGTTCCCGTGATGTGTATTTAGAATACGTTATTTATTTGTTTTGTTTCCGTTGTATACGTGTATTGTTGTATCTCTTTGGCTGTTATTTTATTTTATATATTGTTGTGTACTTTGTATTACTTTGACTGTTATTTTATCTCCTATATATGATATTATATTGAGATGTACTAATAATTTCTGTGTTTCTAATGTTAATTATATATGTAATATGTTCTGAAGCGTTAGTCATACATATATCTTAGCAGGCCGGCATAATTATATCACGGCTTGGTTTCACCGCAATTTGTTACTAACCTGAAGTTGAGTTCGAAGGCGTTACATATACCTAGGTAGTACATCGAAAAGTAAAGAGTTTTTTGCACCGGAGATTGCGACTACGGCCTCATTAGGTTTGGTTTAATACAGGTATATATTTTAGTGTTTGCCATCAAGAAAGAATTTCCAAATGGACTGAAAACACAGCATCAGCGGTAATATGGGGTAATCTATGTATAATTGAGACAATTCACACCAAATATTTCACAATACAAATTTTCCCTTTCGTTGCACGGCAATTTTATATTTAAATACAATACATTTCAAAATGCATATTTTACTGAATTACGGTCAAGCCAATTACAAACGAGGTTGTTAAAATTAAATTTTTGATATCCAAGGTTGTCATTTTGAAAAATGGCTTCAAATTGTTACAAGGCTCTGATAGTTAGCAAACACGTAATAATGTTTAGATAGACAAAAGGAAACATAAGATCAAGCTTAGGGGAGTTCGTAGCAGTAATATAAGTTAGGCTTGAGGCTTTTGGAAGTCGGTTCTAGAGTTTCAAAGGTCGTGTGTTATACAAGAACACTTGCTTTGTGGAAGATCATAGAACGGGGTTGGAAAGTAATCTTTAGAGACCAAATCTTCAATTTTTTATTTCTATAGCGCAGTATAGGAATAAGAAATTTGAATCACTTGGCTTAGGCTGAGGTGGTAGCGATTAAGAAGCTGTCCTTTGGTGACCGAACAAGCGAGTAATTACAAGGGCATGGGGTAATGTTGAGGAATTCTTTAGAATATTCATCATTACTACTGTTGATGTTGCAACTTCCCCCTCACTTATACAAAAATTGTAACGAGATCAGATCAGCAGATTTTGGAAAAAAATTAAGAGTAAAAGGCATACACACTTTGGTTTCTTAAGTCGGGTAAAGAAGGGATAGTTTTGACCTTCACATTGGCTTCTATTCAACAATGCCACATAAGCTGTTAAATGATATTATAAATTCATAATTTTGTAACAATGGTAATTAAGCTGTGTTTGTTTATATTAGCAATTTATTATGCTGATATGCGCGACAATAACTGTCTGCGTTCTGTATGAATTTCGTAAGTCAAGTACGTTGGTATTGATACACGAAATATTAACAGTACAGTAACTTTAACTAAGAATATTTTAATAACAATGATTTTAGATACGCCTCTTGCAGGGCATGGGATTTTTATACAAATAAAAGCTATGTTATATGTTACAATATAGGGCATACTTCGCCAAATAGAACTATTGTGGCAAATTTGATTTTTATACGCCCTTTTAGGGCACTAGACTTTTCTACAAACGAGAACTTTTAGGGCAGAGAGACAATTTTGTGCATAGGCCACCAAGTAGAACTGTTAGGTTGGCGCTCTTCACATACCATATAAATGCTTATAAACATTTATCTTTCATGTATATCTTCATTTATTATTTAGATTTGTTGACGGTTATATAATTATTTTAAAATATTACAGGAATAAGTGTTATATGAACTGTACAATAATTATAAACAATGATAAACACACATGCACAAAAACGCAATTAAAAGGTGTAGGGAACATTATTATTTAGATTTATATGCTTATTTATCAAAATGCGTGGTTATTGACTTGCAATACAGAGGTGTGCCTAGTTGTTTGAAATGTTGGCTCCGTCTCGACAATTCGCGTGCGGCTTGCAAGCAATCAGCCAAAACGCGCTTACTGATGTACTTAACTAAGTTTCTAGTGGCGATAAATTGTATATCCTTTGTTCTATAAATAAATAAAAAAGGAAGCTAAATCAACAATCGCGGAGAAATTGTCGCCTATCATATAACGAAATGAACCACTGTATTATGTATACGAATGTTGTGCGCGGTAATTCTCGGTGTACATATTTAATAAGCTCTGTATAACTTTAGTATTAATATTCTTACAAAATTAATGTAATGTGTCAGAACAAATAAAAGAAAATAAAAAATCAATTGACAGCCTTCGTGGCGCAGTTGGTTAGACGCCGCCTGTGAAACGAGAGGCTGCGGGTTCGATCCCCGCACCGAGAGAAATTTTTGTGCGGCCCCCAGATATTTCTTCCGGGTCTGGGTGTTTGTGAGACCGAAAAGTTTCTCGTAGTTCCTGATATCCACGACACAAGACTCGATCTTAGTGTGGGGTCAGGACTATGTATGTCACTGTTGGGTGTATTTATTTATTTATTTAATTAAAAGATCATATCAACAGGTAGCCAAATAGACTAACGGCCGTTCTTAATACCATATCTATCTTTAACAGGGGGTTAAAATAGCTACCACGACTATGCCGGTACAATTCTACGCTTCATTAAACAAAAATAGACACATATATTTATCTCATAGCTATGTATATACTATAAATTGCATCGAAATATCTAATGAAATCTCTTGTTAAAGATAGATAGATTATAGAAAACGACTGTAAAAGACAATATTGCCGCACTGTTATTATTTACGCTGTGCGTGCATTTACTCACGTGACGCAAACCTTGAGCCAAATACCGTAATGAATTCTGTGAATGCAGTCTATCACATGATTTTATACTGTGAGAAATTAGCGACTTCCTCTCCATAGTAGGGTTTACCAAGGATAATTAATAAATTTGCATCTTCATGTTAATATTAATTACCGAATTTCCTGCGACATCGATTTGAAATATCATTGGATTTGCTGCACTAATTGACTCGGGTGTGAAACGGACTTCTTAGGTCATACCGCTGTTTTTTTAATATTCCTTCGTCTCGTCTTATCATATATTTTTAATAGAATGTTCTGTCTCTTTCGAACACTTGAATTCAGTATGAGCGAAGAAAAAACATTTAATAATTAAAATATGTTTTAAAATTGTTTATGGAATAAGGCTGTTTAGTCAACATTAGTGTAAAGTCATTGGGCAGAATATTCTTAAATTATCGCTATCGTAGCTTTCAATATTTTTATCTGAATGGTTTTACTTAATTATTTGGCTTAAGGACATTGTGGGGAAATGCGAATATCTGACAATTCTCTAGAAGAATTTCAATGTCGTAGACTAACAGACCAAAATTGGCAGTTTTAATATATGTTTGTATTTTGATATTGACCAACCCTTTTCCTTTGAAATGAATGCTTGTAGTTCTGAATCCAAGAATATATACATACATATAAAAACACGCCTCTTTCCTGAAGGGATAGGCCAAGGTGCAACCACGTTTCGCCTTATGTGTTTCATCCCACGATGTGATAGGGAGTTTATCACCATACCAAGCACAAATTCCTGAGACCAGGCCAGATAATGAATAGAAAAATTCAATATTACCTGGTCTAAACCAGGATTCGAACTCGAGACCTCAGCGTTGTAATCGTACCGTAGTTTAACTACGCCATCCAGGAAATCTCCCGACTCCAAGCATAATAAGGGTGTTTATAAAATCTTTGCAATTTATATAACTAACCACCATTA
Organism: Hyles vespertilio; assembly: GCA_009982885.2. Classification (NCBI taxonomy): domain Eukaryota; kingdom Metazoa; phylum Arthropoda; class Insecta; order Lepidoptera; family Sphingidae; genus Hyles; species Hyles vespertilio. The sequence goes on along the minus strand of CM042810.1, from coordinate 10,689,862 downwards.
CGGAAATAGGATGTTACAAAAATCTGTTTCTAAATATATCTATGAGATCAAACAAACCAGTTTTAAAACACAACTTTGTACTCGTAGATTGCGTAGTTACTTGCTCTCAATCAATACTATGGATTCCGGTTATTGCTCATTACTGTGCGGAAGTGGTTCCGTGCGGAAATGAACGCAGCCGCAGGGCACGGGCAAGGCGAGCCGGTAGCTAATTCCGCCCAGAGTGATTGATGGACCTCGTATATTGTTTTAGGTTGAATGAGTGTTAGATTTATGTTAAGAGTCGTGTTTTGATCATTTATTTGCTACTCACCAACTAAACTAGTAGGTATCGTTTGACGTTTTATACTTTTTTTCACATCAAAACCAAGATTCCAAGTGAAAACCACAATTCCATTTTTTTACGGAAAATGTTATTGAAATTGTGTGCTTTACGCCCACGGTTACGCCTGTACTAAGTTGAAAGGCTATAAAATGTCAAACGGTACATACTAGTTTATGTGGATAGTAGGAGTCATATTTATAGTATTCATAATTCTATCCTTACTAATATTATAAAGGTGAAAGTTTGTGAGTATGGATGTTTGTTACTCTCTCACGCTAAAACAGCCCAACCGATTTTGATGAAATTTGGTATAAAGATAGCCTGACACTCTGGATTAAAACATAGGGTACTTTTTATTCCGAAAAATATAGTGCTCACGTGGGATCAGTTAGGAATCCAAATATACATATTTGCTACACGGCCTGACCGATTATAATGAAATTTGGTATAGGGATAGCTGACAGCCTGGATTAACACATAGGCTACTTTTATCCCGAAAAATGAAGTGTTTCCGTGGGATGAGTCAGGAAATCAAATATAGATATTTGCTACTCTTTCAAATTCAAATGGTTGGCACAGGATAGGAGAGGACAATATTGAATGCTTTTCGTCATTACACTGAGTTTGATTTGACATTTGATAATCGAATCTAACATGACACTGCTTATAGCCAAAGCACGCCAGCACTTTACTAATGTGATAAGCATTGACTATTAAATAAATAAGGCCAAACAAATACTTCACTGTGCGGGAACTAAACCTATAACTTTCTAGCATAGATAAGCCGACCTATGTCGCCAATTGATCGTAGAATATCCAATCGTCTAGTACAAATGTGATTAAGCAAAAGGTAGAATTAATTTCATTGCATTCTCAGGGCTTACAAGTACAGTGCCGCATTAGCCATATAGCAGAAATAGTACAACTTTGGGTTCCCAAAAGTGACGCGGTAGGGGGGTTGTTTCATCCCAGCCTAAATACAAATTAAAATCCAATTAGGCACAATATAGTACTAGTGTAGTAGCTCTTTTTGTAGCCAGAGTAAATATTGGACATAATGAGATTTGATCTCTCATTTGATGTCTCAGGATGGCATGCCCACTAGAATTTTTGGTTTTGCTACTGTCCATGAGCGGTCGTATTGCTTCTCATACCATGTTTGTCTCGTTAATAATAGCAAAAAATATAAAAGCTTTTTACCTTTGACTTTTTCATATAAGATAACACCTACCAAACCTCTGTCAACCAGGATTGGCAGGTATTGAAGCTTGACAAACCTCTTAGTTACATAAGTTTGTCTTTAGCCCGTAACATAATTAATTCTGCATCTCTATCAGCCCAAAGTCGTCCCACGGCAGGGAACGGGCCTCCTCCAGAGTCGAGAATAATATATAATTTGGAAGGGTTTGGTATAATGCACCATGCTGGTCTGAATCACTATGGTATGTAGGTTTCCCCACGATGTTTTCCTTCACTGTTGAGGTGTGTGGTGATTGAGTATCAATACACACATGACTTCGAAAACTGTGTGCCCTGGGATTTGAACTCGCGACCACCGTAAAATGTTGGCAGCCGCGTCTGGTCCGGTACCAAAAGGCAACTACAAAAGGAATTAATTAGATTTCCAAAAAGGAATTGGAAATCTATAGTAAAAAAAGGACCTTCTACAATACGCCAGGGGTCGATTACTGGTTGAATCCGTCACTGCAGGAATTCGTTCCGAACAGGTCCAAACCAGTAATTATTAAGCCACAAAGCTACACAGATAAATAAACTCTATTAATACAGAAATTAACAACGAAGTTGCCGATAGTTTCACAACAAATGTGCCGGTTGTCGGTGTAAATCTTTATTAAAAGCATGTATCTGGGTTAATACAGTGTGAGTAGCGGATAAACTGAATTTGTAGTGGGTGAGGCGTGTAGTTCTTGCACCTGAATGTTTTGATTCAATTTACTTGTCGAGGACTATACTAATAAGTACGTTTCTCATTATTATGATTTTTTCAATAGAGCTGAAGGAGACCAAATGTCAAACGAAAAAAACCCCATGAATAACTGCCTAGAAAACTACCTTTTTAACAAGTAACCAAATAGATATTGAGGAATTATGAAGCAAATGAAATTAGTAAAAGTATAATAACAAATTATAGGACTCCAGCTCCAAATCTCTGATGTTAGTACTAGCAAAGCCAAAAGCAAATTAATCGAGGCATCAAATACTAAAACCATAACCCACGCATTTTGTGATAAGCTTACAATATCCTCTCATACAAGATAGGTTGAATTCTAAAAATCTTTACGCCAACATAATTTTCAAGAGCGACCTCTGTCGACACGTGTAATTCCATCTCGACACGTCTCGAAGGCTTAATTTTACGTTTCGTATAATCTCGAGTTCGCAACACGTGGGTGTAAAGAACATGGGGCGGCTGAAACATTCTAATATTAGTTTGATGTACAAATTAATGTATAAACTTTTACAAAAATGACTACTAAGCACGGGAGCCCCTACAATCGAGGATTTGATTGAAAGGGATATAAATAAATTATAGAAAATTTAATGCTTGGGGTCAACAGCCAGACTTGGAGTGTTAAGTTTGTTTACAATTAGTTTTTTTTTGGCACGGGCTTCATTTACAATTGGAAGTACGATTGAGAGTGGTTAGACCATAATATAGTCCACCACGCTGGCGTAGATAGTGCGGATTCGCAGTATTTTAGTATTATTAGGGGTAAAAGAGAATTCGGGTCACCTAATGGTAATTAATTTAGTTTTAAATTCTGACGCAGTAGAAACAATTTTATAAATGTTGCACAATCACGCTTAAGTAATTTATTGCATGCTAGAATTGTAAACATATCATACATGTATACATACTCTCTCTTCAGCTAATGGAAGTCCACTAGTATACAGGCCTACCCTATGGATACATCTTACATACACACAACTTTGAAAATTCTGTTGATCTGGATTCGAGCCCAATTATTCTAAAGCGACGCGGCAATTAATTTTATTTCCAAGTAAAGTAAAATACTAATATTAATACAAAAGCCTTGATAGTTAATTAATAGAAGATGCACAAAACCTTACAAATTATAAAAATATGCGAAGGCTGCATGTTTGAATTAGAAGAGACTGCATCGCTTCGATATAAAATGCAGTTATTTTGTTGTCATTGCGCAAGAACGCTATTAGCATTAGCGACATTATCTTCAAAATTTCATATTCATTCTAAGCCTTACTATTCAATAGTTTTTTTTTATTGCAATGAATAGCAACACGACTATGCCATTTGTGGGATGGTAAGCGATACGACCGCTCATGTACAGTAGCAAAACCAAACAACACCATGAATTAAAAAGTAATGCTTGGCATTCCATTGCGCTCGCCATCCTGATCCATACGGTGTTAAGTTTGAATATTATACTAGAGGTATTCGTATCTGCTTGAACAACAAAAACTTTGTGTACTTTGATTGATTAATAATTATTACTTTTTAAATCCGTGTCCTGATGCTGTGATCGTTGATGCAAAAGAGACGAGTTCTGTAATCAGTTTTAAAATGGTAGGTAATCGTCACCAGCGAGAGTTACTTGCAATTTGCCGGAGGCCGATGTAGATAACAATGCATATGACCACCAAATATGATGCTGTTATTCCCGTCTTATTTAAAGAGGTTGGTTCTTTTTGATCGATACTTCCGACACTAATGCAACAAATGCTCTATTAATATAAACAACGTCTATAAAAAATCAAAATTCCGTTTAGATCCAGTTCTGCCATCACCTTTTCCATTCCCGGAAGCAGTTCCAAGGTCACTTGTACAAAGGCTATATATTGAAGCGGCTGTATGCGCCGGCGCAGTGTTCGCTCGGACTGCGCTCCGGTGGCCGTGACTTTAGTTTCAATGTAAGTGCGGTTGCGGGATATGTGTGCGGAATGTGGTTGTGTTAAGGTTTTTTTTTTATAAGGCGTCGATCAACCGTTTTGGTATATTTGTGTGTCCACCTCTTTGGTAAACTTGGTGGTAAAATATTTGAATTAGGAAGAGTTTTTTTATTCAATAGTGAAGTGAGTTAGAAAGGGGTTGATGAAATTTGTACAGATTTAAAAAAAAAAAAAAACGGAAAATACAGTGATTCAAAGTTTTTAAGAAGGGTAAGAAGATTAATGTGATGAAAGATTAACTTCAAAAAAAAATCGTTTTCTATGAAATATTATATGGTTATTATTCATTAATATTGTGTAGACGAAATGCGGTGACATGTAAATCATATCGGGGTAGAAGTACCTAGAATGTAAACTGTTTAAAATACTAATTGGTTTAGTAATTGCCTGTTAGTAGGACTCTGGATCTAATTCGAGGGTCCTTCATTTTGTGTGAGTTGGAAATATAAATACACCTAACAATTCAATTTTCCCCGGCAACAACTTTTGTGTTTGCTATGGCGATAGACTCGTCCTCTATGACAATTGGTTAAGCTTAACGAAGAGGCAACAATGGCCATACTTTCTACCCTGAGCTGTCTAACCCATCGCATATACAAAACCCAACATGGTTTTTTTAAATAATTAATATAATTTCTTTACAATATTCACGTAAACCTCAAGTGACCGCATAAGCTGTAACTTCGCCCACATCTTATGAATTAATTTAAACTTACTTCGCATGCTAAGTTTAACTCCAACTTGTTACGTAAGTGTAGTACGGAGATCCAAAAACCTTGTTTCCTGCTTCATAATATTATAATCGCTGTAAAACCCGATATCTGTAGTGCTCGAGGCGATATTTGGTAAAATTAACATTAAGATGTTTAGTAATGTTAGATGTAAAATCATATATTAGTTAAATATATCATAATAGATTTGAATTATAACTTTAATGTTTTATTGGAAACTGAAAATATAGAGCAAATATAACTGGACATATTGAGACTTAACATCTTATGTCTCGGGATTGAGAGCGTAGTAGCAGCCAAGTATTGCAAAGGCATGTTTCGCTATTCATGGCAATAAATAATGTGGCCTATTCGGATAAATCCTAAACTCTGGGAATTCCGATAGTCACTAAATTTTTAGCACTAATAAAGGAATCCGATGCAATCAAAGACAGCGTATTGGTAAGGCGGTTAATGTTGTTGGATAATATAATGCTGTAGGTAATGCTTTAGGCGAATATTTTGATTATTGGAATTATTCGGATTTACCCCCTAAGACTATTTCTTTTATTATATAAATAAATAAATAACACCCAACAGTCACATACATAGTCCTGACCCCACACTAAGATCGTGTCTTGTGTCGTGGGTATCAAGAACTACGAGAGACTTTTCGGTCTCACAAACACCCAGACCCGGAAGAAATATTTGTGTGCTGCACAAACATTTCTCTCGGTGCGGGGATCGAACCCGCGGCCTTTCGTTTCACAGGTGGCGTCTAACCGACTGCGCCACGGAGGCTGTCGATTATAATATTCCCTTCGACTGATTTCGTTGAATTGATTTCTGGATTAATATTATAAGAAATATAAGTCTCGTATAACTGAAAAACTGTATAATATCAACTATCATCCGACAACTATTTTACAACAACATTGATAAAATGTATTAGAGCTTCAAAAGACTATTAAAACTATACTAGGGGCATTTGGGTTCATTTGTTATTTTTTTTTTTTATTGCAATGAATGGCGAGACGAGCAAGCCGTTCGCCTGATGGTAAGCGATACGACCGCTCATGAACAGTAGCAACATTCCACTGCGCTCGCTATCCTGAGACATAAGATGTTAAGTCTCAATATGTCCAGTAGTTGCTCTGGCTACAATGTCCTTCAATCCGAAACACAACAGTGCATTAAGCAGTGTTGTTTCACGGGAGAAATAGACATTACGGTGGTACCTACCCAGATGGCCGCTCACATATGAGAGACCTACCACCAGTAAAATTTTGTGTGATTTGAGTGATTTTATTGATTGCATGCACTGTTTACTCCTAATTGATTGTGTAACAGATTTGAGTTTATACGTATTTAACTATCAGTCCGGCCCAGCTTCATCCGTTTGTAGATATCTTTTATTCCAAACAACATCCAACATTCCCCGAAAATAATATATCCCCGTTTTCTGCTACGTTTTCATTGTTGGTCAACTCCTATCAGCCATAACGTGATGTTATTCCGGGTTTATTCAAATTGCGAGTGAAAATGAAGCCAGGTGATAATTTTAGTGACTTAAAACACAAAGCAACTAAAATCTGGCTAATATAAAAACAATTTTTTTTTTACTTCTTACCTATTGTCTTGTTTGGGTGGTAAATACCTCGTTATTTTCAAGTTTTTAATGGTCACCCTTTTAATTTAATGATATTCGATAAGGAATATGCATTTAGCCCAAACACAATACATAAAAAATACAAAAATGAATTATCGCATTTTTTGCGTTTTTTTAATTGCATTGTGTCTGTAGTTACTAAAACTACCACCTGGTTTCGGTTTTGGTTACAGTACACACGCACATACCCTGTATACAATGTAGAATTTTTACATAAATGAGCTATCTAAAGATATGATAGGCCATTTGTATAAAATATTATGATAATATTACAATTATTATTTATTTGCTATGGGCTATGGCAGCTCCGCTATCTAAAACTAATTTATTCAATTCGAATCAGTAGATTCTGAAATAAGCGCGTTCAAACAAACTCGTCAGTTTTATAATATTAGTATGATGAATACCCTTATTCCCACGACATACACCGTCCGTGTAGAAATAGTTCATATATTCCACTGGTTACATGGTTTTTTCCGGTGTAAAGTACTCAGCCCATAAACTTTTTCAATGCATAATAAAATTTCGAGCAGATGCGGATTCAGAAAAAGGATAATCTATCAAATATACTTAATAACATGGATTTACAATGTTAGTGTGTGTGTTGCCACCGTAAATCGAAAAATTAAGTATTTTATTCGCCTAGTCTTGGCTTTTTATAATAATTATCTACTGGTGGTAGGTCTCTCATATGTGAGAGGCCATCTGGGTAGGTACCACCGCAATGTCTATTTCTCCCGTGAAACAACACTGCGTAAGGCACTGTTGTGTTTCGGATTGAAGGACATTGTAGCCAGAGTAACTACTGGACATATTGAGACTTAACATCTTATGTCTCAGGATGACGAGCGCAGTGGAACGTTGCTACTGTTGTATGTATGCAGGCTAAATCAAATTATATAAGTGAAAAGCTTAGATTGTCAGATAATAAAATAAAAACTACCTGGCAAATTATTAATACTGAAACTGGGAAAAATAAAAAAAATGACAACAAAATTGCTCTCCGCATAAATGACGACCTTATTTCAGATAAATCTACTATTGCCAATTATCTTGATAATTTTTTCACTAACATACCATTAGACTTAACTAAACATTTAGATTCATCAGTAGATTTAGCGGAATCTTTTTTAAAGGAAAATGTTCCTGGAAATATGTCTAAGTTTAACTTTCAAAAGGTAACCAGTTGTCAAATAATAAAGGCTTTCAAGCAAATTAAAATAAAAACTACAGAAGATATATGGGGACTGTCTGTTAAAGCTATAGAAGCTATTATTGTTAACATTGCACCGTTATTAGCTACTATTTTTAATTCCTGCCTAAGTGACGGTATCTTTCCCGACTTAATGAAAATTAGTAAAGTCGTACCCATTTTTAAGTCAGGATGTTCGAACAATCCGTCGAATTATAGACCCATTTCTGTACTACCGGCTCTTAGCAAAATCTTCGAAAAGCTTTTACTTAATCAAATGCTAGCACATTTTGATGAAAATAAGTTAATACATAGGAATCAATTTGGTTTCACAAAGGGTCGCTCAACTCAAGATGCCGGGACATCACTAATCACGTCGGTTTTAGAAGCCTGGGAGGCATCTCAAGATGCTCTAGGAGTTTTTTGTGATCTCTCCAAGGCTTTCGACTGTGTTGACCACCAAACACTTATTATGAAGCTAAGGTACTACGGAATCAGTGATACGTCACTTGATCTCGTAATGTCTTACTTGTCGGGTCGTGAACAAAAGGTTTCTTTGGACGGGCTCACTTCGGTAGGATCAAAAGTTAAAATTGGGGTTCCGCAGGGCTCCATTCTGGGCCCCTTTTTATTCTTAGTCTACATAAATGATCTTCCTTGCATGGTTCAGAAGTGGTCAGACATAGTTTTATTCGCTGACGACACCTCTATAATATTTAAAGTTAATCGGAAAGACGATAATCTAGATACACCTAACAATATTCTTAATTTAATTTCGGATTGGTTTTCTGCTAATAATCTACTATTAAATGCTAGTAAGACTAAATGCGTCCGTTTTGCTTTACCGAACGGGGCAAGCGTAAACACGCGTATCGAATTAAATTCAGAAATTCTAAATTTAGCTAATTCCACAATTTTTTTAGGGATCACTCTAGATAAAAAATTACAATGGGGTCCACAAATTGAGAGATTATCAGCTAAACTTAGCAGCGCAGCGTTCGCGGTCCGAAAAATAAGACAACTAACTGACGTTGCAACGGCTAGATTGGTATATTTTGCTTATTTTCATAGTATAATGTCATACGGCATTATTTTATGGGGATCAGCGGCTGATATCGAATCGATATTCATCTTACAAAAAAGAGCAGTCCGTGCTATTTATAATCTAGGAAGCCGCGATTCTTTGCGATCTGTTTTTAAAGAAAGCAATATACTAACCGTGTCATCTGAATACATCTTTCAGAATATAATGCACGTTCGTAAAAATATTAATAAGTTTTATAAGGTCAGTGACACCCACACCATTAATACGCGGAATAAAAATAAACTAGCAATACCCTCGTTTAGACTAGAAAAGTCAAAAAAATCTTTCTTGGGTAGTTGTATAAATTTTATAATAAACTTCCCAATAGGATAACGCAGCTACCGGACAAACTATTTAGGGTCCATATTAAAAACAAACTTATGACTAGGGGTTATTATAATATTAAGGAATATATTGAGGATAAAAAAGCCTGGGATTAGGTGTTCTCTTGCACATTGCGACCTCCTGGGGCCCTGAACTATTCGCTTATTACACCACCTAATTTAAATAATTAAAAATATCTAAAATTGTGAACTCAAAAATTAAGCTATATACAATCAAATAAATCAATTAAATTATATGACGACCGATCGAAAAAATCATATAAAAATAATAATTAATATGGCAAATCCTTGTAAGACAAGTCACAAATACTTATTTTAGTAAATTGACCAAAACCAAGCCCACTGAGTTTGACTCGCTGGATCTACTCAGAAATGGGTCGCGCCGCGTAGTATCCAGTGGTAAAGTAAAGCCCGCTGAGTTTGTTCGCCGGGTCTTCTCAGTCAGGGCCGCGTTGGATCCGGCAGTAAGCCTAAACATACGGGACGTATCGGAAATACTTATGGTCGTTGTCTTAAGTTGGACCCAAAACAAGCCCACTGAGTCTTAGTCGCTGGATATACTCAGGACTGGGTCGCGTCGCGTAGTTCCAGTGGTAGTGTAAGCCCACTGAGTTTGTTTCGCCGGGTCTTCTCAGGAAGGGCCGCGTTGGATCCGGTGGTAACTATAAACCGCTACGCACCGTTGTAATATTTATGGTCCACAAATAATATAATTTAATTTGACTAACGTAAATAATGTATTTCTTTGACAAATAAATTACTATAAAGTAAAAACTAATACTTTAAATAAAATATGAATAAAAACTAAATAAATTAAAAAAACTAATCATAAATTATAAATAAAAATAAAATTAATTTAAAAATAAATAAAATTAATAAATAAATTGATAAAAGCAAGAAATTAAAATAAGTAATAATAAGCATAGGAAATATATTGTAAATAGAGATTAAGTTCTATGTGTATTGACTTGTCATAAGAGCTCCTTAATTGCCTACGTGATCAATAAATACATTTCATTTCATTTCATTTCACTGTTTATGAGCGGTCGTATCGCTTACCATCAGGCGAACGGCTTGCTCGTCTCGTCATTCATAACAATAAAAAAAAAAAATTACATAGATGATGAAGTGACCCCATGAGGAAGGTAACATAAATGTAAAATATATTAAAGAATATTCGAATAATAACTTTTTATTGCTAGTGACTTTAAAATGTTAATCAAAAAGCGCAGAACTAAGGGATTTACAATTTCGTACCAAAAAAGCAAAAGCGGAACTTTTATATGATTACAACGTTTCAACTTCGTTTGTCTGTGTGTCAAGAAAGTCTTTCCTAATTCTTATAGAACTAGATTCTAGAACACACAGTGACTCACAGTCACTGGGCGGATGAATAATACCTCAGTCCGCCCGGTGACCACGAAAGCTGTAAAGTAATCAAAACGTCGCGTCGCGTCGCGAAGTTCAAAAATGTATAAATAAAATAATAGTTATGAATAGTTAAAATTGGTTTTTAAATTGGTAAGGAGCAAGATCTCATGAACAAAGTATAGGAAATTATAAAATGTCAATCATTTAATTTTTATTGTAATTAAATTTACGAGTTGCGCAAGTCCAACTTGCACTAAGTTAGTATTTTTCTTTTACAGAACCTTATAACGAAATAACGTTGCAGAGTTTTTATTCAAAATCATTATTAGGCAATGCAATACATGAGTTTAAATTCTGCACACACAATTATTAAAATTCAGAAGATGTGAAGTTACTAAACGGCATCGTTTTGAAAACCTCCTTTAAAATGGTTTTGTAATTGCATTATAAATATTAATTATTTAATATGCCACTGCGCTTAAGTGTGTCATTATTAATGTTTTCCAATATATGTAGATGCTTACTAAAAGTAAGTTTGTTATGGGTACATCGAAAAACTCAATATTGAGTTAAGTAAATTTTAACAAGGTGTCTTCATAATCAATAAAAGTGGTTTGACGAGGTGCAGAATAACCACAATCAGGTCTTTTATGTTCTATGGTTATTTTTTGAATGTACGTTAATACAAAGGTTTAATAAATTAAAAATGGGATTCCGAATTAATATAATCAATGGGATATTCGGAACATGCTCTCCAGGCACGGTTTGGGGCAACTTTTTTGACAAAAAAAGACACTCTTCGACAAATTTTTAGTTTCTACAAAGGTTGAGGTGATGTGTAATGTATTTTATTGTAGTTAAGGTGTTCGTATATTTATTTGACAAGTTATATTTAAATTGCAATGTAGTATGTGATTATTTCAATCCAATAACAAACGACTTTTTCCGTATGTACTAAAATCAATAACTAGAAATAAAACTTAAGAAATGACACGAAAATAATATGTAATTACCGTGTATAATTATCCAAATATTACCCTAGTTTCTCGGTTAAAGAGTGCTTCACTAAAAGCCCGTCTAGCCGATTAACGCGATGAGAAAAACGGACGTACCTACTCAATGGCCCTTGTAACAGCTTTTGACGACCCAATTAGTAGTTTCCATACCACTAAGGACTTCTATGGATGTGTTTTCATATACATAAGGCAGTTTTTTGGATCAAATTTGGGGGCAGTTTTAATTTAGTATGTTTGTGTGGATTGAAATAAAACTATGTATACGGATTTTTTTCCGGAATTTTTTTTATAGACTATGGTGCGCAAAGATTAAAATTATTATTTTAGCAAGAGATATATTTACTACCCAAATACGATGATATTTAAAAAATCACAAAAAAGTCGTCGTAATGTAAAGCAAATAAATTCAGCTAAAGTTTGCAATCAACAGACACAGTTCCATAAGCTTATGTACGCCTTAAATTGCAGTTTAACGAAACAATTAATTATTACTGACGAATTGTATATGACAACTGTTATTTTCTACCAATGTAAATTCCCATAGAGTGGATTTAACGGATGGTGGGTCATATGTGAGAGGCCGCCTAGGATACCTACCACCATAATGTCTATTTGTCTCTTCAAACAGCAGTGTAAATGCACTGTTGTGTTTCGGTTTGAAGGACATTGAAGCCAGCCAGAGTAACGACTGGACATATTGAGAGGACATCGTTAAACTCTGGATAGGGAATGCACTGGAATGCCAAAGATAGCATTATTTAATGATTTTTTTTTTTTATTGCTGTTATTTGCCTTTGTTACTGTTAATGAGCGTGGTATGCTTCTTGTTATGCATAGCAGTAAAAAATATAATATACTTGTTAGAGGTTATCACTAATTAGGATTGAATAGATCGAAATATATCTCGCTAAAGATCTGCCATTTAATATTACCTTGACTTTCCAGATAACAATTGGGACATGCATTGAATAACAGCAATGAATATCAATTAGTGTTTCATTGTGCAGATATTTTGAATGAATATTTTTGTACTGCGAGTACAATGTCTAAAGATTTTGAGATTAATTATACTAATGGACTAGATTATTACTGTGGTTTTAATAACGCAGATTTATAGCAACATGAACTGTATTATGAAATATGAAATTCTATGTTTGATTCCCAAGTTAGGAATTTATTTTCGTTTGGTGTTTTTGCATGAATGCAAAATGTTCTTAGTTCACGATAAACAAATGTACACAAGAGAGACGATTTCAACCATTTGTGATGACATACATTCTAATTTTATCTTATATATATCCTACACATTATATATTTTTTTAATTATTCAGGAAATGAAACAGTAGTACATTTTATAGTCTTTTTATTGTGCTTTTTATTATAAAAAAGTAAAAATGTAGTGTACATATTTTTACCCACAACGCTATCCACAAATTACTGATATTAAATTTTTAAGTCAGTTACGTGAGTTATTACAATAAGAATATGTTAACAAATCATACACCTAAAAAAACAGAAATCAATAATATTACAAAATGTTTTTTTTTTAAGTGAACCATGAATATAGGCCTTATTTCTCACATAACGTTAGGAGATTGCTGCTTTAGTACTAGCTGCTTGCGATTTAAAGCGACTATTTATCCTTTAATGTTTCAGTAAGCAAATTAAATGTGTAGGTCTCTGCATGACAAGCTTAATACTCGGTTCGTTAGAGTACCAGTAATGGATGTACTAAGGCTTGCTGAATCATTGTTAATATCTTATGACTAATAGCCTACTTTGTATAAGGCTTTACGAACTTAACTTAGCTGTTACGCCTTAGAAATATTTGGGGTCTCTATATAGCATTCTATTATAAGAAATGACAGTCTTTGTGGTACAGTTGAAGTTTAACCAGCGCGGCGGTGAAACGATGCTGCGGGTTCGATCCCGTGCCGAAACATTTTTGTCCAAAGTCTAGATTTTTGAATGAGAGTAAACCTCGTTCTCACGAATAGAATTGGTGTCTTATTGTGTAAATATTATGAGCTGTAGGAAATCCAACAGACAACTGTGAAAATCATTTTGTAAAGAAATTTTTCAAATTACAACTTCTCATAAAATATACCATAACCTAATTTCAAAAACTTTCAATTACAGATCAAAATGCGTCTCTTAATCCTGGCAGCAGCAATCCTGGGTACCACCCAGGCGCTCCCCAGTCTCCTCTTCACCCAACCGCTGCAGCCAGTGGGCATCCAATACGCACCCAGCGTGGCAGTCCAACCCCACCCAGCGGTCGAACAGACAGCCGCCAGTGAGGCCCTACTTCCCCGCCATCTGCTCAAGTCTCGAGACTTCTACGACAACCCGTCCATCGCCGCTGGTTTGGCTAAGGAGTCCTGGTTTACCAACAAGGAGATGCAGGTGGTGGAAAGGGAGGCAGATAAGATCCCGAGACAGAATATATTCCATCTGGTCAAGAGTGCTGGGTTCTTGGATCGTCATTAATGAATTTGGGCTTATCATTAGCTACTGAAAATGCAATGAATTGGCATATGAGTGGTGGAAACTTGATCATTTATACACAACTATGTTAATGTTATAGTCTGTAGACTAGATAATTTTATGTATAAAAAGCATATTTATTTAGTTTTTTATGACGAACTATGAGTTTTGTAATTTTGTTAGGACGTATAATTTAACTTCTCTAAGTACTTATTTGTCGCGTAGTAATCGTACTGTAGTTTTAAAATATCATGTATCCACCAACCTTTATAATTGATAGTTATAAATGCACCGATATTGTTAATTAACTTAAGATTAGTCATAGTGAAATTTTTCTTTTGGATTAGATTATTATTAAGTTATGGACATGTTATTTTGTAAATTTTAAGTTTAATTTAAATGTCACCTTGTACAGTTTAATTGTGTTTCTGTTATGATTCTAAGTCACTATTTATGCGCACATTAGAAATATTTAATATATTATTTAATTATGTAAATAAATTTACCATTTAAGTATGTGTAAAGCTGTGATCTCGAAGCACTAAGTACACTGTAAGTTATTGTTTCATATTTTTATTGTTTAATAAAAATATCTATGTTGATACTCGTTAAGTTTTTATGAGATTGTCCATGTCGCAATTCTCGCTGTAGGCTGGTTTTTTGAAACTGCGTCCTCTTTTGCAAGTCACCCAACATTCGTGCTGTGGTTTCTGAACGAAATCTGAAATCATAACATTAAAATAATTATAGCTAGTCTTTTGAAAAAAAAAAAATGAAATAATCTTAAAATTTACATAATTTAAAGGCACATGTAACGGTCACTGCAATCGAGTCTCATCGGCTCGCTATTACTGAACTAAATCCAGACAGAACACAGGCAAAATTTAGACCTACAAAGGTTCTAAAAATATCCTGTAACCCGGATCGACATTTATAAAATTGAGCACTCATCTAGGTGAATCTAGGAATAATATAAACAAATAATAAATACGTTCAACCGTGACATACATAGTTCTGACCCCCCACTAAGATCAAGTCTTGTGTCTTGGCATCAAACTCTAGACTAACACCCAGACCCGAAACAAATACCTGTGGTTAACATAAATATTTGTTTCAGTGCGGGGATCGAGCGCGGCCTATCGTTTCACAGCTGGCGTCTAACCCCAACTGTGCTATGGCCTATGGAGGCTGTCAAAATAGGAATCTAACTTGTCTTTATCCTAACGACGAAACGAATTAATTAGTGAACGGAATTCGAGGAGAAGGACAAAGGAGATTTGAAGCACGAAAATTGTTGCACCAAAGTGGTCGCTATGCTAATGCTCAACCTAGAGCAGGTGTTAGGGTAGCCCTAGGGCACCAGTGCAAAAGGGCGCCAAATGTGGGGATTTACTGCAACCTATAGCGTATTATTGATTTACTGTCTTTTAATCGGAATTGGATAGTACTTATAGGGCGCCGTAGAAGTCTCGCCCACAGCGTTTTTAATTCTGAATCCGCTATGGCTCCACCAAAACACAGCATGACAAATCCGAACTCATGATTTGTTTGTATATTTTGTACCTTCAAGAAATATCTGAACCAAATCAATAACTTATTATTACCTTCATGGGTAGCCCCAATTTCACTGACAAGCCAATATCATCCAGAATTCCAGTGAAAACATTCAATGGCAATATTCCGCGAATTTTGCGAGCGTAAACATTCCGGCATTTATACATTATGCCGTGGACCCTATATCTGTGTGTGGCTCAAAGGTTTTATTAAACTAACTGTTCTGTGGCGCCGGCGTGGGCGTCAAGTGTATGGTGACCATAAGGCTTGAATTTAGAAAATATTTTTTATTTATTGTCCGGTTGCACGAGAACAGACGAAATGGTTTATTTATTTTTATTTTTATTTATTTGAATCTCCAACGAAGATAACACACATCCTTTTGCGTGCATCTTTAATTACAGGAGACTACAGCTTTAAAAAAGTTACAAGAACTTTAGATTTGTGCGTTCTTTACTAAATAACAGGTGACGAGTATTTGATCGATTTGCTCTTAGCTATGGTTAAAGATACAAAGAGATAGAGATATAAGGATAAATCTTTACAGAGTTTTTGTAGGTTGAGCTTAACGACTGTTTTAATTATTAATAAGTGACAAACATTGGGGCCTAGTGGCTTAATAATGCATAATACAAGGTCTAATTTATCTCTATTTCTTCAATGATTATAACATTTATTTTCTACATCAAAGATCACAATAACATTGATCTTTGTAACAAAAATTTAAATTTAATCCAAGTTATCCTATCAACGATGCCCTGTGGTTTGTTTTAAAAATCCTTCTTTATTTTACTTTATACTATCTCTATATTGCGTGGGCAAAATGCTTATTATGATTTTGTTAATATTGAACAACGGCGGGATATTACGTCCAGGAAAAATATCGCAGTAAGGAACATTATTTTACTACCATTTATACATTAAATGTTGTTCCTAGTATTACTCAAGAAATTCTATTGATTGGTTCTGGCAAGTAAAAATATATTAATAACGATATTTTCACTTATTTATTAGTGTAATGGAAATGGATATTAAAAATTATACAAAAATAATCCTACATTTCATAATGGTCTAGACTACAATTTTCTTTTCAACATAAAACTATTAATTTTAATAAATAAAGTTTAACTTCCGAATTCCCATTAACATCAGCAATCATAGCCACACTTGTCAAAGACCACTAGGAATGACCCCAATCCTTTTGATTTACTCATATTCCCTCTTTGCGGCGAAGGACGTATTATAGGTCTCAAAGCAATGTTTTTTTTTTTATCAAAGCCAGCTTTCACGGAGCACTGTAAGCGATACGTAAGCAATTTAAAAGCGATCTCGCTCCAAGAGTATATTTTTATTAAAGTTTCGCGACAGATTAAATAAAATTTATTAAGAGGTGCGTGAACTTTGAAATTGACAATCATGTTTGGCCTTTGTAAGCCAATTTTGAACTTTTGTTAGTATGTTTTTGCTTTGTACATAATTTAGCTGGAGTACATGTGCCGTATAATTTAAAATAAGTAATATAGAGTTGATGTAAGCCAATGATTTATTTCTCCGACGGGGCAAGTAGATATGCTATACAGTTCATACTTCAAACACGTTACCACAGAGGCATGAGCAAGTAGTTAGGCAGGTAGAAATAATTAATATATCGAATTGAAAAAAGTATGAAATTATTGTCAATGAGTTATTGACTTATATTCTACACTAGCGGTTGGGCCCGGCTCCGCCCGGGTGCAGATACAAGTTTCAAAACGGCGGTCAAAATGTTTAATTCCAACTATGAATTTAGATTATCGACCAATCGGACCACAAAATACGAATAAATTTCCTCGTACTTGCCAGAAATGTCACTACTGCTTCCCTACTATAGGCCATAGCGTGATGATATAGCATTCCTCGATAAATGTACTATACAAAACTGAAATAATTTTTCTACCTGAGATTTGAACGCGTTATCAAACAAACAAACAAACTCTTCAGCTTTATTATATTATTAGTATAGATAACGTGAGCATACGTCCCGCTTTGGGCGGGACAGTCCCGCTTTCAGGAAGTCTGTCCCGGTGTCCCCAGCAAAGCCGATATCGTCCCGTTCTTGCAAACAGACCAAATAATAATTTAAAATGTATTTATCGCTCGAAATGCTTTACCGAACTACTACTGAAAACCGTAGGGTCGTAATATGCCTAACACTTTCGTAAAAACATGTTGACTTAATAAACTTTTCCACAATTATGGAATTTGTTATGTATCTGCCTGAAAGTAACGCACCTATCGAAAGACTTTTTTCTCATATTATCGAAATATGGACAAGTGATAAAACACAGATGAGTGTCGCAGTAGGTAATGAAATTTATTTTGATTACGAAAATAAATATGTATATATAATATATTTATTTTTTTATTATTATTTTATGTTATTCAATCTTCTATGATAAAAACTTGTAAAATACTAAAAACTTTATTATTATTATTATTTAATTCCACTGATGTCCCGCTCTGGCACAAAAAATAAATGGTCACGTTAAGTATAGATGATGCAATGAGTCCTGTTCTGTACGTTATCACAATTGATATCATTTGCAGCAATGTATCCAGGGGATACACACGAGTAAAATAGCTGGATTATTAAAAAAAAACTTACCTTTTTTACTGTCGCAGTTAAACTCGTGCATATCACAAGTATCAATGAAGGTTCTCATCTCGCCGCAGGAATCGATCCCGCACACCGCCACTTGGTCATGTCGACATATATCCGCTATTTTGCACTCCTCCTCCAACTGACAAATTATATCAAAAGTTTTAATTGTAAACAGCCGATACAATTTCGGCTTTCTTATATATTTATAAAACATTTTTTAAAAATAATATAAAAGATGGACGACGCTTGCACGTGTGTCAAAAATCTTTCTCAAATTCTAAATACGATTGTTCAATTTTGTCATCATCGAATAAACGATGAATATACTGTAAAAAGTATATGTAAAGAAGATTGCATGTTCAAAAGAAAAAGTAATTTCTTGAATTGAATATCATTCGAAAAACTCAATGTCGTTTTCCTCATACTGTCCTTTATCCTTCCGTATCCCCTCCTATTTTAAGAGGTTGTTAAATTACCTACAATCATGGATATACAATAAAGCCCGCCTCTCAAGTGCCATAGTCAGGATTGGATCCCTAATGTTATGTTAAAATACTTAATTGGTTGGTTGCCTATTCCAACAGACATCCCGTGCTGAAAATGATATGCCAATCTTTTGTTTAAAAATTATTTATTTACCTTGTCGCTGTCTATATGGCTAAAACACTTTTCTATATACGATAATGTTAATAGAAGCACAATCGAATTTAACATTTTTATTCGTATTTTTTTATTGTTTGTTTTTCCAATTTATCGTCATGTCGATAGCGTGTTACACCATTCTGCTTTTCCAACTGAATAATACTAACATTATAAATACAAAAGGGTGTTTGTAAATTCAACTTTTTTAGCGCAACTAGGGACTAATAATGAGAATTTTTTTTTCATAGAAGATGTTTGTTCTAAGAGTGACATAATATTTAATCCAAAATAAATATAGTTTTTATAGCATGGGGGCTCAAGGCTAAAATGTAATTTAAAAAAATGGGGAAAAGTACTCTGTGAATCACCATGGAAACCCAAGAGGAAGTATTTTTTTTTAGTCCTACTCATACGTTGAAGCCCCTTGAACTGCGAGGCATTAGGCTCTTTGGCTCACAAAATAGTGGGCGGTCGCCCAAAATTGCAGCACCGCGTTTGCTACCACGAAATACTTCTAAAGCTTAATTTCACGCAGACAAAGTCACAGTTCAAGACTAGTCTCAAAAACATTTCACATTCGTAAAAGTAATAAAATACAATTATTTCATTTTTATTTTATTATGAGTCACATAGAAATGGTTGATGCGAAATATTTGTATTAATGCTCCGTTTGAGATGCGCAGGTGTGTTTCGATTCCCACGGGAGTACTTTTTGGGTCAGTGGACATTCGGGATAGTAACATAACTGCATGATGTATTTTTATAGGAATTTGGTAGGATTGAAATTGAATTCAGAAGAACGATAGAAGACATAATGAAGACTGCAGAATGTCGTTAGATATAGACTACTTAATATACGTCACTCAGATATCCTTAAAGAATGCCCATGTACAGCAGCGGATTTCTCGCTACGTAGCTACGTATGTATTAAGCTAAGTTCTGACTAATGTAGCTATTGTTTCTGGACAGGCATCGTGGCTAGAGTAACTACTGGAAATAATGAGACCTAAGATCTTATGTCTCAGGATGGCAAGCGCATTGGAACTGCCAAGTATTGAGTTGAAATTCATGATGTTTGGTTTTGCTACTGTTCATGAGCGGTCGTATTGCTTACCATCAGGCGAACGGCATGCTCGTCTCGCCAATCCTTGCAATAAAATAAGGTGTGATGTCTATTATCAAGGGAGCAAACTATATCACATCATTTATATTTTTAAACATAATGGATACAGGATTTTCTTATTGGTTCATGTTCTGTAGGACGAATGGGTTGGTACAAAATATATGAGCCAGATTTTTTAAATTTATTATCAATATTTAATGTTGAGATTGCAGAATTATTTAATATTTATATTTATAGTCTGTTAACAGTTTTTATGTTGAGATTGCAGTCGGTTCTGTATTCTGGTTTCTTGAACGATCGTCCTCGTTTGCAGGTCACCCAGCACTCGTGGATCGGACGCTGTTTGAAATCTAGGAATATAAGATTTATGATGTAACTTCAGAAGTTCAAAACTTGATATTTTAATAGACATTTATATGACATATAGTGATTTCATCCAAGTATAATGATTATGACATTAAATTGTTGCAACATCTGTTGATCATTCAAGTTATGTGAAGTTACAATGATAAGTGTTTAAATTTTTCAAGTTCTTGTTGAGTAATAATTGCCGATAATTGTTATTCTAATCAGTTTATAAGCTGCGTTTAAGAGTATGTGTATACTTGTGTACTTGGGCTATAAACTATGTTAATTGCAGTTCGATACTCAAGCAACCCATATTAAGCTTATATTTTACCTTTAAAATAATATGACTATGATGTGTTAAGTACATGGTGGCCTGTTGGTAAACATACCATACCGATTTATAAGAATTTCTATGGTATGTAAGTCCACCAACCTGCATTACCAGCGTGGTGGACTATATGGCCTAACCACTCTCAAACGTACTCTCGATTGTAGAGTAGGCCCTTGCCCTGCAGTGGGACGTATATGGGCGGATAAAGATTTTGTGCTCGAGTTTTTTGTTATTTATTCTTAAATGGACATAGCGTATTTTAATATACATAAACTCACTCCTTTTTTTCAGTGGAGTAAGCAGAGGTCGTACTAGGACACCCACATTTTGCCTTGTATATAGACTTTTCTCATATTAGCCCTTTTTTAATACTTAAAACATATATATTTCTTCTTCTTTCTTTATGTTATTGTTATCTGTGGAAACTGTTGTGGATTATGTATTTCTAGTTGTTGTTAATTCTATGTTATATTGTATCTGTTGTTTCCCAAATAAATAAAAATTAAACATAAATAAATAAAAAATATTTAGTGCTAAAAATGAGATAGGGGGTGGAAGTTTTACAAACACACAATGAAAGAGAAAGAAGCCACAGCTAAAATCTAGTTCAAACTTCAAAGTATATAAGATACTAATGAATGAATATAATTCATTTCTCGTAGTTTCTGTACAAATGTAACAAGCTTAATTGACTGAGCCCGTCGGTAATAAAGTTTCAAATGAATTATACGCCAGTTTTAATGAATTATTCATATTGGTATGGAGTTCTCACTGTTCGGAGCTACACATGACAAATATTACAATGGTTTTATATCAAAGTGTATTTTTTTAGGCTGGGTCTTTACAGCGGCCTTGCTTTTTCAGGCATAGATAATATAATACCGTATTATATTGGAATTAAATCACTTTGTCGGAGTAAAATTTCGAATTTCATAGAAGTGATGATAGCTGATAAGGCGGGTTTCGTTCCCGACTGGAAGCTCAGAATCATTATCATCATCATCATTATCATCATCTGCCCGTTGCAGTTTGCTGCTTGACATCGGCATCTCTAAAGTACGCCACAGAGCTCGGTCTGCTGTTTTATCTATCCAGTCACTGCCGAGCCTCTTGTACAAGTAGTCCCGTATTGTGGCCTGAGGGCGTCCCGAGCGGAGGATAAAATTAATAAAGCCCCATTTATACGAAGAGAGTTTCTCTACGACTATTGTAAGGGTATAAAAAAGTTGCATCGAGAAAATATTTGTCAGAACACGATAATATCTATGGCTGTTATGTCATGTGATAAGGGCATACGATTCTCACCGCGATTTGTTAGTTTAATTGGGCTATTAACCTCTGTCAAGATTTGATAAGTTTGTAGAAGTCTTTGATAGGTGGCCCGTTTTCAGCAATGAACTTCATGACGCTTAATTTTCAAAAATACGAAAGAAGAATTTGCGATCACTGATTTTTGAGGTATGGGTCTGGTGAGGGCACAAAGTCTCTCAATGTTTCTAATACCCTTAATTCTAGATGTACTCGTAACTTAATTTAAATTACCTTTCTTACTATCACAATTGAATTCGTGCATGTCACAAGTATCGATGAAGGTCCTCATCTCGCCACAGGAGTCGATCCCGCACATCGGCACTTTGTCGTGAACACACAGGTCTGCTATTTTGCACTCTTCCTCGTTCTGTAAATATAATATTGTTTTTAATAAGGTTAAGATCTGAAAGGAATCATGATATGCGCATACTGTTCAGAAAATCTACAGTATAAGTTTTGTGGTGGTTATCTAGATTTACAATAGGCTTTTTGGTCTAATAGCGCCTTTATCTGAAAAAAAGTATTTCGGACATCACAGATATTTTAAGGCGCGAATCTAACGCTCAGCCTCTTGTTTCAGAACTGTCTTTCTAACAAACTGCTCCATGACGACTTTCACGAAAATAATTCTTTTGCTTATTTATCGTGTATTATTTTATTCCAAATTACATTACTCGATTACTATTTTATTACTTGAGTAGTTAACATGTGAATTTATTCGAGGCACTTGTCCGTATTAATCCTGCTTATATTTATTTCATTTGATGTTAATCTACATGTCACTGCGAACATTACGGGATTTACAAATGGACCGAGACGAAACTGATATCAGCGCAACGCAGCCAAGCACATATTAAGTAATTATACCTAGTTTTCTATTGTAAATATTGAACTTAATTTAGATGAATAAATAAAATATCTTTTATTTCAAATTCAAAGAATCCGTAGGATGTTAGCAATATGTATTTACTAAAGATGTTATTACAGGGGTTTTTTTTATTACTCGATCAATTGAGTTTTTATTATTTAAATTCTCGCTTCAGAGCTAATAAATACGAGGATATTTTTCATAGGTGTTTCCTACCTTCGATATAATAAGGAATAAGTAAAATTGTACTTACTTTAATACTTTCACTATGACCGCTTACAGGAGCTATGAAGTAGATTAAAAGAGCTGCAAATTAATTGTACGATTGTTATTATATTCTTACCCAGATTACAGTATTTTGTCATGTAGTATTTTAAGGCAGACGACGTCAGTGCTTATCTCATGGTAGGCAGGCATGTGAAAAACAAATGTTAACTAATCAATTTAACGAAAACATCCTTTCACAATTTGAAAGTATAGAATGCCCGAAAATTAAAATCTAAACACGGAATATAAAATTATCCCGCTGGACATTGCCTTCAAAGTAAAATTGTATCTTTTTATGATGAAATAGGGTTACTAGACGGGGTGAAGTGGATTAAAAAGGGATCTTTGCACAGTAGGACATAAATGAATAGCAAGAAATAAGGGCTTTGAAGTAGAAACGATTTTTTTGTGTTAATTAGCATGTCTGTTATTCGGTGAAAAGAAGTAAATAAAAACGACACCAATAGAATCAGAAGATCCTCGGGGGAGGCCTATGTTCAGCAGTGGATTTCCTGAGCCTGAAGAGAGAGAGAATCAAAAGCATGGGCAGCCATTCACAGTACGCCTAGAATTACTTAGGTCTGATATTAATCAGGCCAAAGATTTGAAAGCGGTATATACTTAGGGTATATGATTAAAATGTTTAAACTACAAGGCCCAAAAATTGATATTCCAATGAAATGAACCCAAGAGCTACATGCGCTGGTACTAGAGTCTAGACTAATAAGGCATTTACTTTTATATTTAAGACGTAATTTAAAAAGTACATCTTATTCAATTTATATTTAAGTTAACAAAAACCTACCCGAAAATATCAAAACAAATTCCATACCTAATAACATGAACATAATTTTTCATTATAAACAATAAAAAGTTGTTCTCGCATCGGCACTTGTGTTGATTCTGAATTCTTACAAATACTTCGGTTATCAAAGGCAATAACGTTTATTGGAAACTTTATTGCTCTGGATTTCGATGTGGAGATTTTTATTATATAGGCAATTTCTTTGAGAGATGATTCACAATTCTTTGGAAAAGGCTACTTAGTAGAAATATAGAATAAAATGCCATTTTAAATCTTTATTTTTTCTCTAATCCCCCTCTCCATTGCTGTGTGATTGTTTGTAAGACGACTAGAGAGTAGTGATTAGGCCGCCAGTTGTTCACTATTTTGTAAGGTTTCTTTATTATTATTTAATGTTATGTAGTGTTCAATGAAGTGTTGTATATCTGTTTTGACTCGAGACAATATAAGGTCAAGTATGTAATGTGATTTCCACAACGATGTGTATTTACAAATTTTCCGACAGACTTCTTTGCCTAATTGATGACCCGATAGGTGCGGAGCGCGAAGCCGTGGGTTCTATTTCTCCACATCGAGAGTTTTATTTTAATGTGGGATCAGGACTAGATATTTGAGTTTTGACTACTGAGATGTTTAGTTTTTTCACTTACACTAATATATAAAGCTTAAGAGTATGTTTGTTTGTTGCCTGCTAATCTCAGGAATTACTGGTCCGTGAAATGCTATGATGATGAAATGATAGACTAGGATACTATACCGGATATTTAGAGTGCTACAGAAAACGAAGCTGGGTGGTAGTTTTAGTGACTAGAAACACAATGTAACTATAAATTTCGCAAAGAAACACATTTTTTTTTATTATTTTTTAATGTTGTCGAGTTTAGGTGGTAAAACCATAGTTTTTGCTAAAATAATAATTTAAAGTCTTGCGTGCCATAGCGTGTTTAAAAATAAAAGGGTGTACACTATTATTAAAGAAAAAACGATGTATTTACCACGCTTATAGGACGACAGAAAAAAAAAAAACAAAAAAAAACGTCGAAAATTTTATTTCCGTTGTCTGAAGTCAATAAAACTACCACCCAGCTTCGTTTTCGGTAGCAGTCTTGATATACCCTGTAGACACTTCTTATTTGGCCCCCAGCAATCCAGAAAAGTGTAACAATACCTCACCCATTTCCCAACAATTCTACGTATCGGTGTGGTAGATTTCAATAACTTGGCGATAGTATATTATTCATTTATTAATTATCCAAATTAATCTGTCGACCTTCATTGAAAATGGAGATTCAAGTCCAGTCGATTAAAATAAAATGGCGTGTTAAACACGACGTATGAAATGATGTAATTTAATAACTGAAGGGCGTATCGAGTCCCTAATGCAATCACAACGTGTTTAATAACTATAAATCATGGCGGAGTGCTGGGACATTCTAATAATCTTGATCGTTTTGAGTAGAATTTAAGATGGAACGATGTGAAATAATATTACTGTAACTGTACTAGTTCATATATGTCCCACTGCAGGGCACGCCCCCTTTACAATCAAGAGTCCGATTAAAAGGGGTTAGGTCATATAGTCAACTACAGTGGCCTAGTGCAAGTTGGCGGATTTTACATACCATAGAAATGCTATGGTGGTGTAAATCGCTTTGGTGTGCATGTTTCCTCACAATGTTTTCCTTCACCATTATAGTGCGTGGATGCATCCAATTAAATAGTAGGGGATTAAAAGATTCCGATGCAGTCTTTAACAATTATAAGTTCTTAATGAAAGTGCGAACTGGTTAAGGTTGCAGGAAGTTGCTGTATGCAGGCTGCTTCCAACAGGTCTATGTGGCGATCCTTGGGAGAGACCTATGTTCAGCATTGGACTTCCTGCAGTTGAAGAGAGGGAGAGTGAAGGTGCTTTTGTTAATAGACAGGCTTAATGTATTATATTTAATAATTATATTATATTATATTTAATAATATAACATAAGCAATGTTATACAATTCAAATTCCTATATCAAATTCCCTGGTGTACTAAGCATAAACATTGTCCCAGATTTTAAAGTATATCGAGTCTCTAGAGAACAAAAACATTCTTTGAACTCGTAACAAAATAATTCAGCAACAAACAAGTGTCTCTTTACTTAAAGGGTGAAGTGGGACTCAAAATTTTAGATATGTTTTTGTATTAGGTAGGTATATTCTTTAGTGAAAATATTGTCTTTTATCACATTTAATAAAGAGATTCCAAAATTATTGTACAATGTTCATCAAGTTTATCGAATAAATAACGCCTAGTCTAATAAAATAAACATAATGAACCTTACATGATTTAATTTTCAATGAAATCGGCTGAAATTATCACTAAGCAAAAGTTTAAAGCTACTATTATCAGTGTACGATAGGTGTTTTTAGAAGATTTAGCTAGGCTATTTTTCAAAATGGATATCCAGTAGCCCATGATGATGATGATGACAGTAAGTACGTTAAGAGGAAAGTGATCACATAAAATATTTATAAGCAACCCCGTCTTCTCTTCTTCAGTTATAGGAAGTCCACAGATGAACATAGGCCTCCCTCAAGGATCTCTACATCGACATGTTGGAAGCAACCGTCCGATACTACCCTTCCTTTTCGTAGCCTCCAAACCAGAAATAACATCGACTGAAAATATTAAATCAAAGGATCAAGACGATTGAGATATGTTGTTCAATTATAGAGTGTATAAGTGGCGTAAGTACAGCTTCCCGACCTACTTGTGGAACACACTTAGTGCGAACTTCTCCTGGTCATCATGGAGTTCTCTTATTTAGGTAGAAGATAATATTTGTTACTACGACCTCCTAATATTGTTCTGGCTCATGAGAAATGTATTTTCGGAAATTACTTAGCCTTTTTATATAATTCCTGTTCTTATAAATGACAGATTTAGAATTTGTCCTATGGTTGCACTTAGTACTGTTTTTTAAAACATTCTTATCATAACTCTACTCTGGTCTAAAGTTCGCCTTATATTATTGCATGAGGGTTATAGAAGCTCATCGAATAAAATACCACATAATATTACACCTGAAGGTTCCTTAACAAGGTCCTAATTAATTTCAGTTATACTTTTTATGGCTGTCGCCCAAACGACTCCAACAGCGATAGATACTCTGGAAGATGTACTTGTGTATCCTCTGGAAGCACCTTCGGTAAGGAAAGAGACATTTTAATTTTTATAACGAGGGAAAATAGTTCTGTTCATGATGTAGGCTGAAGTTTATTCCTTATTTTTCGATTTTATGAGTAGGCTTATTAATATGTCGATATCATGGTTCATCTTCCACATGATTGCTTCTTATCCTTTAAGTTTATTTCATAATCTTAAAATTCAACTGATTTTCACACTTTGAAAGGATCTATCAGATTTTTGCTATCGATCCGATTTTTCTCTATAAATATCATATCTACTTTAAACATAAGAACCACGTTTGTAAAGAAATTTGTGGTCTTTGCCAGAAAATACAAAAACGAGAAACTACGAACGCTAAACATTTTGGTTCATTGACCGATTTTGTCGAAGAAAAACTCATTCAGCATTCACAAGCACTGGAATACATTGTGAAAGTGGTACGATCGATTGAAGAACTGGTGAAGAAATTAATAGCCAACGTCAGTCACATTGTTGCTAAGCCGAAACTACCAGAGAAAGTAGAGGTACATCAAAAGAGTAGACGAAGTAACAGCGAAAATAATGATGATAATGTAAATCCTTTTATTAAATTGGGTATAAGTATTCCTAAATACGGTAATTTGATGAAAGATGTGATCATGCAAGAGATTCAGGGAGGCACCGATCCTACTCCACTTGTAGAGGAAAATATTGATTGATCAAAGGAGCAGGTAAGTGCGATGTAACTCTTTTCAAGCGATTATACATCAAATATGGTTTTTGCATCTTCATAACCAACATTAAATCGCTTTAAAAGAGTTACGTACACTTACCTCCTATCTTACTTGTAATTTCATTGTAAAAGTATTTTTATTATAAATATATATGTTACATTCAATAGGTGCTTTATTTTTTGTATAGATATATAATCAACAGTTCCCATTTTTGTTCCGCTTAACCTCAATCTTACCACGACAACCATTTATGACTGTAAAGTTACTGATCTATAGGCGAAGTTTAGTAACATCACTTAAAAATATAAGATTTTCTATCTTTCCAGTTCTTGTCCCGCCGGTCTAGTGGAGGTGGTCCCAAGACACTTCCAAGCTTATCAGATAATAATCATATTAGTCCGTGGTGTTCCGTCGCCGTTCTTTGTACTAGAAGCATTAATCCCGTATGTGGTTACGATGAGAATTTCGGGTATGGAAAATTTGAAGACATGTGCCATATGCTGCAAGTTAATTGTTACTGGAAATATAGTAAGTACTACATTAAATTTAACTTTTGTTTTGTGGTTTGTTTGAGATTTATTAGTTTTGTTTGTTTTTTTTTAGATTTCTCGTTGGTGCCTTCTTGCAAGCCGACATTGTGATGTAATTCGTAATTGCTTATAGAATAAAGAATTGAGGAAAATAAATTGTTGATGATTGTTTTTAATTTATTACTTAGTTTTTTAATAACCACTGCAAATTAAACTTTGTAGAAAAGTGATCGGTGTCTTCTTTATTTAATTCCTTATCCCACGCCCGTACCGAGTTCCTTGGGATTTGGACATATTCCATCATCTTCTTTAACATGCCTGTAAACTGTTGAACAATCATAATTAGTGATGAAGTAATTAGTAAAACTTCGGGTAGTTTGTTATTTTATGAGTACACATTTATTAGTAAATTACTAGAAAGACTATTTGAAACTACAGGGACTTCGCATTTTAAAATGAATTTTATCAAACCGTGTAAATAAACGTAAGATGATCTCTGCACCATATCAAAGTAGACTAGTTGTAGTTAGAGAATTGAGTTCGATGGCATGTACTTATACGAGTAAGATATGTCTTTGTTTTGCAGTCAACTATGATAAAGAAATAGTGCTTAAGAAGTCTTGAAAGCATATTAACCACAATATTACTTACCCATGTTATATTCGCAGGAGTATTCGTACAAATCGCACAAATCTTACTTACCCATGTTATATTCGCAGGAGTATTCGTACAAATCGCACAAATCTTACTTACCCATGTTATATTCGCAGGAGTATTCGTACAAATCGCACAAATCTAAAAACGTTCTCGCTTCATTAACAGATTTACCGCAGATAATGACCGTGTCGTGGAAACATGAATACGCGTGCTCACATAATTTCTTTAGCTCTGACTGAAACAAACAGTTAATTTATTGTAGTGGTTGATGAAATGTACATATTAGCAGTAACCATCATGGAAATAATAAACACGAAGCGAAGCTTAGTAATTTGATACTTAAAAATAAAAGCTTATAAACATGCGTGCCTAAAATAATATGTAGTATAGCAGATACATATTATTTATAAATCTATATGTATATACTCTTTTATAGTCTTTCCTTTTTACCTTCATTTTAGTTATTTGGTATTTACTTTTGCGCCTGTCTTAATATGTCTACACCACCCAAAGGTCGACTTGGAGATAATGCCCCAGGCATTAATTTCTCCTGTATACTTTGTATATAAAGCGTAAATAAATAAAATCTTATATCTTTTATTGAAGTAGCATTTTATTGAAGAAGTTCAAATATTTTTTAACAAAAAATCTAATGTACTTTTTTACTAAAATGTAAATTATGCATACGAACCAAATGAGCCTTATCGCCGACAATATGACAATGAACCACAGACACCAAAAACAAACATAAATAAAACAGCATTTTCAACAACTCAACCTTTGAATCATTACCTAATACTTTAATTATCAAACAATCCCGTTAATTAATTAAATTATCCTTATTAACGTAGTCACTGGTTGGGCGACTTAGTATAAAGTAAGTTGAAATTTATACAAAGCATGTTTGTACATTGTTGTTAATTAGCAGGCTTGTATGGCGATGTTCCAGGGAATTTGACGCTGTAACCGGATGTGTACTGTATGGGTTATATACGAGGCTTAGACAACCGACAATTATGCTTGAGTGTAAATGGAGGATTGGATGAAATGATTTAATATATTTTTTATTTATTTAATCTCTATTGTATACAACCAGATTAAACCTCACAATGTAAAAAAAATAACATCAATTGAAAATATAAAAGTCGGTGTTAGAACGCGAAAAAAAGCGATCTCTACCAGACAACCTTTGGATGGACATAAAAGTAGGAGAGAGAATATGGATATTTGTATTTTGATCAACCCGGAGTAAGGAGTTAGTGCCTGGTGTGATTTAATGTGCTCGCTTCCTATAGCACTGTGAAATGGAATATTCATGTCGAAATGTGGGTGTCCTGACACCTCTGCCTACCCCTTTCGAGCGATATTTGAATTCAGTTTCGGCGAAGAAGACAAATTCGATAACTAAAATGGGTCTTAATTTTTTTTATTAATAAGGCCGTAAGTATTTGCTTTAATCATTACTTTTCATGAATGAGCTTTCATTAGATGATGTAAAATCCAACTAACCTAGCCACCTTGAAGTGGTGGTTGGTCCATACCTAAAACATTGTCTAAATAAGAAGTAATCCCATTACGTATTATTATTTTACGTGTATTTTTTTTTATATTTATGTATGTGAACTCATTCTGAGTAGATCGGATCGCACAAACCAACTAACTTGTTTAAATTAAATAATTCTAAAATAAGGGTAGTTAAATTGTAATAGTCACTGAGCGTTCATGCTTTACTTCGCTCCGTGAGCACACACGCTGTAAAGTAAACAAAACGCGCGTTGGGAAGTTAACAATGTAAAAGATATGAAACCAAATCCGCGATATAATCCGTGAATATTAGTTTTATTAAAAGGTGTAAAACAGACAAAGTCAAAATGTTCCTGTTTCTTAATTACTAATGAAAGCAAAAATGAAAGTAGTATATGTGTTTTTTTGTTAAGTAAAAATGAAGAGTTAAAAAAAGTTTACACTTAAAGATTTTACTAAATAAACGATGGTGAGACGATTTGATTTTGTTGATTTATTTAAATTCGATACGTTTTTGTGGAGTAATGATAACTTCCGAGGCGCAGTTGGTCAGATGCCGGTTGTGCACGAGAGGTTGAGGTTCAGGAGACTGTCCCGCCCTCACACCCGCCACTGCAACTCCTGTAAGCCAGGATCAACAGTGGCACGCAATGTAATGATACCAAGCATTGAAGCTCGGCGAGTCTCCGGGAATGTCTAGGAGACTGTCCCGCCCTCACACCCACCACTGCAACTCCTGTAAGCCAGGATCAACAGTGGCACGCAATGTAATGATACCAAGCATTGAAGCTCGGCGAGTCTCCGGGAATGTCTAACTTGTCTTTAACCCGCAACGAAATTAATCAGAAAGTTAAATTAATAGGAGGAGTTGGAAATAAATAATGTCCACTTCCTCCGTGCAAAGCGGGTGACAAAATATTGAACTGAAGAGGTAAATAACCTCCCAAAAAGACTTTTACAAGCCGGAGAAGCCAGCTGTAAAGCACCACGGAATTCATTATTACATTTAAATGGGACCTATTGTGTGAGCTGTTATACTTGATTCCAGTAATAGGTATGGCAAAAACGCCGGAAAGCACGGAAATTCGTCCTAGTCTCCACTAGGTCCATGTAGTATACGACTCCGGATGATATCTGCATATTATCAAACATGATTTTACGCTCATTTTGCCAAATACTACACTCCCAAAGTATATGATGCGCGGACTGTTCATACTCGCAATTAGGTGTTGAACATGGGCATGCAGGCGAATCAACGAGCTTAAAAGAGTACAGTTTAGACTTAAAGTTACCATGGCCCGTAAGGAACTGTGATACGCAATAATCGACATCTAGCCAAGTCTTTGTCAAACGATCACGCACGCAAGGAAAATATTGATATAAATGCCGTCCCTTCAAAGATACCTTCCATCTATTTTGCCATTCATCTAATAGTTGGCTATATACCATAGGAAGCGGTTTAAATAATCTGTCGACTTTAAGAGTTCACGTGCAGTTAAAAATCTTTTATCCATATTCTCCCTAGTAGAGTAATACATGGCGGCGCGACGTTGCACCTCCAGATCGACTGGAAGTACACCCGCCAGGACAGGCAAAGCTTCGGTACTAATAGTTCTATATGCCTTACACAAGAATATCAACGCCAAACGTTGGCTCTGGAGCAGTTTTCTTCGCACAGCACCGATAGTAGCCCTATCAGCCCATACGGGTGATCCATAACATATACACCCTAAGTAAGTTGCTCCATAGATGATTTTTAATGTATTAAAAGATAATCCCCACGTTGATGTCGATATTCTTGTCAAAGCGAAAAAGTTCCTTTTCGATTTTTCCCCGACGTTCTTAATATGCTCAAGAAAAGAAAAATTCCTTTCCAAAAATAAGCCAAGATAGCAAAAAGATTCCCTTCGCTTGACAGTTGTATTATTAAACTTGATACGTGGTGGCGATTTTAAGATCCCTTTAAGAAGTAATTGGAACGTTTTTTGTGGTGCAAACTTTAAGCGATTTCGGTCACCCCATTCAGATATTAATTTTAAACACGTCTCAGCCATACTTTCTAGTCCCGACCTACTATTAGACTGTATAAGTAAGAGGCCATCGTCAGCATAGCCCGTTAGTGAGCATCCTAATGGTAAGGGAATAGACAAGAAGTCGTCAAAGCCAAAATTCCACAAATATGGACCTAGAACCGAGCCCTGTGGGCAGCCCATTGTAAGTGGCTTCGACACGGCATGGTGGCCAAGTTTTAATTTAGTTGTTCCATGCAAGAGAAATAAGCGAATAAATATTCCTAAAGCAACCTCGTATTTTCAATTTAAGAAGCAGCATTGGCCACCAGGCATTATCGAATGCACCGGAAATGTCAAGAAAGATACCAAGTACATACTTGTGTTCAGATGTGCTCACCGCCCTACGAACCGATATCACCGCGTCTACGGTCGATTTACCGATAGTAAACCCGAACTGCTTCTCGTGGAAAGTTGGACCTCCCGGTAACAGTCGAGGAACAATAAGGCGTTCGAGGAGTTTTCCTAATGACGGCAAGAGCGTAATGGGTCTGTATGATTTAGGAACTTGAGGGGATTTATCCCCTCCTTTAGGTATTATTCGTATAAAACCAAAACGCCATACGCGCGGAAATACACCCTCAACAATACATAGATTAAAAACGGCTAATACGGCATCACCGGCAGATTTACACGCTTCTTTAATCATTCTATTAGATATTTTTTCCTCGCCGGAGGCTTTATTAATAGGCAATGATCTAACAATGTTAATAAATTCGTCAAACGTTGGAAGACTCGAAATTGGAGAATTTGGCAATTCAGCTGCCCACGACCTAATGTGATTATGATATACTGTGTCATTTTCAACCGAATCGTCAGGTATTAACGAGTTTAACAGAGAGGTTGAGGTTCGATCCTCGCTTCTTACGAGGCCCTTTTGTGGGACCAAAAATCTGTTGTAGTTCTTGATATCCACGACAAAAGACTCAAACGTAGGCCCACATTAAGTTGTCTGTTGGAACTACGAGATACTTTTCGGTTTCACAAACACCCAGACCCGAAACAAATACCTGTGGATCACACAAATATTTGTCTCAAAGTGGGGATCGAACCCGCGGCCTCACGTTTCACAGCCAGCGTCTAACCAACTGCACAGAGGCTGTCAATATATTTGTTTGCATTATGCAACCTGTATCACTAGTAAGAAATAAACATGACATCAAAGTCCCGATATTACTTTTATTTACTCAATACACAATGAATAATGAAGTATACATAATATACAATGGTTTATGTGTATATTTGCTCTAATCATCGTAGTAGCTGTTTGTAGGGCGGCGGGACACGGTGAGCAGGGACTTGTCCTCAGGGCACGCTGTTTGTTTGTAATCTGTGGATGACAATACTTGTAAATTAATTGAGAATATCTGCAGATCTGTTGTGTTCTAGTGATGCGGGTTCGGTATTGATCGAGGTAAGATTATTATTTGAAGATAACTAAGAAATTAGATTTATGCGAATGTTACACATTGAAATAAAACTATTATTTACGGATTTTACGAGAGATTTGGTACATTTTTAAAATTTTCTTCTTCACGACGATTCGAAGTTGAGACACATCCGCGATAAAATCCGTGAGTAATAGTTTTATTTCAATAATAAATTAGAGTTAAAAGATATAATTATGAAATATATTTTTTGTATTAAATTATTTTACTCTTGCTTTTTCTATCATCATATCACCTTGTCCTAATTTTTTTTTAAATTATACGATTTTGGTATCAGAAATATTCGTAATACTAGCGGGAGCACAAATACAGGGTATATCAAGACTGCTACCGAAAACGAAGCCGGGTGGTAGTTTAAGCGACTTCAGACACAATGCAACAGAAAAAGTTGCAAAAAAAAGCGTCAATTTTTTTTTGTTATTTTTTTCCTATGGCCATATTTGGGTGGTAAATACATTTTTTCCTAAAATAATAGTATGTACCCTTTTATTTATAAATACTCTAAGGTATAAAAGTGTTTAAATTATTATATTAGCAAAAACTATGGATTTACCACCCAAAAATGACGATATTTAAAAAATCATAAATAAAAAATTGTCGCGTTTCTAGGCGAAAGTTTTAATTGCATTGTGTTTGTAGCCACTAAAACTATCACCCGGGTTCGTTTTCGGTAGCAGTCTTGAGATACCCGGTATACGGCAACATTATTCGCCCAAAATTGTTGTATTTATGTATGTATCGGCTTATTATATACGTACCACAGCAGCACAATAAGTTTGATTTTGTTACTATCCATGAACGCGATAAGGCGAATGACATACTCGTCTCGCTATCAATCGCAATAAATAAAAAAGAAAATCTTACACAAGTAAAAATTTAATTATGGAAAGGTCAAGGTACTAAAAAGGCTCTAACCTTTAGTAACTCAATAAAAATGGGTCCAGTGAGATGAATGAAGAAATGTAGATATTTTCCGAAAATATTATATATTTTTGATTTGGTGGATGATGTATTAAGCTGATATTTATTTATCAACGTTCCAAATTAAACTCCAAATCTAAATGAATCTTGTTCTGATTCAGTCAGTCAGTGGATTTAATACCGATTTACAGCTGCATCAATAATCTCCCTCCCATGATTTCAATCCAATTATTCGAGGCTTGGGATTAATAAAAAAAATCTGCATTAGCTATTTGCTATACAAAGATAGTGATGTTTTGTAAAAACAATTTTTTTTACAAAACTTTAATACACAAAATGAGGCCATTTTATTTTGCCATTAATCGACCTTTGTCTTATAAAATATTCTGGGCTTATAGTACCTACTCATCACAATTCTCACGCATCCTATATTTTGCGTAAATCTAGAAATATCTTCAAATATGTCTCCTAATTTTCGATGAATCTTTATTGCCAATAATCTGCTTGAGATAAGATTCAATCAATTAATGATATTATGCTCATAAATTTAAATACCAGTCCTAAAAATCATTTAGAATCGGCATTTCAATAAAACCCTGGCAGTTTATCTCGTCCCAAATATCTCACAATGGAAGGGCGTAAAGTTCGTATGCGGGTCCTCTGTCAAAGAGATATAAATGAGTGATAACCTTCGCGATTGCGCTTTGTGCCTGATATCGACTCCTGCTTTCAGGTCAGGAGGTGGATTAATGGAGTAGAAATTGTGTTGATGCAGGTAGATGAAAGGTGCGTCAATGCTATTCTTGGGATAGCAATATTTTTATAAACAAAATGCCTGATTTAGTCCTGGTTCAAATTTTAGGCCAGGCAATTGACATTTTGTATTTTTTTAGGCATGAAAAACCTCGTGTGAATTTAATTCTACAGTAACAGTAATGCTGGAGGCCAATCTTCAAACTGAATAGATGACTTAAGAAAATTGAAAGTAGTAGCTGAATGCAATTTATTTCTAGTAATCTGTAGGAGCCAACCCACACTAGGCCAGCGTGGTGGACTATATGGCCTAACCACTCTCAATCGTATTGTCGATTGTAGAGTAGGTCTGTGCCCTGCAGTGGGACGTATATGGGCTGATACATACATACATACAATCTGTAGGAGACACTTGTGACCAGCATTCATCTTCCTATGGCTGTAGATGATACTAACACTACCAAATGAACATTTGTACCTAAGGAGTAAGGTATCATACTAACTTCGTCGTCTAATGCAGTTGAAGTCAAACATATCGCATAAGTCGCGGAAGCCCATGATGTCTCCGGCGTGGCTGATGCCGCAGATGGGGATCCGGTCGTGGTTGCAAACCTTTGCCATACTACACCACTTCGCGCCCATCTGGAAATATCATCACATTTAAAAAAAAAACAATATCACACCACAATCATTTACCATCAGTCTTAGTAGCATACTGGTTTCGCCATTCGTCGCAAGAACAAAAACTCATCATTTGCCGATAGAATCTGTGGAATCGTTTTAAAAAAATGATATAAACTGCCTAGTGACTTTTTTAAAGAGTAAATTAGCTCTTATAGATAGTCCAAAACTTTGACAAATTGCACGACAATATTGTCAACAACTTCACCAATAAGGTAAATTGCTTAACACAAAATGCCCGTGAAAGACAGAAAATTTAGCACAAGGTCATTAATTATATACGCTTTTACTGTCGAAGAACGATCTATTGCAAACAAAAACATTGAGTTGTTTTATTCTATGGGATTATTTGTATGAACCCCTTTGAATCAAACTGCCTAGAGGAATTTAGTAAGGAATTAGTCGAACTAGAGGGTTATTTATAAAAATATAATAATATTGGTTGCAAGTAAGATAGTGAAATGAAACGTTACTTTTTTTACCTTCCGCCCCATTGTTATATCTTCATTGTCACGATCTTGAGGTGGCCCATGAGCCAAGACACACAGGATAAACAGAAGAACGAAAGCTGCGAACAAATAAACATATTTTATCTCGGTTTTATTACATTTCTTTATAATTTCTTGTTTTTATTTATTAGTTACTTGTGCCGGATTGTAGTGTTATTTTTAGACTTAAACAACGGTTATCGATTTGGAGCCAATTGCATGTCTGCTTATTGACGTCACCAAAGACTGATTTCGGACTTTGAACCTAATTTTCAATTGGTTTCCAATTGTCGCGTTCACTAATTATAATTACTTACTCCGAAATGTGATATTATTAATTTTATTACAAGGTGAGCAAGTACTAATATTTATTAAAGTGTTTAAAGATTACTGATTGAATTTGTGAAACAAGGAATCTTGTCAAACAATGTACTCTACCATACCTGCATAAAATTAATATTAGCTAAACTTAATTTACCTGGTACAAATAGGTGTGATGCCATGTCGTGCAATAAGGCTTTGTCTTCAGGAGACACAAGACAAATGGCTGCCTCCTCGCCTATGTTTATGTATTCGGAACGATCGTCTATTGTCTATGTTTTGTATAAACTTCCCTTTACCATTACTTGATCTAGGAATAGTGCTATTTTGAAAACAATTTATGTTTGTGGTATGTTCTTGCATTTGGTGTTTGATGTTATGGCGAAATCTAAAAACGTAAATAAAATGTTGATGTGAAACAAAATAAGAAACCAGACAACAAGATCAGGACAATATAAAATAACAAATGGGAGTAGTTATATGAAAAAGTGTAGGAACGTAAAAGTCACCTATTAAGCATTAGATTTTCTTTTTCCATCTTTATTAATGGTCTCAAAAAACATCTAATATTTGACTTCAAGTAAGAAATAATAGGAAACTCTTTAACAAGTATCTTAAAATAAAGACACTGAACATGTTTTTGTACAGAATATGTTAATGAATACAATTTGAAAATGACGTATCAACCACGATGAAAAGGTGCACTTACGACCTATTGGCATTGCACTTACCAGTTCTATATTCACAGTTGAACTCCAGTAAATCGCATCTGTCTATGAACCAACGTATTTCTTTACTTTTGGAATCTAAACCACACAGTTTTTTGCCAGTGTGAAAGCAAATGAAAGCGTCTAGACATGTAGGCTGAAATATTAAAGTATTGCGTAAAAATATTTATGACAGCAAGTTGTATAAGATTGTAATAAACTGTGTAGTGCTTGTAAGTCTAATGCGAGCTGAATTAGAACTCTTTCCTTTTTACCTTTCGAACTCGAAAACATGTTAATAGTGTAGCAGACAATCATTTAAATTGCTCGAATCATTTAAATGAATTATTAAATATTTTTGTAATAAAATATTAAGTGTTATTAATTGATGTAAAGTGCGATTTCCCTTATTATGAGAAATGATGCTGTATTTATGGTAATAGGTTTCAATATGAATGTATTAATTGTTGAAGATAGATATGTATTTTATTAATAATAGTACAATGGAACGTTAAAAGAGACGCAGCTCCGTCAGAGAATTTGTACAGGTAAAACATAATTCATGTGACTTTAGCTAGCTGTTCGATCTAGCTACAACTTTTGTATGTAAGAAAAACTTTGAATTATTTTGGTACTCTACAATTAGAAAAACCTACGTGCTCCTAATCTAATGGGTCTTGAAATAATGATTTGATGAAACTTGGTTATGAAAATATTTTGTAATAACATACTTTCTTCTTCCCGTGACTTTGGATTAAAAACAAACTGAATAAGATTAACCAAATATAGTTGTATTTCATAAGCGTAATGAACTTGTATATTAAAAACATAACCATTACATTTCAAGTACTTGTTCAAAATTGCTTTGTTGCGAATGTAATGTTTCGATATCGAATTTATTTTTACGGTCATAATATATTTTATGTTTGGTCGTTGAAACAATATTTTTTCGCAAGCGCATGGAATCGATTATGATATGGATTTAATGAAGTGTTTATTAGGTGAGTGACTTTGGACGGTATATTTTTCGTTTTGAAATAATAATCGTTTATGTTATTTTTTAATTGAATCATTATAATTTTTTCGAGAACCGATCCTACATTATAGTAATTAACTTTGTTGTGGATATCAAAGCAACTTGACAAATGCTCTTTCGCCCACAATATATTCATACATACACAACAATTCAAACAACAAAATATTCATAAATATGTTTTGATCACATAAATAACTTTCTCAGGGCGATTATCAAACTCAGGTTTCTGAGCTGTGTTTGTCACAGCCGGCAGTTCGCCCACTGATGCCACAGAGGTTAATTATGTTGTGATTTTATTATTCTACATTTGCAGGAATATTCCTTATTTTGGCTACGTTAGGAGTCCTGTATGCTAACAAAGTAAGTTTATTTATTAGTATATTTTTACAACAATCCTTCGCGCGTCTTTTATTGATCTTATTGTGTATGCCTTATTCAGAACTGTATATTTATGCGTTATTATTCATAGCCAGTTTTACATTTTATTTATAGATTATTTGTCTCTTTCGAACGACTTTTGAACTCAGTTTGAGTGTAGGTGACAAAATATTCTAACTTAAATAGGTTTTAAAACTGGCAATAAAAACGCCTTTAGACTTTACTCTTGTGTTTCTCTAATACTGTAAAGAAGAAGAAAGTAAGACGAGTTTATAAGTTCTAGTGAAATTGGGCTTAAAATTGCTATTTTTGTATTGTAATAAAATCTTTGTAATATCGTCAATAATGTAATTACATTTCAGATGTGCTACTTGTCCAAAACATGCATACATAACGGTATTGAAAAATGCGGAATCGATTCAAAAAACAACGTGCGTAGGTTTCTCGACTCCTGTGACATTTTGGAATTTAATTGCTTGAAAGAAACAGGTAAATATCTGAACCTTATATGATATACTAAGGCATAGAAATAAGAAGACAGTAGATTACTTAACAATTCTCTCAAAAGAAACCAGTGTCACAATGGTGACGTCACAATTAATGTCTTGTGGTGTTGGGCATATTTTTTCTATAACATAAACTTATACAGAAGATATTAAATTAGTCACTCATACAAATAGTTAAGTAAATAATAAAATATAATTTAATCCTATATATTTTCCTGCAAATTATAAAACAAATTAATACCCTATGCACATATCAGCACCACTAATACCTTTAATAAATACTTATATGTTGGTAAATATATACTAAACTATTTTTTAGATTACAAGAAGACCACTATGGAACGATGCGTTTCGTTACCACCTCTCGACGGACATATCAGAAGCGAAGATTCATTATTAAAAAAAGAAAGTACCCAAGCTGAATAAATACTTATATTTATTCAGTTTGTTTTGTTTATTGCCCCTACCATTAATTACCTATGCCTACCCACTCACGTTACTACATGAGAGGCCGCCTGGGTAGGTACCACCGCAATGTCTTTTTTTTTCGAGAAACAGCAGTGTAAATGCACTGTTGTGTTCCGGTTTGAAGGAAATTGTAGTCAGAGTAACTAAAGGACAAATTGAGACTGTGCATCTTATTCTTAGGATGTCGAGCACAGTTTACTAGCATTGCTTTGTAATTCATGGTGTTGATTGGTTTAATATTTTCCATTAGTGGCCGTATTGCTTATCATTAGGACAATATGATGCTCGTTTTGCTATTTAAAGAAGTAAAAAAATATCCCTTAACAAAGTAATATTTCAATTGATAAATAGTATCCTATCCTAGATGGTTTAATTCTGGAATGTCTACGCAAATGCTCACAAAGGGCTTTAACAAGTTGACGTCATTGGTGCGTCACGTGCCTGTCTAGACTAAATTCGCTACAAACTTACTGTAGTTTTATCCGAAGTGTCTTTTGCATGAAGGAATTTATTGGCTAGCTTGAGGACTTTGTCATTCTTAGTTTTAATGAGAATGATTAGATAGTTAAATTTTGAAGACTTAGCTATGAGTTTAATGAACATGGCTTTATCACTTCAAGACGAAATACTGATGGTCATTTTTGGTAATATTTCTATACGATGGTTGCTATCATACAATTACTAAACGATCTTCTTATGTCTGCCACAGACCCACACATACATAGTGTCGGCGCAACATGACTTTTCAATCTTGTTGCGAGGGGGGTCTATGTGAAATGGCCTTTTTCACAACGTTTTTTCTTGGTGATCTTTATTATTAGGTCTTCAAAAAAAAAAATATGTTGATCTACACAATATGGAGCTTGTTCCCTTCTTTTCAGAATTCTTAAAAGTGTATTAAAAGTACTTGAAATCAAATTGCAAAGTGACCTCTGTTTTCGCTTTTACAACGTTTTTTCTCTTAAACTACGAGCACTAGGATTATTTTATTATTATCAGGATATTAAGAAATGAAAGACGGATGGGACCTTCTTTTTATTTTTTCTAATTTCTGTCTCATTTATTTTTAACGAATTTTTTCACATTATCGATACTCTAAATCACAAGCACGTCCCCGCTGTCGCCCAACAAATCAGTGCGGGACGAACCGCCGTGCTAAACGGACCTATGTCGCTTGTCTTCGCAATATCAACGTAAATTTAGTATTGCTATTTCGTTCGACACATTCATTGAGAACGGTTACGGCCGGTCTAACCGTAGTAAATGATTAATTCACTATACTGCGTCACTACAACTGTGGCGCTGTTGCTTGGATGCCAAATAAAAACGTGTGGCCGCGGGTTCGATCCCGCATCGAAACAAATGTTTTTGTTTATAAATACATCTGTCTACTATCTAACCCAATATTTTATATAGGAAACATTTTATTTCTTGCATTTTTGTAACATTTATATTTTACATTTTTGTATTTTAGATTTTTGAATATTTCGATTTTTGTTTATTATGAATAAACAA
This sequence comes from Hyles vespertilio, assembly GCA_009982885.2. Lineage (NCBI taxonomy): Eukaryota > Metazoa > Arthropoda > Insecta > Lepidoptera > Sphingidae > Hyles > Hyles vespertilio. The sequence continues at coordinate 10,647,941 of CM042810.1, read as the reverse complement.
AAAATTACTCAACCGATCTTAAAATTCTTTCACCATCCGAATCCAACATTATCCTGGAGTAACATAGGCTGTATAATGTATATTTGGCTAAAGGGGTTGACATGAGTTAAAATGGAAAATAAAAATCAGTGAAGATATTTTTTTGAAAAATATCTTCTACCATATTTTATAAAATTATTATTTATGCTCTCAGTAGAAAGTAACTGTGCTATAATAGTAGATTTGTTTTGTTAAAGTTAACGATCATAATATTGTACCTACATAGCAAGTATATAAGTATCGTGCGATGTTTTAATATTTCAATTGAATTTCATGCAACTTATGAGAGACCTACCCAACATATAAATAAATGAGTTGTTATGTTCCGATCATATTTTAAATAGTAGGTAACATTTAAACTCCAAAATAGGCACTAATATAATATATAGTTACTGGTAATTTGGTCACAGAGAAGTAAGCATTGTTGGCCCGAAGGATTGACCGCTCGCTTCGTGATTGATGCTATGACACATTGGTTCGAACCCACGCCCCACATATGTTATTTTCGCATTTTTTATTCTTTGAAAATTTAAGTACACCCCGGAAGGAAAGGAGAGAGGCCCGTATCGCAGCTGGCTGGAGTCCTACTAAAAATCGAGTGGCCGCGGGTTCGATCCCCGCATCGATACAATTGTTTTTGTTTATAAATTCATCTACCTGTCTAACCTATACAACATGTAACAGATTTAAATGTAAAGCGGAAAGTAGTACGTTCAGAATCAGCTACTGAACCGATATCAACATTTTTTTCGGTAGGTATTTTTTTTCAAAATAATTAGTTAAGACCAAGTAAATTACAGACACTCCTTCGTTTAATACTCCGAACAAACGAAATTGAAACGTAACTCCAGCACATAAGATCATTTTTAAATGAATCACTAAACGAATACTCTAATAAACTAAATAATGAACAAAAATGAACTTTATTTCGATAGTCATAAAGTTTATTTAAGCAATCTATCATTAATCAAACGCACACAACGATAGGCCTCAATAAACGTAATAAGCTACCAAATAAATAACTATCATATTCTCTTTTCCGCACATTTAACTACAACTAGATAGAGCAGGATGCAGCTATTGTTTAATGCAATTTGATCCATCCGACAAACGATGGCGCGCGCGGCGGTATAGGGATGCGCCGCGAAAAAAATTACTCCCGGTATTTGCAAGGCCGGGCGATCCAAATCCCGCGCAATACATGCACTTAAATGAAACAAATTAAATGTAACAAAATCAATATGAAAAGAAACAACAAATAGGTATTTCTATGAAAAATAATTTCGGGGAACGTTAAAATGGTGATTAAATTCGGTTTGTAATTTTGCTACAATGTATGCGGAATCCCGGTGTGTCAGATATCCCGTTATTGCAATCCCTAAATGGGCACCGAATATGTGAAAAAAATCTAGTCGTGCACCGCAGTTATCTGTGTCTACTTGTGTTTAAGTGTTAAGTAGATATTTCGATAACTTTCGCGCGCGATGTCTTCGGTATTCGAATATTCAAATACACTGAAATGGTGAGAACTTTGGCACTGTGTGGTGATAATGTATCATTGGCATGTCTGACGGTATCTCGATGCTGAGTTCGGAGAGCGCTGGATAGGTCGCGGCGAACCTGTGCAATGGCCCTCCTAGGTCACCTGACCTGACTTGACGTCTCTTGACTTTTTTTGTGGGGACGTAATAAATCTCTGGTATACTTCAGTGAAAGTACTAATGTGGAGGATCCAGGATGAGGAGGGTAATGTGGAGCAAATTCCTAAAAGTGAAGAGTGACACTGAAGTTTTACATAAATTACGTGAACAATTACGCAAATGTGCATCAAATGTATCAAGGTGGTGGACATGTCAAACATATTTCAAAAAGAAATCGCCTCATGAGTGCCATGTAACACGTAAGTAATTTTGTTGTATTTTTTTGTGTTGTGATTAGGTTGTGATTCCCAATCTAGTATTCGTTGTTAGATATTGCGTTATCTTATTATCTTATTCAATAATAATGCAAAATAAATGACGCCCGTATCCTGCCCGCCTGTAGGAAATAAGTTTAGGGGAAGTGAAATTAATAATATTTTATAGCCGATTCATGCAAAATATTGTCTTATGTTGGGTTCGTACGCATTATATCTAGTAAGTAAAATATTTAGATTTTATAGTTAAAACACAAATGTTATGCTTACAGATTAAATAATAATAATTTGTTTACCAAACCACCCAGTAATCAGTTACGTACGTAATTTGTAATTTGTATTTCGTTTATTGTCAGCTGTTTCTGCCGGCGCGGTGCGGCGCAGCGGTCGGCGACCGGCGTTAGGTACTCGTGTGAATGTGTCTTGTGTACATGTGTACGTGTCCGGCGAGCGTGTGTAGTAGTACACTCTTATTTGTAACTCGTAAGGTGACCATGTTAAGTGCCTACATTTGGTATAACTAATTTCATAAATTAAATATTTTGTAATTATGATAGTACGATTTCAAAGCATAAACTATGATTGCAATAATATTTTAAAGTTGGGGTGTCTGAGGTTGTGAATTAATCCTGTTACACGTTGTATAATATTTTATAGAAGAGATATTTCATTTTTTGCATTTTTGTAACATGTGTATTTTTACATTTTTGTATTTTAGATTTTTGAATATTTCTTAAAATTCTTTCACCATTCGAATCCAACATTATCCTGGAGTAACATTGGCTGTATGTTTGGCTAAAGGAGTTGAAATAAGGGTTGAAATGAAAAATAAAAACCATTCGAGATAATTTTTTTTAAATATTTATTAATATGAATTAAAAAATAAATCTTCAATAGTTTTTATTTTCCATTTAAACCCTTATTTCAACCCCTTCAGGTAAATATATAGCTTCTGTTATTCCCGAATAATTACCATTCGAAAATCGAAATATTTTTTTAAATCGGTCCAATAATTTTTGAGTTTCATTGTAAATAAAAATCCAAAAATATAAATGTATATCTATCCTCTTTATAATATTAGAAAAGAAAAAAAAATATTAAAAACCTAAAATGTAATATTGGTATAGATAGATGAAATAAGTAAACACAAAAATCGAACTACAAGTGCGGGGACCGAACCCGCGTCTTCTCGTTTAACAGTCAGCGTTCGAGCAATTCTGCCACGATAGCTGTGATGTTTGTTAGTGAATTAATCATACACTACGGTCAACCGCTCCTAACTGTACTCGATGGGAACATCGAGTGAAATAACACTACGAATATATCGTTTTGTCCGCAGCGAAATAATGAATGAATAGGTATAAGGCAGCGCGCTCGCTCGCACGTCGTCGCCGGCGTACGCCGGTGCATGAGATTTGGTTCCACCCGTTCGAGCAAGGTCATCGGTGTCTACCCTCCTCTTAAATTAAACTATTTTACGACCGGCTGCCTCCCTGATATTAACTTTTATAGGAGTAGGCTATTTAGTCGCCCACGCTGGGTAATAAAATAAATAAATTCACCTAATAGTCACATACATAGTCCTGAGCCCACACTACGGTCGAGTCTTGTGTAGTTGAGTTGTATAAGGAGAGAGAATTTTAAGTCTCACAAACACCCATACTGGAGACATATGTTTGTGGGTTCACAGCCGGTACAAATGGTGTTGGAGATTTCTCAAAAATCGAAATCCTTATTCGTAACTGGTAAACATGAAGATAAGGAGGATTTTCCCGGTGGTTTTCTTCATAGGTGAAGCAAGTATTTATGCATATGCAATACATGAAGGGATTAATGTAGGATTATATAAATGCATGTGTTATTTCAACTTCATCTTTATCATCAGTCTCTGATACAGGCAGCCCACTGATGATTATGGGCCTCCAAACTCGTTGGAGGTGTAACTTGTTGTATATTTCTTGGATTTCAATGACTTCCACCTTGTATCAATGACTTCCACCAACATCCATTATAATGTCCGTCCACCGTTGGAGTGGACAAGCACCGTTATGATTGCTAGTGTACGAGCCTTCATTCTAAAATATTTGGGGTTGTACTTTTGTAGTTCCATTTTATTTTATTTGAAAGCAGTACAATCTTTTTCAAATATTAAGGGCAGAAGCATTGAACAATAACTGAGAAAACTGATAAGTAATAAGGCTGATTTTCCACTGAAGCGGACACGAGTTATGCGGGACGAAGATATGTAGACATCACACAATTACATAGGCTGAACACATGTATGAGCCTTCATGGTGTAGTTGTTTCGTCGATTGTATATTGGGAGATTGGTTGTTCGATCCCCACACCGAGATAAATGCTTGTGTGATTCGCAGGTATATGTTTCGGGTTGTATTTGTGTGACAAAAAAGTCTCTCGTAGTTCCGGATACCCAAGACATATGAAATGAAATGAAAATATTTATAGAATCCGAAAAATGTCATACATTATTTAGATTCAGTCACTATTTTTCGCTACCACCCGGTTCACAAGGCTGTTTTCGCCGCAAAAGAACAGACAAGAAACTCTAGCGTTCCACATGAGACTCAATCTTAGCGTGGGGTCAGGACTATTTATGTGACTATTGGGTGCTATTTATTTACATTTCTTTATTATTATCTATGATAATGTAAATCCCTTATATCGTTAGTCGATTCCTATATATCTTCAGCTCAGTGGAAACAGCCTAACCTCTCCGTTATTATCAGTCCCACGCTTGCAGTAGTGAGAGTGTAATGTACTCGTATCAGAGACAAAAATGAAATTTATAGTGTATTATTTGTTGAATTTCATTATTATGGGGTGTAATTGTAAGGTAATTTTAAATTAATAATTCGACACTAGAAAGCTTATAATTTGTTTCTAAAAAAAACATTTTACTAGGGTAATTAGAGAATTAAGAATAAATGTATCAAAAAACAACTTTTGCTAACAAAAAACCAAATTAGACACATATTCCCAAATTCTAAAAACACATAAAACCAATCAAGTATGCGAAGTATAGCTTATTATCGATATTTTTTAAATTATTATTACGATGGTTTCTTAGATTTACGTGAATGTTACACATTGAAATAAAACTATTATTTACGGATTTTATCGCGGATTTGGTTTAATTTTTTTTTTTACATTTTTGAGTTCCCGACGTTTCGATTACTTTACAGCTTTCGTGGTCACGGGGCGGACTGAGGTATTAGACGTCCGCTCTGTGACTGTTAAAATTCAACTACCCTTATTTTACAATTATTAATTTAAAAATTAATTTAAATAGCTAGTCTGTATTTGCGATCGACGTTGAAACGGTCGGGAACTCAAAAATGTAAAAATGAAACCAAATCCGCGATAAAATCCGTAAATAATAGTTTTATTTCAATTATTATTACAATACTTATTTTTTCCATAAAAGCATCACTGATGGTCACCCTACATGGATGACGAAGGCCTCACCATTTAAAAAAATAAAAAAAAAAAAATTTCCAGCGGGTAACTCCCGCTCCAGGGCTCCTGGCAGTGATCAACGAGTACTGGTGCTGGAGAGGTAAATACTGCCACCAACACGAAGGTAGCCGGGTCTGCGCCCGGGAGAAGCGCTCTGACCAGCGGAGAATGTTCCCATGCCACTGCGCTGTTTATAAATACAACTGCGCTGAGAAACGAGGTGGGTTCTATTGTTTTTTTATTATAAGATTCACTGGTGGTAGGCCTCTCATAAGTGAGAGGCCGCCTGAGTGGGTACCACCGCAATGTCTGTTTCTTCCGCCAAACAGCAGTGATAATCCACTGTTGTGTCTCGGATTGAATGACATCGTAGCCGGAATAACTACTGGACATATTAAGATTTACTTTTACTCGCCATTCATAACAATAAAATTAAATATACATTTATTTGTAGATACGAACTAGATACTTTAGTACCTTGGTTCGACATAAATAACACTGGTCAACATGAAAATTGCCTTTTACTTGAAACTGCTATACGTCTTTAGTATTCGACCCCCTTAATCTAAATATAGAACTTAAAATTAATAGTTAGCTCTTATTATTAATTTATGCTATATTTAAGATAATACCGGGTAACTTGGTGGATGTCACTTTTTCCTGTTTTGCCTTAATTTTTTGAAGTATTTTACAAGCCAATTCCCCATCTGGATCAAACTGATCATCGCTATCATTTGCAGTACTATTTGTTTGTGGATCACTTTCTAATACATGATCACTATCTGATTCATTTACATCGGAATATGAGATTTCAAATAATTTTGTGAGAGTATCCGCGTTAATTTTATTATTATGCTTTCGTTTCATGTGTCTTATAGTATAAGCGTTTCATTTGTTTGTTAAAACGCGAAATTTTAAAAGTTATTTCTCATTTTCGACAAATTTCTGTTGCAAAAACTACAATTTGCAAAAACTACGGTTTGTTGGGTCTGCAAATGGGCTACACCAAGTGCTGGTGCTTCTTGTGTGGGTGGGATAGTCGGGCTAGATCGTTACATTACCTTAAAAAAGATTGGACTTGAAGACAAAGTCTGTGCCCTGGAGAAAATAACGTTAAATATCCTCCCCTAGTCGATCCTCATAAAAATTGGGATTAATGAAAACCTTGGTTAATCCTTTCAACAAAGGTTGACCAACCTTTGAAGGTTGGTCCACCTTTTTTCGCACTCACTTTGCAAGTAATTGATTACTTGTGAAGTGAATTTCGACATCTATGCGGCGCCAAAATAAAAGGGGGAATTTTCGTCGGACCTCAAATATGACAGATTCTTAAGGACCAAAACTTTGATCAGATTTCACAGGGCATCGAAAAAGAGGCATGGGAATCTTTTAGAGCAGTAGTAGTTCATGATTTTTTGGGCAATAGGAGATTTGAAAATTACCACGAGCTTGTGAACAATCTTCTGCAAAAGTATCAGCAAATGGGTCGTAATATGTCCCCAAAAATTCACTTTCTTCATTCTCACCTCGATTTTTGCCTCCTAACTGCGGTGATATGACTGACGAACATGGTGAACGATTTCACCAAGACTTATTGACAATGGAAAAGAAATACAACGGCCGATAGAATGCGTCAATGCTAGCGGACTACTGCTAGAACTTGGTTTAAGGTTTTCGTAAAGATGACACCAAAAGGAAAACGAAAACAAGAGAAATTATCGAATAGTAAAGGTTAAATACTTGGTAAATATTTTAAAATACTCAGTTTCATGTAAAAAGTTTATTAAAAAGTAAAGAACATGTCTTTTTTAAAAAAGAATCGATTTATATTCTATGAAATTTTACTCTTACGTCATATATTTCGATACCAGCCATAATTTTAAAATAAGAGCTAACTTTCAAATTTGGTTTATATTTTCGTATTCAGTGACCCCAAATTAGTAAAATAACAAAGCATTTATTTTACAGATAAAAAAAGTTAAATTTTGTAGACCAGTGTAATTAATTGCATCTGATGGTAAGTGCAATGCTATCCAAATAGGATATCGATTGGCAACAGAAAATGATCTCGTGCCATTGACACCTAATAGCCAGACTTACGTGGGTAGCAGACGAATGGACGCCCACGATACTCTTTCTGTAAACAACTTATTTCCAGATTTTACGATAACGCACGATAAATACTGCAAAAAGCGTAGAAGAAAGCATTAAATCAAATTACCGTGAACACAAACCAAGTCATTACTCATTAGCAATCAAAAATTTCGATCATGAAGGCAAATTGTGTGTTTTTAGGTAATGTATATTGATTATAATTATTTGAAGTATGATTTGAGTTATCCATTTAATTGATTCGAAAACTAAGGATAGGATATATTTACCCCTTAGTACATTTGGAGTTTCAAAAAGATGACTGTGAAAATTGCACTAAATTAAATATTAAATTCACTTAATTCAATATATTTCGTCTAACGATAAAAATATTATCTTCATATTTGTTAAACATTCTGACATCATGTTTGCATTTTCAAATTGTTGCGAGCGACGACTACTTTTAGTAACGCTCCAATAGAGATGTACTGGATCGCACGCACCACATACGTCGGCACACTTTATTCACGTCCATATATTTATGTTAAATATCCATATTAATAAAAATATTAGTTTTAGTATTATTCCTGTACGACTCGTGCGGAAGAAGGCAGGTGAGATCTTGTAATTTTTTTTATTGTTTCTACGTCCCGTTTATCTGTATTTTATAAAGATTTTTTGCCCTTGTTATTTGATATGCTTTGTGCTACCACCAGATACTTTGCCGTCTCAGCTTAAAAAAGACTTAAGAGCGTTTATACCTTTAGCGCGCTTTTTGGCTTAAAAACAGGACTTTTCAAACAAGTTAATAGCCACCAATAAACAATTTAAAGGAAAAATAATTAGTAATAATTTTAGAAAGGGTTGTCATCTAGGGATTTTGGTGGAAAACATTATAGATTGATGGATAATTTGTGAGTACTATAAGGATTACTGAACACAAGTTTCGTTATTTAGGCTTTAGATGGCAATTTAGAAGCTTAAGATATCCGAAATCACTAAATATAAGATGAAAATAAAAATATTATCAGGCTTTTAAGACCCATATGGAGAGATTTTGCTGAGAAAAATAATCTTTTTGTGCTTAGTTCCTGAAAAATAAAAATTTTAACAATGGGAAATTATTCAGAAAGTCTCGTCAAGAACATATTTTTTTTTACCAACTTATCGTACATAATTTTTTATAGCAATTGCATATTATAATAGAAGAACATCTTATCAATAAATTACCATTTTTATATTTCAACAAAATTAGTTTTCATGTTTTCTACAATATTTTAAAAACCAATATAAACACACTGTCCGACGTGCATCAAATCAGACCGCCGCAAGGCCTTCTAGAGGGAGGACGTATCACTCGTCGCTCCAGCCTGGCTGCAGTCGATTTTTGCCGTGCATAGTAAAAATAGCCACGCGCAGACAGCAATTGCCACATCTTAGTACTTTGGTAGTAAAATATACAAAATGTCGATGACATAAGTGTTTTCCTTTGGACCACATACAGGGTATCGCATCAGCAGCCCGTACACCAAATATTATTAATTTATCATCACTCGTTTAGCTACAGGATAGGTTTTTAGTTTTTCATATTTAACCACCTGCTGTAGCAAATTGGCTAGGTCATTGACACAAAGTCAAGCGCAAAATAATACAAGGTTTTATTATTAGTTGCATAGAAATAAAATGAATAATTGAATTCAGACCCCATTTTCATGAGATTAAAACTCATAATAGCTCAGCGACGCGACGCGACGCTTGTCAGTTTGAAATTTGGGATTACACGTGACTCCTGGGCAGTGTTGCAAGGTGCGCAAATCATAGTATTCACTATTCAGTAAGTATAAAACGTACTGCAACATGATTAATAAGATAAATAATAAACCTATTTCTGTAACTTACAAACACAAAAACAAAATTAGCACTATAAAATTATTTTATAGGGTTTTTATTTCACCGAGACATTATTAAATTTTCAACCTAACCATAAACTTGATCTTAATGTCGGGTCATGACTATGTATTTAACTGTTGCGAGTATTTAATATTTATTTATTATATCTTCAGTACTTTATGAACAAATAGAATAGTGACACATACAGCGATTAACAGTCTTTTTTACAGAATACTTGTAATTTTTAATAATACACATATTATCGCTTACTGTAAATATCCCTGTAATGGACAGTATAATAATCCACTGTGGTTTACATCCATCTACTATTTTTTACGAAACTTTTCCCGAATTTTTTTAAATCTAACCTATCAACACTGCGGGTGTCAGGGGCGGGGGCGAGGGTGGCTGACTCGGGAGTCGGGCCCATAGATAATACTATATATATGAGAGTAATATTTTACGCGATGTGCTATTTTGATCCCCCGACGAAGCAATTTTGACCTACTTTATTTGTGTAAAAGGGGACTTAATTGAGAATGTTTTATTACATTTGTTATTAAACGAATAAAATTATGCCTAAAAACTACAAAGGAATCTCCGCGCCAAATCAAATGATACCATTCGTTACGTGGTGACGAAAAATGCGGCGATGCCGTTCTTATGTCTGGGTCAACTGAGGGCAGTAGGTAAACATAAATAAGGCATGTTGCATTTTAACTAAATTATTTTATTATTTAGTTTCTTTGAAAATATCATTTTGTTTAATTTTATTGCGATATAAAATCTAATCATTTTAACTTGTTTTAATTGACGTTATTTAATGATGTTGCAATTTAAAACATTTATAACATCGACACTTAGTATATATTTTTTATTACCTACAATGATTTTGTAGTGAGTATAAATTATGTTTCAGATAATATAATGGGATGTAATTCCGAGGCTAAATTATGTTATATATTGTAATATAATATTAAATATATTTCATAATTGTAAGGGGTTGTAAGGCCCCTAACTCTATTCTTGTGTTCGAACACGAACTGATTAATAAAACGTCCATAGTGTCTACTGATTGAACACTAATTTGAATGCAACTTAACAATGTAATAATAACGAAAATATGATTAGTATCTAAATTTGTATTGTTCATTGCTTGCGTAGTAATATTTGTCTACATAATGCAAATAAAATATTTTTATGATATTATATTACCAATATATAAATCATAAGTTACATTTCAATTGAATGTTAGAATTTTGAAGCGCACGGATCAAAGTTGGTTGAGCTGACTGTATAGCGAGCCGACGTGGCAGCTCTACGCACACAGCTTTGGTCGCTTATGTGTGCGTGAAATTAACGAAGAAATAGCTATAGTTGACTTTGCGCGCAAGGTGTAAACGCTCTTAATTTGCATTATTATAATTTAAAAAGTATAAATTATTTCCCTCTCTCTTGAACCATAGAAAGTTCATTCATTTTTTTAGAAGGGGTAGGCAGAGGTGCTATTAGGACACCCACGTTTCGCCTTATTTTTTTCCGTTATACGATGTGATAGGGGCTGAGCCTATCGGCATATAGGGAATAAATTCCCGACACTGCGTCGGGGTGATACTGAATAGAAAATGCAATGTCACTTTGCCCGGGATTTGAACCCGAGACTTCAGCTTTGTAACCATACCGTAGTACAAATTTACCACCGAGGCAGTGTTAGAAACAAATAAGGCTTTTCCTAAGTACACAAGTACCTAAGTACAGGAAGGTTGATTTTTCAGAATTACGATAAAGATTATTTATATGCCGAGTACCATTGCCATAAGATGAAAGGGTGTCGTGAAAACCAAGGGAAAGTTTGCGGCTACGACAGAAAAGCTAATTTCCTAGCTATTTTCGAAGACATTTGTACACTTTACAAGGCCAATTGCAAGCGATTTGGAGGTCAGTTATACTGTGTTAGTATTAAAAATTAGAGCGACGGTTAAATTGGTAGAGCCTTTGTTAAAACTTCCGTATAAATAAAAGGTACTCCCAATAGTCACATATATAGTTCCTGATCCTGAAGTTTAGTTAAGTGTTGAGTCATTTTTATCAGAAGCTACGAGAGCCATTTCAGTCTTACCAACACATGGCTCGTTGCGGGGATCAACTCTCTCTTGTTTCTTAGTCAGTGACTAATCAATAATCCTACGGACCTACGGAGGCTGTAATTGGGATGAAAAGGTCGGCTAGGGCGGTATCACTGTCTCACAGAACACCGACGTGAAGGCTTCTGTGGCGTTTCTTTTGATGAAAGAAAGAAAGAAAATCTATTTATTGATACACAGACGCAACGTACATAAAACACACAGTAATTTAAAACTTTATAATAAAAAATGGCTGATCGCGACTGTGATCGGTAGGTGGCCACTTAGCTTATATCAGCTGATGAGTGATATTGGGAGACCAAAAGAAGAAGAGGAACCAAAAGAAAATAGAGGAAACCAAAAGCAACCTTATGTATCTACTAACATATACATACAGGGTATATCAAGACTGCTACCGAAAACGAAGCCGGGTGTTAGTTAAAGCGACTTCAGACACAATGCAACAGAAAAAGTTGCAAAAAAAAGCGACAATATTTTTTTTGTTTTTTTTTCCTATGACCATATTTGGGTGGTAAATACATTTTTTCCTAAAATAACAGTGTATATCGTTTTATTTATAAATAATCTAAGATATAAAGTGTTTAAATTATTATTTTAGCAAAAACTATGGATTTACCACCCAAAAATGACGATATTTAAAAAATCATAAAAAATCATTGTCGCGTTTCTTTGCGAAATTTTTAGTTGCATTGTGTTTGTAGTCACTAAAACTACCACCCGGCTTCGTTTTCGGTAGCAGTCTTGAGATACCCGGTATATTTATTGCATAGATCGAGGAAACGGGTAAGAAAGTCACCTGATGGTAAGTGATCACGGCCGCCCATGAACATTCATAATGCTTGGGCCATGGATCTGTTGCCGGCCCATCACATTGGGAGGGGAGTGGGATAGAAAAAGGATGGGAAGAAGGTACAGATACTGGTATATGATGGTAGAATACCCGTTATAGTGGCTTACGCAAGGGTGTCTCGTGTCTCGCCTATACACATTAAGTTTCGATAAAGCTGACACTAAGAACAGATTAAGTTGGGCCATATAGTAATGACCCATTATGCACCGAATAATCAAGAATAATAAAAAAAAATGTGTTTGCTTTCAGCATTCTGGCCTGTGGACATGGCAGTGTGTGAGGCACAGAAGGCTTATGAAGCTCAGTATCATCTAATGAATGACACTTTCGATTTCATAGGAAAGAATTCATTAAAGATGATAAGATTCAGATAATTATTAAGTTGATAATATATTTAAAATTAAGATTTGCAATCTTTATCACAGCTTTTCTCCTCCAATCCTTTCTCCTTCCCGCTCTTATCCCGATCTGATGTGTCAGATACACATCCAAGCGTTGTGGATGTTTTTGGGCGGTAGTGATAACTAACCATCTGCAGGCAATCTGCAGGTGACCAGTGTGATCGTTTGCCTGACATATGCATTTAAAAAAAATATATAAAAAATATTATCTATTGTAGGGTAGTTATTGTAATTACCTAGTGCCATCTTGCACGATTAATACTTCAGTGCCTCGTGTATGCTTTCATAAACATGGCGCATGCTCCAATGCTGCGCTAGAGTTTTTGGCTGGGTAGTTAATTTACGTAGTTTTATGGATACTGTAGTGCAAGTGATTTTGAATGTTACGTTATTGTCAGCATCGTCCAGTAGGAGTCCTCAGCTGTGAGATTCCGGTGAGTGATTTATATGAGATTTTCATACAATAATTACCTTTAATACCCGACCGGTAGATTTTCTAAAAATGTGGTCATAAAATCCTAATCGAAATTATCACACTTAATATAAGGTAGCCATATCAGTCTAGCCATATCCGAACTTATAATTTAAATAAAAATATTCTTCTTGCGCCATCTGTCGCTTAATGTAGGAATTAAACAGCGAGCCTGTGAACTTATGTTATAAACCCAGTGCTTGGCGTTTAAGCTATGTGTGTGTATACTTGGTCCATTTATTGCATTTGTGATCGGATAGGTGGCGCTAGTAGGCTCTATAAATATTATGTTAAACGAATTTGTGTGTAAATTAAATTATGAGAATTAAAAATAGGATATTTGAAATGTCATGTTACATCATCCCTATGGCGTTTATATTTATCATATCATAATATTAAAATCAAGACAGATTTTATTTCAACAATGATGTTATTGATAATACTATAAAAACGGTGTTTTCAGGAAAAATAAGCTCAAATACCTCATAAGTATGTTTTGACCATAACGGTTTGTTCAAACAGATTCTAGATCAATTACAATCGCACAAATACTTTTAATGGGCAGAGAAAAAAAAAACCTTTAAGTGGAAAATGCAAATTCACTGAAGGACTGTTAATTTCTTGTTAGATGTTATTAAATTAAAGTTGATTAATTAATTAGGGCGAAATAAGAAGTAAAAACTTGAACAGCATTATGGGTCCTAACAAAATGTAAGATAATACCAGGTATTATCAATGGCTAGAAGGTCGGAGACCTCGACGTAGCGTTGACTTCCTCGAGGGTATCTAGGCGCTTGGATTTCCTGAAAAAAGATACCATATAAATTCGTTGCTAGTATTTTCCAAAAAGTCACTGTGAGAAAGAACTAGAATGTATTTATTAACGTTCATGCCATTTTCGGTGAAAATATCGCTTTATTATGAATGAGATTAGATAGAGCCCACGCGTGTCTCACCTGTTCCCACGATCTGAATTTTTACAACAATGCTTCATTTTGATGATGTTGCTGGTATATTACACTATCTGAAATTTTATAATAAGTCTGTAATGAAAGCAACAATTAATTAACTCAAGAAAAAGTTGAAAAAAAATCCTGAATTGATAGAATAGTTTTTTTTTTTAATTTAAATTATTCACACAGTGCAAACTTGTATTAGTATTATAGATTGACTGAATTTTCAACTACACTAATTTTGGGCGGGATTACTATACGAAACTACTGGACAGAGTAACTACTGGACATATTGAGACTTAACATCTTATGTCTCAGGATGGCGAGCGCAGTGGAATGCCAAGCATTGCTTTATAGTTCAAGATTTTGTTTGGTTTTGCTACTGTTCATGAGCGGTCGCATCGCTTACCATCAGGCGAACGGCATGCCAGTCTCGCCATTCATTGCAATAAAAAAAAAAACGAAAATCTGAAAAAATAACAAAATTTTATCGGTATTCGTTTTGAGTAACCAGGGCGGGCGTCCAACTGTGCTCTTATTGGGTATACCCAATGCTTGCATGCATGTAATTTAATATAGAGATATATCTCTATATTAAATTACATGAAAATAAGTGAACGCTTTATTAATTGCACGTAATATTCCTACAAAACATATTGATGTAGGTATTTTTATTAAGTTTAAATTTAACGTACAGTAAAAAAATACAAAAATATTTTTTCTGGCAAATTTTATCACTTCAATTATTAAATATTGTAAATTATTATCATAACATTGTCCAATTATTTCCAAAATAAAAAAAAAAAAAATTAAATCATGCAATTAATTATTATTACCTCCATGGCGCAGTTGGTAAGACAACGGCTGTGAAACCAGAGGCAGCGGGTTTGATCCCGGCATTGAAAACAATTGTTTGAGCCCCACAATTTTTTGTCTCGGGCCTAAGTGTTTGTCAGACCGAAAGACAGAAGACTTAATTGATCTCAATGCACGGTCAGGACTATGTATGTGGCTGTTGGGTGTATTTATTTATTTAATTAGATCAAACAAAATGATATCTAATTAGCTACTTTGAATAAAGGCTGACAGTCCGTATGTCCCACGACTTACACAAAAGGAAAATCGAGCTGTTGAAAGCAGGTAAGCATTATCTACTGCTAATAAATCTCTTGGCGATGTTTAAACATACTTAGAAGATAAATTTGCATAAGTTTTTAACAAGCACTACTTAGGTGGTTTCGCGTAAAGAATAATAATGAAAACGTAGTATTATATTTTATTTGTCCATTTTTAGTTACTTATTTTTGTAAAGGACATTGCTCTACAGTCTGTTATATTTTCGGAATTTCGCAATCGAGTATTCTTATGTTATTTTTTATAAATCGGGCAACAGAAAATTTTATAACCAATATCGATGCGTGTTTTTTTTATCCTAGTTATATTATAAATGCAACAGCTGGATCAATTTTATTGAAATTTAGTATACCCTATAGACGTAGCTAATAAATACCCTGATTCAATAGATAGGCTATTTTTATTCCGATATTTTGTTCACGTGGGATGAGCAAGGAATTCTAAAATGTATATTTGCTACTCTTTTAAACAGGGAATTTAAAAAACATGTTAAGTTGTCTGAGACGACTTCATAATAGTTGTAGTCTGTCTGTTGTAGTCAATCTGTGGACAATGGTGTGGGTTATATGCATTTAAAACCGCTTAGATTAAGACTAGTTTTAATATGATATGTACATGTAGCCGTTTGTTGTTCCAATGAATGAAATAAAATAAAAATAAAATAGATATATCTATGGGTTTGGGATAGTATATAGGGCGAATGAAATTGGATATAAGAGGACAGAATTGCTTGCTTTGAATCATGGATTTGATTGAAATGGCATAGGACGGAATATAACGGGATGGGAGGAGAAAAGAAGCATAAAGGAAGGTACTGTTACTGGGAAACTGTTCTTAGGTTTAAAAAAATAAAAGAAACAACACACAACACAATGTTAAAAAACGAAAATGGTAGCGTAACAGGAATCAGAATGAAAGAGGTTGACTGGAGCAGCCCGGACTCGGGCTTATATATGGTTCTAAAAATGATGACTGTCAAATCATAGGCAATACTAAATAGGTACATGTAAGGGATGTAACAGTATGTTGAGTTTAAATATAACACGGTTAATACGCGAGTATATGTGCTTGATTTGGATTGGATTCAAAGTGTCTGCAGCCGGGTGAAACCGGACCGGGCTGCTAGTTATTATGAATAAAAATTTTAGTGTCATAACGATCGCTAGTTCAGAAAGTATTAATTCATCTGATTCTGGTATTAAAATGATTATAATTATTAGGTAATAGTATTTTAACACCTGTTCACTAAACCGAGACAAATGAATACACAATGATAATAATTATAGTAGCAAATACATATATTTTTATTAGCCAGTGTAACGCGACAAGCAGGTCGCTCGCTTCATATAAGACGTCAAGACTATCATACACTATAGCGACACTACGCAGAACTGTTTATTAAGCATTGCATAGCACTGAATACGCTCGCTACTGTATACCCGAGACAATAGGTTAGGTCCAGTAATCGCTTATGTACAATGTAATCAAAACAGGAACGCAACAGTGCTTGACAAAGTGGTGACTACCTAGACGGCCCTAGCTACAAGGGACCTACCTCCTAGAAACCTCACAAATATAAAATCATATCCAGGTATATCAAGACTGCTACCGAAAACGTAGCCGGGTAGGTTTGGTGACTATAAACAAAATGCAACCAAAATTTTCGCATAATGGTTTCTTAGATTTACGCGAATGTTACACATTGAAATAAAACTATTATTTACGGATTTTATCGCGGCAAAATCCGTAAATAATAGTTTTATTTCAAAAATTTCGCAATAAAACGAGTATTTTTTTTATTTTTTATATATCATCATGTTTGGGTGGCAAATCTATAGTTTTTGCTAAATTAATATTTTAAGTCCTCGTATACCACAGCATTATTAAAATTAAAAGGATGTACACTATTATTATTAGAAAAAACAGATCATATACGACGACAGGAAAACATACATCGCCTATTTTTTTGCAAAAAAAATATTTGATTGTGGCTGAAGTCACTGAAACAATCACCCAGTTTCGTTTTCGGTAGCAGTCTTGATATACCCTGTATATTTTTACAAATAAAATATAATTAATATGCTTTATAAAGTCAGTAAAGCGGCAATATCAATCAATAACCACCGTTACATACTTCCTTTTTTCCTTTGAATTAATCCTTTTCCCACCTCCAAAAAAAATATTATCTCAAAAGAGCCGAAAACCGTCTATTGTCCGCCTAACGGCCCCTAAGGAAACATCGATGCTATCGATATACCGTTACCGATCACATCCCTTTGTATTTTAATCGGTAACACAAAATTTATACCGATTTATATTCAAGACGTGTCCACGGCACGTGTCAAAAAGTGCGTGAGTTAATACAATTAAAATTAGAAAGGGGTAAAAATGGACAATAATATTATTATTTTCCTAATCTTCTATTCAGTGTGTAAACTAAAGTCGTGTATACGCAACGAACACGTGGCTAACGACATGAAAATCGTGCGTAGGTACGGACGGACGGTCGCGGTGGGTTGTATCGATTGAATATATCGATACGGATTATCCAAAGACATCCTTATTTTGCGAATGTTTTTTATATTTCTATTACATAATATTCAACATAGACGATTTTTCTAAAGATAGTTAATTATGATTCTAGGTAATTAGAACTAATAGCCCCTACAGACACTGCCGACCTAAAGATTACTTACGGTTTGTTTTTCGATACAAACATGTGTAGGGACACATCATTTATTGTTTGCGCAAAAACTTATAAGCATTATTCCTTATAGATCGTCGAATTATTGTACTTGAACTTTGGAAAATATATTCTTACATTACCTAGACCTATTTATCGATGGGAAGATGATATCACAAAAATAGCAGACAGGATTTGGATGTTAAAGGCAAAAGACAAAATCTGGTGAAAATATCTAGAGAAGGCTACTGGTGGTAGGTCTCTCATATGTGAGAGGCTGCCTGGGTGGGTATCACCCCATGTCTATTTCTCCCGTCAAACAGCAGTGTAGAAGCAATGTTGTGTTTCGGATTGAAAGACATTGTAGCCAGAGTAACTACTGGACATATTGAGACTTTACATCTTATGTTTCAGGATGGCGAGCGCAGTGGAATGCTAAGCATTGCTTTGTGATTCAAAGTGGTGTTTGGTTCTGCTACTGTTTATGAGCTGTCGTATCGCTTGCACAGAAAAAGAAAAATCTTGCTTCTATTATATACATATATTTTCCATATAGGTATAATTAAGAGAGAAAAAAACATTGTACTTTTAGTTTCAGGCAAGAAATAAAAGGCCTTCTTATTTTGTTATTATTTATTTATTTTATACATGCATACATAAATACAAAAACTCACGTTTTTTTTCCTAGAAGGCGTGAGTAGAGGTGCTACCAGGACACCTACGTTTTGCCTTATGTGTTTTCCCTCCCACGACATACGTCGCCATATCGGGCACAAATGCCTGACTCCGGGCAGATATATTATGAATAGAAAAATCCAATATCAATTTGCCCGACCCGGAAGGATTTTTTTTATTGGTTGAATGAGTTCATCATCCTGAGACATACGATGTTAAGTCACATTACAGACCGAAACACAACAGTGCGAGTAAAAGTAAATCTCAATATGTAGTTACTTCGGCTACGATGTCATTCAATCCGAAACACAACAGTGGATTATCACTGATGTTTGGCGGAAGAAATAAACATCGCGATGGTACCTACCCATGTGGACTCTCACATATGAGAGACCTACCACCCGCGAAGGATATAGTTTAAGACTCTGACTAAATAATCCTGGTCCATCTTTACAAGTGATTGATCAAATTACCAATGGAATAATATTGCAAGTAGGTACTACTTTTTAACATTATCTTCACAAAGCCTATCGAATGTTGTTATAGGTTACGAGTTCTTTTCCTTATATAATGTGAATGTGACTTCAAATATTCCACGTTCAGCATAAAAGTGAAATTACGACTTCGCATGTCAGTATTTTTGGCTACACAAATCCTTCTCAATAAGTTGACGACACTTTATTGCAACGACATATGATTGCAATATTCAAATGGCCGCATTGTGCAATGCTGGACGGTGTTTAGAAATAAATAAAGCTGTTATTTATTAAGGAAACGTGTATAATGCGGAATAGGAAAACTATGGAGTGTACTGAATATGTTTTGAAGATACTTTAATTATTACCAATTATGACAGAATATGAAACTATATTGTTTGAAGGAGTACAAGTGTTTAGATTACCTAACGACCTAAAATAATGTGATTCAATAAAACAGTTTGGCTGTCAAAATATTTACTCATTTAATAAACATCATAAACATATGAAGCTCCAGTTAAATCTATGATAGATTTTACTATGGGATGCATTAATGTGGATTTTATCAGCTCCAAAGTGTCTGGAAATATGAAAGAACCATCAAAAATATCTGACTATCAAGGAAACACTTTTTGCTAGTTGCCTTAATAGCTTAAACAAAATTTAGCATTTATACTTATAATTCTGGCCAAATCACATGTTATTTAATATTACGATATCTTCATACGTACTGGTTATATGGTATGTAGAGATTATTAGACATTGGTACTGGCTGGAATAAATGTGAGAGCTGAACTATAAATTACAGCACATAGATTAAATATCTAAATTGGCAAATTTATATTGCTTTATCAAATTCATTCATGAAATTTTCTTATATTTCAAAAAAATAAAAAATAAATAGAGAATATCTGCAACTAATCGTACAAAGCTTAAAAGCCTCCATCGTGTAGTTTAACGCCTCCATTGTGTAGGTAAACGCCGTTTGTGAACTTCCTGATACCCACGACACAAGACTCGATCTTAGTGTGGGGTCAGGATTATGTATATGCCTGTTGGTTGATTTTTTTATTAATTTAAAAAACATCCCCTATTTCATCGATACCAATTAAACCGTAATCGATAAGCGCACGTCACTATTATGAAAGCTGTCGAGTCGTGCGCTACCCCGTCGATTGTTTCAATATCGGTTCATTTCGATTAACACGAATAAAGGAATCGCTGTCGCTTTGACGGTAATACACTCGGTATTCAGTTGCCGTGCTAATGCCGGCCCGCGCTGCATATTTGCGGCCTAATTATAATAATTATGATATTTTGCTTGAATTTGTTTGACCGCGTTGCGTGTACGGTTTGTTTACTCGTTTCTGTATCCTAAATGTGTGTTTTGTGTTTAATATCAATTATTTACGTCATCGGTCTAAATATATGCTGTTTGTGTATGCTGTTTGATGTACAATTATTGTACAATGTGTATCAGGATATAGATATTTTGCTTATAAAAATATATTTTGAATAATACGCTAGTCAGGTTTTAATACATCATTTTGCTTAAGAACTTTTCTAGTCTAAAACTAATCGAATTACATAATATTCTTTTCGGAAACACGCAAATAAAAAACGATTTACAATTGTCAATTAGGACTCCAGTTGTTGTTTATTTACGGCCGATGCCAATATTCAATCGAAAAAATTAGATTGAAGTCAATCTGGATTGTTTTCTACTTGTCGATTTGTCATTTACCATGTTGCCATAGTTTTTTCACTATTGAGATTGCATTGCATTGTATCAGCCCATATACGTCCCACTGCAGGGCACGGGCCTACTCTACAATCGAAAGTACGATTGAGAGTGGTTAGGCCATATAGTCCACCACGCTGGCCTAGTGCGGGTTGGCGGACTTACATACCATAGAAATTTTTATAAATCGCTGTGGTATGCAGGTTTCCTCACGATGTTTTCCTTCACCGTTTTAGTGCGTGGTGATTGACTGTCAATACACACATAACTCCGAAAAGTCAGAGGTGTGCCCCGGGATTTGAACCCGCGACCACCGTGAACATGTTGGCAGCCGCGTCTAGTCCGTTTACCAACAGGCCACCACGCACTTCGCGCAACTATTGAGATTGATTATATTGGCAATATAGTATCAGAAAAAAGATTGAGCTGTCAATCTCAAACGGCAAATTTTGGATTGGGATTGTTTATTGGCAGCGGCTGTTAGAGGTAAACGTCACAAAATGATTCCGTTGTTTTCTTTCGTCAAGGGAAATTTACGAATAATAAATAATATTACGCGTGGTGATAAAATAAGGATTTAGATTCTTATATATACTTAAACATGCTTAAATAATATAAGAAGAGGTTTTAAAATCGGTCCACTCAATAGAATTGACGTACTATAGCATGCAGGCAATTCTTATATTGCCTTTACAACAGGTTGCAGTGGAAATTTTTGTGGGTGGTTCATGTTCAGCAAATAACTGCCTGTGGGTGAAAAATATGAAAAACACGCTCACCGCTGAAAACAGTCTTATAACAGTTCAGGGTCCGATTAAGATAGCTTTAGGGCACAGCTCACGTGGGTGGCTTATTGCTAGCGGAATTTATAAACCAACGATGTTGAGAAATTTATAAATCAACGATATTTTTGTAAATATTGGTACGCTGGTTTCCTCGATATATTTTCCATTATCCATCCTTCTCAATTCAGTATTGGGCAGGAGATCTTGTTTTTTATTTAAATTTAACAACTAGTCATGTTACAGGTATTGGACACTAGTTCTTTTTGACTATGTTGTATAGATAAGATATATCCATAATTCAAAACGTAATCTAATTAACAAATTTAATTTAATTATAAATTAAATTGAAGTTAGGTACAAATTTAATTTATTAAAAAGTGGAATTCGTATTAAATAATATTGTATACGGATTCCACTTTTCGAAGCCATAATAATTTCATTTTAGCTTAAATAATAGAATAAAATTTAATAAATGCTAGGAAAGTGCAATCTGTATACAAAGTCATAAAAGATGAATTTTTGTTAATAGTATAGTCTAAGACCAAAAATACTTTCGCAAATTGTTTTTAAACTCAAATTACATTACATTTCATGTTATGATATTTCTTTATATTGTCCTTATTGATTATATTTCATAGTACAGGCAACGAAGCATTTTTTCCTGCATAATTTGCCTGGAGTTTTTTGTTTTCATGAAGAGGTGGCATATGACCCCACTAAGTTAAAAACCCAAAATACTTACAAAAATGGCGTCCGCTAGAGCCGCCATTTTGGAAAACGCGTTTGAAGCCATATCTCCGGAACCGTCCACTTTAGGCCCATCAGTGCTAAGGACCTTTCTTGTAGATAATATTTTTTTTTTTTTTGTACCATTAACCGTTCGCGATTTACAATGTTATTAATATTCGTTTCATGCCTTTTTGCCGATATCTTTGTTAATAATTGTTTAAACAAAAAATTGTTAATGACTAAACTTTTAAATCAATAAATTCTTAACAACTTTTCACCCATACTTTTTTTTCTCTAAAATCAATATTTTAGAAGTTATCGCGCGTTGAATGGTGTACTACCGAATCAAGGTCAATGGAAACGAAGGATGCATAGCGTAATTATGAAATCCAATGATTTCTCCATGATTATCACGTAATTAATTAAATACTGATGGCATAAGGGAACAAAGCAATGAGGAAATAGTAAATTTTGTTAAAATCCATGTAAAATTTATTGCAAAAAAGGTATAAAATGAAAATTAATAACATTGTAAATCGCGAACGGTTAATGGTGCAAAAAAAATTATTGAACAAAAAAATGGGAAATTTAATTATCTACAAGAAAGGTCCTTAGCATGATGGGCCTAAAGTGGACGGTTCCGGAGATATGGCTTCAAACGCGTTTTCCAAAATGGCGGCTCTAGCGGACGCCGTTTTTTGTAAGTATTTTGGGTTTTAACTTAGTGGGGTCATATGTAACGTGACCATTTATTTTTTGTACCAGAGCGGGACATCTGAGGAATGACATAATAAAGTTTTTACAAGGTTTTATAATAGAATTTTATATTATACAATCTATAATATAAAATTATAATCGTAGTCGTATTTTTGTATTTGTCGCCTGAACCAATTTGTATCAAAACAACGAGTATAGTTTTTAGATAAGTGTGAAACTCTGTACATGATTAATTTATATTTATTTTCGTAATCAAAATACTTTTCATTACTGCGACACTCAACTGTGTTTTACCACTTGTCCATATTTTGTTAATGTGAGTTAAATCTCTTCGATAGGTGTGTTACTTCCAGGCACATACATAATGTACTCAATAATTGAGGAAAAGTTTTTAAAACAAGATTGTATTTACGAAAGTGCTGGAATAATTCGACCCCACGGTTTTTAGCAGTAGTTAGGTAAAGCATTTCGGGCGGGAAATACATTTTAAATTATCGTTTGGCCTGTTTGCAAAAGCGGGACTATGTCGGCCCTGTTGGGGACACCGGGACAGACTTCCTGAAAGCGGGACTGTCCCGCCCAAAGCGGGACGTATGGTCACGTTAGTCATATGCCACCTCTTCATGAAAAAAAAAAACTCCTGGCAAATTATGCATTGCGGACAAGAGTAACCCGTTGCTTCGTTGCCTGTACTATCAGTGAAATACTAATTATATTCAAATAAAATCACCAACAATATTCAAAAGAATTGAAATAAAATCAATACCACTTAATGAGTATAATTCTCGAAAACTTTGCGTGTGAAAACCACAATAAGACAATGCAATTTCCTTCCTTCAAAGTCAACATTCAATAACCCCACAGTACAATAAATCGCACAATAGTTTTATAACTCTCCCAAACGTATCTATAAACAGTCCAAATGACAGATTTATAACAAATACGATGACATTCAATCTATAATGTGTCCATTGTGCCCCGATGTAATCTAGCCGCGTTGATATTTTCCTTTTTAAACGGAATCCAGGATGTATGGCTATTTGCATGAATATTTATCATATATATTGCCCTTCTACTCGTAAACTGAATTATAATGCATTTTTATCTGACACTTTTGAATTATGCGAACTACGATGTTCTTTTTTATGTAATAGTTGAATAATGTGGAATTGTTGGTGAATTTTCTACATTTAGGGCGTTTTCTTTTTAGAGTTTATTGGTATTTCAGTAAAATCAGTGCAGTACTAATATAGCATCTACCAATAAGGCAATATAGAATGATATCTTCTGATATTTTCTGTCCAATAAAATATGACAAAAAACCCTGCACAATCGAAGACGCGCATTTTAGAATCTCATTGTTGTATTAAAAAAATACGAAACAAATAGTATAAGGGTTACTATAATTATTGCAAGTTATAATACACATTTCAGTATTAATATTACCCTAAAATCTAGCAATATTTCAAATTCGTAGAAATACAAACGCAACACACACATTTCGAAAATTTTAAAACGTCGCGTCTTCCAGGTTATTATGTAAGTAGTTTTTAGAATTAAAAAAAAAAAAAAAAATTAGAATGCGAGTTTCCCTATTTTAAATTTATTCTAAGACAGATATATTTTATCATACTACGTGAAACGGATTTTGTATAATATTAATGGTATAGTATAGATGTTATCAATCTATACCTTCATTGTTCGGACAGAGTTTTTTGTCTCCCTGTGTATTAGAACATTCAAAAGAAATATTAAGGTTAAAATAGTTTGATTTTAAGTTTTAAGATTTTTGGTGTATCAAATAAAGCTGCCTTCATGATGTCAATCGCGAGTAAGCAGTGATAGACGTTCCCGCTCTTTGAATATTTAGGTACATGAAAGAAGCTTCATAAATTCCAAAGATGCGGGCCACTCTTAAGAGGTAAATTTTTAGCTTAAGTCGACTTTCAGTAGCGAATCTCTTTAGATCGTAGATATTGAAAAGACTGGTTGGAAAAAATTCAAATCAACATTGTTTGATATAATTGCTCAGTGCTGCCACATACGCTCCCTTCATCACTATTCACGAAGCATTTTTTATTCAGCCCTAGTGCCACAACACCATTGGATTTGCAAAATATAAACCAGGTAAGTATAATACCGTCTAGGCTGTCGCTATAACTGTCCACAACAATATGCGGAAAGGCACTGACGGAAGTTCAAGCAGTTAGCAAAACAGGCGATAAAATAATAATCACTTTAATAATTTTAATCAGGTTTAAAAATATAAACAATGGGCTGCCATATCATATGATATACGACTTCCCCTGTATAGTATTTTCATTCCGTTCCGATATGGTGGAGGAATATGAATAGATTATTCGCAAATATTGTCTATCTTTAGCTATCTTTTACGAGCTGACTGGCACAAAAACGTGTTCGCTCAATAAATGTAAAGAAAAATATTTGTGGCGCCATAGTCGATATTGCATCATAATTTGTAATGTTCCGTAATACTGGTGCGAATGTTTTGAATATTACCCATTTTGCTATAAAAGGGGAAAAAATGAAAATAAAAGTAAAGTGAATTCCTTAGTTTAGTGAAGGAACTTAATTGTATACTGGGTATCTCAAGACTGCTACCGAAAACGAAGCCGGGTGGTAGTTTTAGTGACTACAAACACAATGCAACTAAAAATTTCGCAAAGAAACGCGACAATTATTTTTATGATTTTTTAAATATCGTCATTTTTGAGTGGTAAATCCATAGTTTTTGCTAAAATAATAATTTAAACTCTTTTATACCTTAGAGTATTTATAAATGAAAGGGCATACACTATTATTTTAGGAAAAAAATGTATTTACCACCCAAATATGGCCATAGAAAAAAAGTAACAAAAAAAATTGACGCTTTTTTTTGCAACTTTTTCTGTTGCGTTGTGTCTGAAGTCGCTTAAACTACCACCCGGCTTCGTTTTCGGTAGCAGTCTTGATATACCCTGTATAATAAAATTAACGGCCAAAATATGAAAATTGTACTATTTTTAATAAACATTTTGATTAAGAATTATTCGTTTTAAAATGCAATACGAAGTATCAATTGATTATAGTATTGAAAGTTGTCTGATACACTTTAATAATAATGTAGCTAATTCATAGAAGTGATTTCATAAGTAGTATTGTTTTTTCTAATATTACAAATCTTAATTTTCTTACTTAAGTTTAACATTCATAAAGCCTTACCTTGTATACATTATTGCAATTGTTTTTGAATTGTTTTCTCACTAAATTTAGTAACATTTTGGGAAAATTAGGTATCAATGCAATTTGAAAGTCAAGAAGCGTCTCTCAATACAAGTTTCATACCAAAAACAATAACATTTTATGCTTTGTTATTGACAAGGTAAAGTTACTTAGGGTACCTAGACGTTTATATGGCGATGTATCGATTTTGCGGAATGTCTAATATGTTTTTAATAATCTCCGTTTGTCTCCAGCTATAAATTGTTGCCAAAACAAGCAACACAGTATTTTAGTTATTTTATGTTCGTCAACCACTTTATAAGCAGTCCTCGCTCAAAAACGATGTCCTAAACGATTATTTTGGCTATATGCCTAAAATTGTGCGGTTTTGTACGAATATGTTCTGAATCGTAAAATGCTTTAAATTGAATTTAATTTTATCGCGATGTTATTTAAGAAAATCTGATTTTTTTTTAACAATTTGAATACTAATTTAAAAAGTTTTAATGATAACTTCGATGTCGTGCGTTGGAATCTTTCAAAAAACAAATGCGCGATGGTAAGTTTTATGATCAAATTGACAATACACGATATATCAAGACTCCGATCGAAAACGAATCCAGGTGGTAGTTTTAGTGAATACGTACATAATTAAAAATTCGCAATAAAACAGGATAGCTTTTTGTGTTCTTTTAATATCATCCTGTTTGGGTGGTAAATCTCCATTCCTAACCAGAACCACGCGTGCTGGCTTGCAAAGCCATGGCTTGACGGTCCACACCATCCCAGCGCGAACCAAACGGTTCTCAAATCCTTTTTATGCCGCACCGTCAGGCTGTGGAATTGTTTGCCTTCTCACGTGTTCTCTCCTTCCTACAATCCTGGGTCCTTTCGCCGAAGTGTGAAGAGGCACCTTAGCAGACCGGCATAATTAGTTTCCATTGGCATGGGACTGCCGTCCGATGCCAATGGATACTCTGCCTGGGCGGCATTAGCGCTTACCATCAGGTGTAATGCCGCCACAATGCCGGGCCAATAAAAAATAGTTTTTTTTTGCTAAAAAAGTACTATAAAAATCGGTTGCGTTTTTTTTACAAAATTCTTAGTTGCACTGTGTCTGAAGTCACTAACAGTACCACCTGGCTTCGTTTTCCGTCGCGGTCTTGATATACCCAGTATTGTTATTATAGGTCATTTTGAGGTGGAAAACCAAATACTTTTCCTCAAGAGTTTCCAAAATTTGTCAAGGTTACTGCCTGGCATTACCTGAGTATTGTTAACTAATGCTCAATACATCCAATCCCGATAAGGTTGATGTTTGACAGGCAGCGGATAATTGTTTAAAGGACCTGCAAGTTAGCTGAAAATTCTTCCGATAACGACAGGCAGAAGAATAAAATCCCACTATAAAAGTTAGCCTTTATGACCTAACCCCTGAAAATAATAATCTTCCCCTGCAATGGGACGTATATGGGTTAATACAAATACAGAAGAAGGCTACTCACAAAATCTACATCGATATAAAAACGCACCCACGCCCAAAATATTTAGTGCATAAAAATTCCCGATGCGTTATCCAAACATCAAATCAAAGATGGCACCACATTTGTATTAACAACAGCGAGTCTAACTGAAATGTTTACGGTCTGCTTAAATAAATTAGTGTTGGCGCTCATTTCCCACGCGACATGTGATCGGAAACTCTTAATGAGGTATAATATATTAATTTGTTTTCTGCTAACGAGCCGCGCTAATGCCGGGCTGCGTTTGCGCGTCTCATTATGTTTTATGCAATAATGAGCCTGGATTGTTTTCTTTGTACTAATTGATTGTACGACTTGTCACCGGACAGGAATGGGTTTGTGATTGGGTTCGGAGAATGATTCACTGAGTAGATTGTATCACGCCTTCTATTACGGTGAAGGTGGGTTTGATTTTGAATTTACAATCGTCAAATTGTTTTCGTTTATCTTCTTTTATAGTGAAAAGTTAATCGTTGTTTAGGTCTCCGCCTTAAAATATTTTGAGGTTGTTTTCACCATTTATGCGTGGACAATGAATTTAGTTGAATACTTCTAATGTTTTCAATTTTCTTTCTATTGAAGGGTTCCTCTCAATTCCACTGCGAACAATGTCGTATTTAAATTTTCTACAATCACTCGTTCGGTGTGATAGTAAAAAAAGCTACCTAAATTCAGCCGTTTATCTATTTGTTTATTTTGACTAGTGGTGATGTAGGAATCAGTGAAAGTTCACTATTTCGGGTTATATTCTGAGGATAATGAAACTGTTGAAGATGATGAAAGAAATCAAATACTAGAGATAGCGGCGCGCATGTCACACTTCGGTATAATCAAACTAATTTACAGGTATAACAGAGCACAACTCTTCCCATTTGAATTTCAAAATTCACTCTGCTTTCTCCCCTACTTTACTTGTTACGTGTTGCACATGCAAATCTTTATGGTCTTGCTAACAGAGAGTTGGAAATAAGCTGAATACAGCACAGCAAAATGTTGTATGACATCATTCTTAATATGTCTGTAATCCTGTTTAATGATTAACCTTATAGAATTTTTTAACTTATTGTTTTTGCTTTATGTTTCTAAAAAGATATGTGGTTTAGATATCTCTATTTTAGACGTTAATTTACAATCAGTTTCATTACATTAAATTCAGTTGGCAAAACCCCAGAAATTAAAAACAGACTTTGTTGAAAGCCTATTACTAAATATACACGAGTATAGAAAAAATGCCAATTGGAAAGTATTATTTGCTGCATGAAAAATTAACCTAGGCACTTCACACACTTGAATTCTAAATCTTCGGAAAATATTTACGACGTAGAAAAACAATGGGTTTTCTTTATTACTTAATGCAATCCATAATTTATTGTAATTAATGTGTAATCTTTACTTCATTACCATATGATACGGTACAGAAATTTAGGATTTACACCCAGCACCCTTGAATACGCGGCTTGATTCGATTTCTTAATTCCTAGATTTTGTAGACTCATTTTTTTTTCTGATATGTCGTGGTGTTGGCGAAAAGTTGTGTGTCTGTTTATAATCCAGGGTAATGCGTAGGATGGGATAGATCACGTATGTGTCCTGGACATCAATAATTCATTATACTCGCAGTCAGCCAGACAAGTTTGAAATAACAATGGATCAAACTATTGTCAGAGCTTTTTGGGTTCAAGTTGTGAGATTTAGCGGAATGACCATGACATGACCATTTAACGAATGTGTAAGAATTTATATGGTGCGTAAAGTTCGCCAACCCGCATTAGGCCAGCATAGTGGAGTATATGGCCTAACCAATCTCCACCATACTCTTGATTGTAGAGGAGGCACGTGCCCAGCAATGGGACTTTTATGGGCTGATACAAAATGTCCATTAAGACTGTTAACTTTTTTAAGTAAAATAAACCTTGAGTTGAAAATAATCGGGAAGCTATGGATGCCAACAGTGGCACTTTTGGCTGCTATTTCGAGCTCCAGACGTGATTTTGAGTAAATTATCGTTGTAGTTACTTTAGAATTTAGACAAGAAGACAAATAGGTCTGCTTGATCGAAACATATGATAGTATGATCACTCTCTGACAGATTTGAAATCATTATCATCATCATCTCAGCCATAGGAAGCCCACTGCTGAACAAAGGCCTCCCAAAGATTTTCACATCAACCTGTTGGAAGCGGCCTGTGACTTCCTGCACCATCCACATTGTAGGCGTTCGACATTTCATATTGACATTTTTTCATCAAAATTTTTTATTTGCTTGTAGTGTTTTTTAGTTGTTATATAATAACCCTTAACATAAAGTGTATTCGTCCACTGCAGGAAATATAACAGGAAAAAAGTAAGGTTTGAAGGATATTTTAGCCAGAGTAACTACTGGACATAATGAGACTTAACATCTCATGTCTCAGGATGGTGAGTGCAGTGTAATGCCAAGCATTGCTTTTTAATTCATGATGTTGTTTGGTTTTGCTACTATCCATGAGCGGTCGTATCGCTTACTATCAGGCGAATGGATTGCTGGTCTCGCCATTCGTTGCAATAAAAAAAAGTTAATCCATGTTAATATATATCAGCATCTAACTTGCACCACATATTACTGTGCTTAGCTTTTCCTGATTGACAGGCATAGCGCCACCAATAAAGCTTGATCCACGGGTCCCCCCACAATCCTTCACAATAGAGCAACTAAGGGGGCCTAATACACCACACCAGAGGTTTTGCTAGAACGGATGTTCGCAACATCTATTAAGGGGCCTGCATCTTGTTTCTAAATGTAAATCGTACGCATTAGACATTTAAATAATTCGCGAAACTTGCGCAACAGTACAGTGGGCGATCGGTTAATGGGTGGGATTAAAGGAGTTTATACAATGCGTTTTGCATATATGTATTATTTAATTGAGTAGAAATGTCCTTCGCAGGAATGTGATCCGTTGTGGGAATGAAGTACTGTTTGGTATCGTCATTGAGAAGTCTCTTTTTAATGGACAGTAGGAAAAACTAGTATTTTAAGGTTTTTAAATGTATTTGTTACTTCTCTTCCTGTTTTATCAGCTTTTTATAGTAGTAGTCTGTTCTAAGCACCAATCTCTCCAAAAGATTTACAAAACTGTCTGCATGTATAGTTATTCTCTATACTTACTCGATATATATTTTTGATACATTTAGTAGCGTTAAATAAGAAGCTTTTTGTATATTATAGGAGGCAAGAAAGCATGCGGTTCACCTGATGGTAAGTGATCATCGCCGACCATGAACAGCATATTAAAATATTATATCAACCAATATTGATAAAATAAACAAATGTAAATAACTCAATTTTCTGGTAATGGAGTTTATAATTAAACGTGTCAACGTTGTGTTGAAACGTAAAAACCAACTCCTATAATATAATATGTGGAATTGGATGCATGGTTGTGTATTGCTTACCAAAGTTGAAATAGCAGTGTATGGGCAGAGATCTTGTATATTAGAGTAGTGGTGGCTGAAGTAGTAAACTGCTGGTTTGCTAGTTGTGAAACAGTTAAGTATATTAAGTTGAGTAGTCTTTGAGTGAGATTGCCGAAGACCCAAGAGCTGGTGGTAATCATCGTTCAGACATCTTAGCAGCTATCATAAAAGCTGATGGAAAAAGCCATATACTTGAGAGTGTAGCATTTCGAGCTTAGCCTGTTAATATTCGACCAAACTAGCACAAGTACGTCGACATATAATATGAGATAGTTTTCTCACCGGTACCTACTCTATATTGACTTCACTGCAGGTACCATTAGGTCCAATGCGCTAAAAAGCCTACATAAAGAATAGAGAAAAAAATAGAGCAAAAAAACGTTAATAATTTTTATTCTGAAGTATCGGTATCTGTATTAGTCCATAAATACTAGCACTGCATGGCACGGACTTTTCCTACAATCGGGATTGCTATTGAAAGGGGTTAAGCCTATATAATCTGTCACCCTGGGCTAGTAGGGTTAGAAATTCCTACTAATCGCTATGGTATGCAGGTTTCCTCACGATGTTTTCCTTCACTTTTATAGTTCACCTACGATATTATCAATGCTCAATTAGCTGTTTTATAAGATTTATTGGAATAAACCCCCATGTTCAGATTCGCCATGGCCTTAAAAGGTGAAATATAATCTTGGCGTATCAGTTGGCGCCGGGCCCTAGATCTTGTGCCAGTTTTCAAACCTTGTGTAATGTGTAACGCACTGCGGATTTACTTGTGAATGATAACAACCTACTTTCGTCGCACGTTGGTGCATTCAGTGTTTTGTAGATTTAGGTGATTTAGCAGTAGGGTTGGGGCGTGCAGAATATTTTTGGATGCCTGAAAGAATTATATTGGTGAAGAGAAATAATTGAAGTTTAGTATTTACTAAGGAATATTGGATGTTTAGTTTTTTTAAACAAAGTGAAAAAAATAGCTTCTAATTAGCTACACATTATTTAAGGGTACAATTATTTACTTTTTGTTTGTATTTTTTTCAAAACAGTTTTATTAATTCTCTCTCTCTCTTCGGCCAGAGGAAATATTCAATAGGTAATATTATAAGAAAATGTATAAACTAAAGTAACACACTAATTTCTTTATTCCTTCGATTTTTACATTTGTTTTTACATTATTTCATAAAAGTATATTTAATATTTACATCAATGCCACTTACTCTTAAGTAAATATATACAAAAAATAATTATTAATTAACTGTTTGTTCCTTTGGAATGCACAATTATTTGGACGGTACCATTATTCATATTGCTAACTTAAATTCATTTATATACAAAAATATATCCTAGTACTTAAACTTGAAAGTTAAAATCATTGAAAATCTCCACCTATCACATTGTGGGACGGAACATACAAGGCGAAATGTGGGTGTCCTGGCACCTCTGCCTACTCTTTCTGAGATATAGGCGTGAGTTTATATGTTGAAAATCGTGATCACACATCGGTAATCGATTTTAATACTATTATTTAATTATTAAAACTTAGTACATAACTTATTGATATGAAATACTGTTAATTTCTTATTTTTAGTTCACTGAGCTAATATATGGGAACAAATAGCGTAATAAATAAATGCATTTAAATAGGAAAATAATATCTTAAATATAATTCGGGTAATACCATGTTATTAAGTTTGTTTTAATTTAATAATATAGATAGGATTTTTAATATATCACAATCCATAATAACAAATTGATCGAACGAAAATTTTACTTGTATATTTTTGAGCTAT
Source organism: Hyles vespertilio (assembly GCA_009982885.2). Lineage (NCBI taxonomy): Eukaryota > Metazoa > Arthropoda > Insecta > Lepidoptera > Sphingidae > Hyles > Hyles vespertilio. Next base: position 10,614,778 of record CM042810.1, on the reverse strand, counting down.
AATTTCGACAATATGCTTTATTTTTGGAATACATTGGATCAACTGATTTTGTTTACAATACTTCATCTATTGTGTATTTCTATTCTTAATAGTTTTACAATAATTCGGATATATTACCCTTAAAGTGTGTTTGGACGGAATAGTCCTTAGGACTTATCATCTAAGTTTGGACGGATACTTAAATTAATTTGTATACTCATGCTCAGCTTTAGCCACATAATAATACTACCTAATTTACATACACCACATAATTTTCGCCGTTTCGAAAACTGCCGTCAAAGGCAGTCATAATTTAAAACTCTTTTTCATGATGCGATACTAATACGCAGAGCTTTTTTATAAAAGTCTGGTCGAACAGTGGGTGAAACGGGACGTAGACGCAACGCTGACGAGACGTGAGAAGTTGTAATATATCGGCTTAGAGCATTAAAAATATAGATGGAGTGCATCATATATTTGCATCTTAAGAAACGTACATTTTTTTCGTAATGTAATTCGTGCATATTGGATAATCTATCAAACGTAAGCTAATAAGAGGGCAAAAAAAGGTGATCCGGCATTATAATTTTCATCCACTTTTTAAAGTACCATCGCTACATCTATGTTACATATACGGTATGTAAAAATATACCTTTTTACTCTAAGTGTATTGGTTAATATGGAACATGTCACACAAAGCCAACGCGTTCGACGCTGGACTCTAAGGCGCCTGAGACGCGTTGTATAGTAACATATGCATTACCATTGATCACGTCTCGTCAGCGTCACGTTACAGTCCTACCCGCTGTTAGACCAGACCTTTACTCAGCGAAAATTCGTGGGCGCTTAATATAAATACAAATACTTAAATATGTTAAGTGACCATAGCCCGTTCTCCCGGCGGCATCGGTACTATGTGGTTGTAGGTGAACCTCTGGCCGTAGTCCGGTAGTTTGAGCGTGGTGTCCGACCAGGGTGGGCTGGGGTTCCACCGGTCCATGCCGTCGTCTTCCAGGGTTAGGGGAGGTGGGGCTATCCTCATGCGCTTTGGACTCGGGTATTCCATGCCTATGGGAGATTTGTTGTCTCATGATTTTTAATTGAAAAAAATAATTTTGACTTGATATTTCATATTAGCCTAAACAATGTCATTTAGGTACTGATTATTTTACTTAAGAAGTCGTATTAAGTTGCACATTTTTAACCAAAATTATTCATTAATTAAAACGAAAATATATTTTCCTTCAGGGTCATAATGTAGAATGGAGAAATGAAACAAAAAAATGCAACTAGTAAATTACTACTTGACTGACTACAACTCTAGATTTTATTTTATTTAGGACTACTTAAAGAAGGTTTATAAGACCGTACCTTCAACAATAGTACTAGTGCAAGGCTCCTGTACATGGTAGTTGGTCCTCGGATACTGTTCGTAATATTCTCTCTTGCCATGATGAGGGTACATGTACATATTGCTGTTCACTATTATCTCCGGTGGTGGGTCGTAGTGATGCGGTGATCTGGTGACAAAATAAAACAAATCTTAGATTATCGTGACGTCTCTGCATTGAGAACTATGGCAAAATATTATTCGGTTTAGCGTTAGATTCCCGCCAGCAAGGAATATCTGAGGATCAATTACTACTGGATATATTGAGCTTTAACATCATGTTTCAGGATGGCAAGCGCAGTGGAATGCCAAGCATTACTTTATAATTCATAGTGTTTGGTTTTGCTACTATCCATGCGCGTTCGTATTGCTTACCATCAGGCGAAAGGCACGCTCGCGCTATTCATAGCAAAAAAAAAATACAAGTAAATTGTATTACATTTATACTTTTGATTTAACAAATCTAATTACATTGTCCCATAAAAAAATTAAAGAGTATTAATTATCTTCATCATGGGCCACTCGTTGTTTGATTTATAGCTATACTGTAATTACTTTTAATTAATTACAATCTTGGTACATCTATCTCACTAATTACTGATTAGAAGAGTTAAAGTACGATGGTAATGATCACGTGCCCCCATGAATTGTACAATCGCGTTTCATTTGTTTTCGTCACTGTGGCAGTTCGGTAATGACGTATGTAATTGGATATTTGATGTGTTGACAATGCTGTTATTACCTTTTAAAGATCTCGTGTACCAATTGTTGTACCAATACAAGTCAGCGAAGGCCCGATTTGTAATCGTCATGATGAAAATTGTATATAAATTTAGCTACGATTTCAAAATATAAATAAGAAGGAAATCTATTAGAAATGCGTTTTTATTCAGATTTATTTGAAAAACTTGCTAGTTGCTACTAACAAGAGGGATATGGAAAAATAGCGCTACCCTGGAAAAAACTATAGAATATAAAAAGTGTTTTTAATCACACATTTTTCTTGTGACGTTTATTTGAATTAATTAACAAATATAAAACAAAACACAAAAGAAATTGAACTTCACCGAATATGACACAAATATAACTGTGATAAATTCTTCATAAGAAAAATAATTGACGAATGAAAACCTTCACCGATTAATAAAATTAATGTGAAAACAATTATTTTAAACGTAGTTTCTAGTTGCTCCATAAATATTCAACTTAATCATTTCAAGTTGTCTTGTATCGCCTAAATAACTCATTTCTAAAACAATTATAGTTCCCGCCTTCAATTAAGCTTAAAATTTACATGATGTATCAATAAATTATTCTTATAATTAGAAACGACGTTCACCTCATAAATAATATGTAACGGGACAACTCAACACCAATTGGTCTACATTACTTTGCATCTATTTATCACTTAAGACCTTTTTGTAATAAGCACGTTCATATTTGGTTTGTAATCTTCTTTAAAAGCAGCTGTAAAATGATTTTTGAGTACTAAACTGTTAGAAATAAGATTCTTTGGATGGTAAATGTAAGTTTGTAAGGCAAGTTTACAATAAATATGGTAATGAAAGGTGTCAAATATCGCAGACGGACAGACAGACAGACAGGGTGATTTTCTTATTTATATTCCCCGTACTCTGTGGCATGACGGCTACAAATTGTACGGTGACCTTGCCACGTGTTTGTTTTTAGAGTTTGTCAGCCATTTTGATTTTGTTGTGAATTTCATTAGCACTGCTTCGCTTGGTTATTATACGCTGTGTTGTAAAACGAGAATTGTATTTTGTGTTAAACATATTTTTTTATTGCTATGTATGGAGAGACGAGCATGCCGTTGGCCTGATGGTAAGCGATACGACCGCTTATGAACAGTAGCAAAAGCAAACAATACCTTGAATTACAAAGCAAAGCTTGGCATTCCACTGCGCTTGATATCTTGAGACTAAGTCTCATTACGTCTAGTAGTTTCTCTTTCAGGGAGACTGTCCCACCCTCACACCCACCACTGTAACTCCTGTGAGCCAGGATCAACAGTGGCACGCAAAGTAATGACACCGAGCATTGAAGCTTGGTGAGTCTCCGGGAATGCCTTGTCTTTAACCCACGACGAAATTAATCAGAAAGTTAAATTAATTGGAGGAGTTGGAAAGTAGTACTCAGGCTACAATATCCTTCAATTCGAAACACCGATCCGATGCACATCTGAGAGCATTTACACTACTGTTTGACGGGTGAAATAAACATTGCGGCAGTACTTACTCAGGCGGCCTCTCACATATGAGAGACCACGAGTAAACAAAGAATAATTTGGTATTATCATTTTTTAACAAAAACATTTAAAAGAATCGCATAAAAATGGAGGAGGTTTTCCATTCGTAGGATTCTTTTTTTAAATAATATTCGTATCAATTTCTCCTAAATTTTACACCCAAATGATTTTGCTGGTCCATTGTCCCATTTTTCGGACTCATTTCATATTTTTTTCTTCTATTTCCGTGACTACGAGTAACTGCACCTAAAAATCTACCACATCTATTTCCACAGGTGAAATTTAAAGATAAGCGTTTAAGGAATTATGTTATTTGAACAATGCCTTATTAAGTCGTGTTCCGAAATATTATTAAGATATCTTACTGTTTGTATGCCACGGTTAAAGTACACACACTTTGAATCGGTATCAGCCCATATACGTCCCAGTGCAGGGCAGGGAGTATGATTGAGAGGAGTTAGGCCACAAAGTCCACTTTTAATAAAATTCGATAAGTATTACTAAACATAAAAATTAACGCCCGAATACTGGAACGCAACTTAAATATAAGTTGCGCTTAACTACGTTAATCCCGCTTAAACATACTGGCTAAGTGGGCCGTGCGCTGTTAAGAGCAACTTATTATTTGAATGGCGTTCCAGTATTCGGGCGTTAGTCTACTAAAATTTCAAAACCGTCCGAAAAATTTAATAATTTCGATTTGTTTTTATCGTACGCCGTACGATAGCGACACGTACTGTCCGACCTACCTCAAAGATATGTGACCAATTTAAACACAATAAATACGTGACGCGAATATAAGAATTGTGAGATGCTTGTTTTAGCTAGTTACGAATGAATGAGTGAATAAATATAGCTCAGTATGAATGAGAAGTCTCTACTGCAGTAATACAATTTTTTTGCAACAAAATTTCGTGCACGTGAAGACACAGTTTTGCTATCTCATTTCCTTAAGTAAGATTTTTATTGTAAATATATTGTCAAAACCTGGTAGCTTAAGGTTAAATATTCATATAAATTTGGATGACGGTCATACATAATAGATCCGTATATACCAGGGGTCGGCAAACTTTTGAGTCGGAAAAGCCAAAAAATAGAATTTATAACGTTCCTAAGTTTTTAAACAGCCACAATATTTTCCTAACGACTGTTACGATACCTATCACGAAGGAGAGGTGCAGTAAAAAGTAAGGAAAAGTGGCTGAAAGGTAGCAATGGTGCCTAATCCTTATTAATGCATTCAAAATTAATTTTTAGTCTTAATTTTTTTAATAAATTATATTGGTGTATGGACTTAAAGAGCCGCAGCTTCACATCCAAAGAGCCGCATATGACTTGCGAGCCGCTGGTTGCCGACCTCTGGTTTATACAATTATGTTGCATTTTAGGCTCAGTTTGTGTATTTTCGATGTACAATGGACCAGTATATTTATCTATTCACCGATATTTTCTCTATCTGTTCCATTCCTATAATTTTGATAAATAATAAATAAACAAAAAAAAAACTCACCTTTCTTCACTAATAGTCGACTGTGGCGAGTGTGTAGAATAATCCACGGGTCCTCTATCGGTGTAAACCCTCTCACACCCATACTCATCGACTTTGTGCTGCACATACGATGATACGTGATACCCTGGGTACTCAATCTCCTGGTTCTCGATGTATGGATACTCTTGGTAGTCGGGGTAACACTGATCCCGTCGGAAGAATTTCTGACACCGAGGGTCTAACATACCACACGGTTGGTTTTGGTAACCGTAGTACTGGTATAGCCAGGAATTTGCTAGCATTATCGATGCTTCTTCTTCGCTGCAAGATAAAATAATGTTAGTAGAGACCAAATTGGCATGCAGTTTAGGGTTAAGTAAAACATAAGTATGTGCCAAGAATAGAATTTTATTGATAATAAATGATTTTAGTTTGTTTATTAAACTGAGCGTAAAAATTAAATTACTATGATTTCTAATATTTGCATTGAGTTATTTAGTTCGATCTGAGTGGATATATTGAGGAGTCTAATTGCGACTTTTATTAAATTAGACTTCTTGGGCTAAAAGCTGGCAAACTAAAAACAACTGCATTATTATTAAAACATTAGTAGCAATTGTTACGGTTAGACGTAGGAACCTGGTTTTGAAAACAAAAAAAATTGTACATGTTACTAAGCTTTAACTATCACGCTTTAAGTTGTTGTGACTGGCGCAAAATAGGAATAACGGAGAAGCAAAAATATTACAGACTACCACAAAATAAATTATTGTTTTTCACTTAGAATGCTGTATGGAAATCTTAAATTTATTTTTGTGTTTGCTAGAGGCAGAAAAAGGACTAAAAATTTATTGCCGTATTCGCCAGGATAACGAGAATTTTTCAGGGGTATAGAAAGTTTACATGAATTTTCTCGTTTTGTGTTCAGCCTTTGTATATGAGATTTTAAACAGCTAGGCATAATAATTTGTACTTATCATCGGGAACATTTAGTCATGTTTTTTACCAGTATAAAGCATAAAACGATTCAGAATGGATCGCTTAATCTTTACATCTTTGTACAGAGAGCACACACTCTAGAACGAGTTATGCTAATTAAAAAAGTTTATTATTAAACTTACCTCAATATTTGGTTTGTGGCTACTATGAACTGTCTAGGCGTGTCCGTTGCGTCTTTAACTTGTAATACAACATGAACCCATAGGAATTGACCATTTCGTTGCTGCAACTTCACTAACAATATGCAACATTTGTCTTGTTCCGATTGTGTTACTGCAACAAAATTATACTATGTCACAATGTTACTCGTGAAAAATATAAAAAGAAACTACGGCTGAAAGAAAAAAAGTAGTAGAGAATAATTTCATTAAAAAAAAAAACAGTTAAAAGTTTAAGTGGCCAGCATTTTATTTTTAATATTGGAAATAATGTAAGAATTATAATATATTCATACTAAGATAAGAATACACTATGATGTCAGTAAAACATCGGGTTCGTATTTTAAAATTCGTAATACGAATGCTTAAATGAATCAATCATTGTAAGTGGCCAGTACTCTAATTGAAATAAAAAAGTGTATTTTTACAAACAGCTTTGATTTAAATAAAATATATTTTAAAGCTTAGACCTTTTACATAGAAAAAGACTCACTTAATCTATGCTTATTTTGTGCTTCTCGTAAACTATCCCAATGCATTAATTGATACCATGATACGTCCGTTAATTCTGATTTCTTCCAGCCTAAATACCATTCGCCGCTGAAACAAAAACATATAATAAGTTTCATATTTAAGTTATCTATAAAATTAAGTTACTTGCTATGTTTTTCCGATCGGAAAATCAAACTCGGAATAATAGAGTCACAATTCATTTAGTATTCAGTACCGAACGAGACGACGCAATTGTATAGTCATTTAAATCATTGTAAGTGGCGATTGAAAATTTCGTGTTCAAAATAATATTCCCATGACTGCCTGAATAATTTTGTTTAAAGCGATCCGCGTAGCTGGATAGCTTTATTGATGGATGTCATTAATGCATGCCACTCCATTGTTGAAATAATTTTATTTCACTTGGATCTTGAATATAATACTATTTAATTGTGATCAGAAACATTTTTTAAAAGTTAGGATATTGTATACATTTGTCTGCATGTAGGTCACTTAAGACAACGATGGAAAACAACATAAAACATAAAATATTTTTCTGATTTGATTCTAGCACACACAGTTACCATTGCATACAAAATATATTTTCTAAATAATTATATGACGTTGAATCTTGTAAATTGTCTAAGCGACTTTATAAGCTTGAGAGTTCTAACCCGGGTGGCGTGTCAAGAAAGTCTAAGTCAGTTCACGACCTAGTTCAAAAGAAAGCTACAACTAATTTGCGGGAACTAGTTCAATCAAACCGTCCTTACAGATAGAACACATAGGATCTGAATGAAGTAATTATGAACGCACTGGAGTATGTGATGTTCCTTTTAGCATGAGTTAAGTTAATGGTTGGTTCCTTAAGATTGTGTGAATAATAAAGTCTGTATTTGTCTAACAATATGTCATTAACTTTGAGATCCTAGAAACATTTCGATCAGTGCGCAAAAGTAGTCAAAGCGTTGATGTTTTCATTGGAATGCACAACAATGCGATGTGTAATATTATGGTATGTTGGACACGGCTTCATACCAAAAAGTCAAAACATCGTCAAAGGTGGAAAATTGTATTTTGTTCCGTAGCCAGTATACGTCGGCGGTGGGAATAATTTTCGATGTTAAATTAGAACTTTTTATGCATGCATATGCATTATATCAGTGTAATGCGTTCTAATTCGAATACCAAAAGTAATGAAGACTTACTTGGCGTCAATGTGCAGTATCTTCATGTCCATGGCGTGCACGGTGGTGAAGACGTTGGTGGCGCCGTGCACGACGCACTCGCGCGTCTCGGGCATGGCGAGCGGCGTGCACACCGCCAGGAACACGGGCTCGTTGCGGCTGCACAGCGGCAGGTACGACACGTAGTGCCCGCGCACCAGCACCACCTGACAATCACATCATATTAGCTACAGCCACTTTGTATCTAGTTTGTGCACACCGCCAGGAACGCGGGCTCGTTGCGGCTGCACAGTGGCAGGTACGACACGTAGTGCCCGCGCACCAGCACCATCTGACAACCACAACATATTAGCTACAGCCACTTTGTATCTAGTTTGTGCACACCGCCAGGAACACGGGCTCGTTGCGGCTGCACAGCAGCAGGTACGACACGTAGTACCCGCGCACCAGCGCCACCAGACAACCACATCATATTAGCTACAGCCCCTTTGTATCTAGTTTGTGCACACCGCCAGGAACACGGGCTCGTTGCGGCTGCACAGCGGCAGGTACGACACGTAGTGCCCGCGCACCAGCACCACCTGACAACCACATCATATTAGCTACAGCCACTTTGTATCTAGTTTGTGCACACCGCCAGGAACACGGGCTCGTTGCGGCTGCACAGCGGCAGGTACGACACGTAGTGCCCGTGCACCAGCACCACCTGACAACCACACCATATTAGCTACAGCCACTATGTGACCAGCCTCAACAATAACATTTCAAGTGCCTTTCTAAGTAATGCCTAAAATTACTAATGCTTCTTCTTGAAAAAACTAAGTCAATCAACAGGTTTGATCCATCTCCGAAACTATTTGATAGTTTTAACAACAGAACAACCGCAACGCAGATATAAATCCTAATATAGCAGGAAAATAACTATGGCGAGTATGACAAGACAATTATCTCGGTGCTTGGGTAAATGAAGCTTGGGGTTCCAACCAGGAAATTACAACCTCTATAGAATTTGCCCAAGCTTCTTTTAACAAAATGAGAAAATTGCTGTGTTGTCGTCAACTGAACATAAAGTTCCGAGCAAGGATACGTCTCTGCTACATCGGGCTGAAAAGTATGGACCTTACAAAACGACAATACAAGGCGCCTAGTAGCATTCGAAATGTGGTGCTATCGGCGCATGTTGTGCAGCAGAAAGACAGGATATTTCAACCACGTGCTTTGACATGAAATATATAAGCTGCTACAAGGGAAGAAATGCGCTGGACGAAGAAAAATAATCGTAGTCTGGCGTTGGCGAAACATCCGACAGTGGACCGGTATCAGCACTGTAGAACAGCTGTTGATCTGGCTAATGATAAAGAAAAATACAAGAAGAGACAACCTTCAATACTGAAGAGGCACCTAAAGAAGAAGAAAAACAACAGAATAAGTGGCTCGACTCGATTAGGGCAGATGCACTCGTCTCTTGTTTTTCCCCCTTGCGCTAATCTTCCTCTATTGCTTAAGATGTACGATGCATTTAGGATCCTAAGATATGGTGGGCGGTTATGAGTATGCGATTTTCTTCGTGGCCATAACTGATTAAAAAGACTGCTAATAGCTAGCAGTTTCAGTTATTTTTAAGGATTATTATGTAATTAAAGGTATATTTTTCTTTGTTAGGTCGGGCATAAAATCTAGAAAATAATCAAAAATAGTCAGTAGCATTCAGATTTCGTTTATGATTGATGGTTTTAAGATATCATTCTCATTCCAAAATTCTCTATTATATTGTTATCTTCATAAAGTAGAAGATACAATAAAAGAAACCAATCAACCGAAACGTAGTCAAATATAACAAGTTTATTACCAACACTAACAAAACAAACATACAATATAAATGAAAACAAATCAATTTGCTATAAAAGATTTATACGCTTACCTTTTGATCGCCGAATCTCATTTGTCTCCGTGCGTTTCTCGACACGTTCATTCTGCAGAAAAAATGTCTATTCTTTGGTACATTTTCAGTCTCTCCGTTGCCACCCCTGTTTAGTTCCATTTGGACTGTCTGATGGTCCTGTCTGTCTATTATATCGTATACACTGTCGCCGTGGATTAATAAATCCTCCTAAAAATGAAAATAAATTTTGAAAATCTTTGTCTTTGTGACATAAGCTTTATGATATGAGTAGCCTGACTAAGAATATATAGTCTTGTATTTCTACTAAATATAATATCTTCTATAATAATTTATGATTGGATACGAATACATAACTGACAAACAAACAATTGGGGCATATTTTGAATAGTTATTCGTGGAAGTCTATTTGTCAAAGGAAATGTTACTTAATACTTTGAGCGGCTGTGTTGGTCAGGCGTGGGTGAAGCTAACATTTTCATTCAAGACATTTAATAAATATTTAAAATCTCATTTGTCAAGACCATGATATTAAAACAAGTGCGAAGCAGTACAAACCATCGAATGTCCTAAATACTCAGCGGCGTTTTCCGATATGTACAGCAGTTTACCATTTTGTGTCATCATCATCATAAATCCATTTATTGCCTGAAAATACAATGTAATGTTAGCATTTATTTTTGAAACGTAAAAAACGATCGTAAAATAGCAAAATATACCTTTGAAAATCCGATATTAGGTGTGGGAGTCGCTTGTTCTTGATACTGATAGCTGAAATCGTGACTTTTAAACACTAAAACAGAAAGAAAGACCGAGTTATGAGTGAAGTTATAGCATACGATGATAAGATAGCGAACTAAATGCATTTAAAACGTCTTAATATGTCTTTTCGTGACTGAAGGTGAGCAGACAAAAAGTTTTTGGGAGACGGTTTTGAAAATTTTTAGAGTACGAGATCTCTTGATACGGTGTTCGTGATGAGTTGGGAGATTCGGTCCATGAGAAACAAGGGAAAATCTTATACGGAAATGAAGACGAGCAAAAAATGTTACATTTGATGTTGGCTTCAGATACTGTGTCTAAGACAGTTAAGTCTATGAAGGATTCAAAATACGATATCAAATTTTGTGAAGTCGAAATTGTTTGCCAGAACTGTAATGATTTTATTGTAACAATAATCCTAAACTATATAATGAAACGCAGATGTTTTAAATTCACATGTCGTAGCTTTCTTTAATGTTAAAGGTTACGGAATGCGATAACAATTTGTAATTGATAAACAAATAAAATATCAAAAATTTTGAACATGTAATAAAACCAACATGACATTTTGATGTACTATAGGACTCGCTAAATTAGAGGAATTAGGTTTTAAAGATTCACAAATTCCAGATAGATTCTTATTTGGCACATAAAAAGACAATTAATCTAGACTAGACAAAGCAAATAAATCTAGTACTTCATTGACGTAGACAAATAACTAAGTTAAAGTTATTTTATCGTAATATGGTAGAGTAGCAATAGTAACTTTGTCAACCTTTTACGTAAACGGGCCTTCAATAAATATTTTAATGTGGTCGTTAAGAAAAGCATTAAAATTGATAGGGATTCCGATACGCCGTCGAAAGGAAATAATATCTATACTTATTTTGTTATTATGTATATGTTAAAGATAATATTATTTTTTGGAGGTTAAGCAATGGTCAAAGGTTTGTAATAAATAAATTAGACCGTTTCGTCTACGGCTCGTAACATTCCGTACTAATTTATACAAAGAATACTTTTTTACTAATAAGTTCATAGCATGTTAGCGGTCATGATTTCTACGTTGTAATGGGTAAAGATCTTTATTATTTGACAGCCTCCGTGGCGCAGTTGGTTAGACATCAACTGTAAGACGTCAGGCCGCGGTTTCATTTCCCACACCGAAACAAATATTTGTGTGTTCCATAGATATTTGTTTCGGGTCTGGGTGTTTGTGAGACCGAAAAGTCTCGCGTAGTTCCTGAAACCCACGACAAAAGACTTGATCTTAGTATGGGGTTAGGATCTATGTATATGACTGTTAGGTGTATTTATTAAAAATTTGTCCATGAACAAAGTAAAAGAAGCAACTGTACCCAGCAAACTAGTAGACAAGGACGGGTGTATACTAAATAATGTAGATAATATTTGTGAACGTTTCAATGAGTTTTTTGTTGGTATTGGTCCTAATTTAGCTGACGCTATAATAACAAACCCTATGTACAACAAAATAGACGAAGGTATCAATAGATGTGGCTCAAGTCAATTACCATCTTTGGCTGCAGCAAGCGTAGAAGAAATATCAAAAATAATTGATACTTTAAATGTTAACTCAAGTGCAGGGTTAGATGGCATCACTCCTAAAATTATAAAATGTGTCAAAAGTATAATAATAGAAGAACTTACCAATTGCATAAACAAATGTCTAGATACAGGTATTTTCCCAGATAGTCTAAAGATTGCCAAGGTAACTCCAATTTACAAATCTGGTTCTCGAACGGACCCGGGGAATTATCGTCCTATATCGGTCCTTCCCATTTTATCCAAAGTTTTCGAAAGAATTTTATATAATCGGCTTGACACTTACATAAGATCTTTAAATTTACTCTATGATAAACAATACGGCTTTAGACCTAAATCAAACACCTTATCTGCTTCAATAGACCTAATAACAAAAACAAAGTTAAATATCCTAATATACATAAATGATATTGGAAGGATAGGCTTGAAAGGAGATATTACTCTCTATGCTGATGACACCTGTCTCTTTTATTTTGGTCAAACCATAGATTCCATTATTGATGAAGCCCAAAAGGACCTAGACCTATTAAATGCTTGGTTTCTTAGCAACCTCTTAACTATTAATATATCGAAAACTAACTTTATGATATTTGCAGCGAATAATAAAAAAGTGGGTGATTACTGCCCCTTAAAAATAAACGGCATAAATATCAATAAGGTAGATGAGGCAAAATATTTAGGACTTATCTTAGACAGTAAACTCACTTGGGTCCCTCATATTCATAAAGTGAAATCTAAATTGACGTCGCTTAGGGGCATGGTTAAAGGTCTAGTCCGCTGCCTTCCACGTCCAGTACGATATGTAATTTATAATTCCCTTGTAAAACCTCACATTGAATACTTAATTGAAATATGGGGAACTTCAGCTAAAAAAACATGAAGTCCCTTCAAATAGCTCAAAATAAATTTTTGAAAACCTTGTTTCATTTTGATTACTTTACGCCAACAGATAAACTATACAAACAAATAAAGTTCATGAATATCTCACAAACATATATGTATCAGAGTTGAATTTTAGTACGAAAAATATTAAACAAAGACATACACACAAAATAACATTTTCTAAGAAAAAAATACAACATAAAATGAAACTCAGAAGAAGCAACGATATATTATTAATAACACCTCGGACAAATTATGGGAAAAAATGTGTAATGTATGAAGGTGCTCAACTTTACAATAAACTGCCGAAAGATATAAGGGAGTCAAAATCAATTACCATGTTTAAAAAACTTCTTAGGGATCACATAATAAAAACAATTAAAATCAACCGTAATATAGAATAAAAAATAAATAAATAAATAAAAAAAATATAAAGAATTACACGAACAAAAATGTATTAAAATAATAGAAATAGTAAAAAAAGAAAATAAACAAAAAAGAAAAGAAAATAGTAGTATTTAAGAAATTCATTAATTATAAAAGCACAAACTTTTTAAGTTAACTAACACCTATTATATCTACTTATCATTTATGTTTATATATTTTTATAAGTAATTTTCTATGAGCCACATCTAGAAATGTTTTATCTATAAAACACTACTTTAGCTGTCGAGTATGATCACTGGCCGATAAATCAACACCAACTACCTACATTTAAAATAAAAAAAAATAATTGAAAAAAAACATCAAAGTACCTACCTCTAAATAGTATGTACGAATAAGCCCAATCAAATATAATAGTAATGTACAATAACCTAATATAATTTTCTCATGTAAGTGAATGTAAATTCTTATGAGAAATAAAGTTCTTAAACCAATTTCTGATAAGAGAATAGACAATATAATTAATTACATTGACCTTCGCTCCCAGGATTTACTCAAAGTAACAATTTTAATAAGGATGTATTATCTCATAAACCACAAGCTGTTATCCGGATATAAATATTTTAATTAAAATATACAAATAAATTACACAGTTATTAATACAAATTTATACCAGATCATGATTAATTTGCCTTGCAAATATTTTTTGCAACAACCGTTTTGAAGTTTGCGCGTGTTCATGTTTATTTATGAGTTTTAAATTGGCTTGTAATAGATGTTCTTAATCTCCCACGTCTATCAGTAATTATGTCACCCAATCGACGGTTTATAAGTGAATAATTTAATGTAAATGCCTCTACTGTAATGTGGGAAAGGTTGGGCCGATACCAATCCGGGGCTATAGGTCAAATAAATATGTCTGAGGGCTGCTTTAAGTGATTTAGTGGAGTGAAACAATTTGCTGTTAGACCTATTCAAGGTTTTGTTAGTAGGATTTGTTTTTGTAATATATCATGTTGGATGTATTTGTTGCAAAATAAAGGGTTTGATGGCGTAAGAAAATTAAGTTGAAGTTATTAGTAGAACTGTAAATATAGAGATAATTTTAAATGATGGTGACCCATCAGTTATTATGACGCAAATGTTTTACTTTTTACTATCAGTGTGAGAGCAATATTAAAAAAAGGGCTTACAGATAAATAATTGGCCCTCAGTTGCAGATTGAAGATAGCAGTAAATATTTACGTGCATCAGAAATTGTATCATTGTATTGTAATTTGATAAAAGTATCCTTAGATAAAAAATCCACGGTGTCGACTATGACTTGCGTCGTCGACATAGATATAAAATTCTTCGAATAAGGAAGAAGAAATAAAGCCAAAAGGGGCATAAAAGCTGAGCTATAAATAATTATCAATTTAATTTATCGATAATTTGTGTATGAATTCGAGACCAAACAATTAATGGTGATGTTTATATATTACTGAAATCAATTAAAATGTAGCCACAAAAACATAGAGTGTGTTCAGGAAGCAATAAAAAAGATCAAGGTTATTACAAAATATAATCCCATCAAAAACATCCTGTAAAAAAAATCCAAGTCTCGCAGCTCAGGTTTTCTACCGCAAAAAGTTGTGAGATGCATGTAGTACCAAGTCGATTAATTTATTTAGTCCTTAAGGGACCTTCTATATAAAGTTATTACGTTAGTTATTACCATATCAATATTAAAAATTCTTTACGTTTTAAATAAATAGATCGACTTGGCCAGCAGCATTATGTATAAATTGTACGATACATTATGTTTTCATGCGATGGCGTTTTTGATGGGATCTCACGTCTTTTTGTAGAGTCCTACTTTTTTCCTTTCGGTACTTCTTACTTCTAGAATATCACTAACGATTTTTCTTAAAGCCTCGTCTTATGGATTTTTCTTATTTTTGTAGGTATCAATTTATCACAAATATAGCGGATTTGATTATTAATGTTCTTTCTTTCATTGTAATTGATATTTTCGAGTTATTTAATCTGTTTATTTGCAAGTTTTTCTTCGTCATGTTTTTCTAGAGGAATGTTGTACAGTTTCATGGGCTGAATACACCATTTCCCTCTCTATATCCCCTCCTGTTATGCCTCATGTATATAGATATCTATCTACAACTATTATTCCATTATACACGGGTACAATGATTCATTAACTGCAAATGTAACTTTGTAATCCTATATATTTATATGGGATTACAAAGTTATTCACGTCAGTTGGTCTATCTAGAAAACTAGACACAAATTATGAAATGTTTGAATTTTTCCTTACTTTAGACACTTAACACTAATTATATTCTAAATTTGAAGGTTCTATGTCTGCTAGAAGTGCCTTAGACTTTTGATGATCGGTCAGTCAGTCAGTGAGTGACAAAATTAAGAAAGTTTGACTAGTTATAATTCTTAAACTACTGGTTCAAATTGAATGAAATTTTAAACATACCGTGTTTACACAATGCCTGCTTAGTAACTGAAATTCAGGCTTCATGCTTTAGCCACAACGAAGTTATAGGGGGTTGAAAATGGTCTGAATTGCTTCGAGAAAAGGATGTTACGGCCTATAGCTCGACTTGGAGGGGGCTCGGCCGCGCCCCCAGATATGCAAGTCATAAGTGACCTGAAGTAAATATTGCTTATTAAGGTCAGTTTTAGCTATTGCTTAACATGTAAAAGAAGATTGAACATTTTAATATCCATTTGAATTTTGTGAATCTAAACTGCATGAATACAAACCGTATTTCGGATCATATTCTTTAAAATTGTTTCCTATAGTACATTCTTCAACTGTTCTGTGGTATAAGCTTTTGGAATAAATCATCACTATTGTAGTTTTTAGCTCCAGAAAGTCCACTAAACATAGTTCTCCAGATCGATCTGTTGAATCGACCAGTATACAATTACTTTTGGTAACTTTTATTTGATGTATAGATATAGCTTACCTTGTTGAAAATAGTTCATTTTCCTCACATATACACAGACTAGTGCCATGAGCTGTAGTTGTGATAGTCTTTGTCTGGTTGACGGTGGTAAAGGCAACAGATCCCTTAGGTTGGATATTTCAGCGTTGATCAAATCTCGGCGCATCTTGCTCGCCCCTTTCGTTGACTTTGTAGGTTCAAATCTGTGTCAAACAGAATTCATGTTTATTTTTGATCTTGTTAAGATCTAATAAATTGTGGTGAATATAATTACAAGTGATCCCAGAGAGGTCAAGGGTGGTACTTATAAAAATAAATGAATATTATTGAGATCTATATCTCATATAACAAAAATACTTATAATTATTGTATACTTATTATTACTTTTTGTTTTAACTTATTTCATCCCACTGCTAGCAAAGGTCTCCTCCTGTCTCTCCACAAGTCACAGGCTAAAGTGATTTCAGATACCACTTAATATTATTTTTAAATTTTGATCTTTTATGTAAGCATATCTTGAAATTCTCTACAGGTAAAATGAATTAGACTAATATGAACTTTGAAACATTAATTAAAAAACTTTTTTGTTTTCAAAGGAATGAAGAATTCCATATACATTCTAAGGAACGCGATTAAAAGTTCTTAACAGTAAAAGGTAAAAACATATTTGCGTAAGAAAAAGCAGAAATAATAAACAATGTAAAAGCACTGTTCCATAAAATAATTATTTATTCAGCAGAGACGGATAGTGCGTACGAGATTATGTTTGTTCCCGGTGTTAGAGATAGTGTGTTTTGCATTTATTATACAATTGTGCGATATTTTTACTCGATTTCTGCCGGCCAGCAGTTTGTTAGAACTATTGTGTTCCGGTTTAAAACATATTGTAGCCAGGATAATTGATTTACATATAAGAATATTTTTTTTAGTAACCATTGATTTAAAAACTAAGGAGTACTAGGCCCTTTAGTACATTTGGGGTATCAAAAATCGCGCTAAATTAATTTTCTAAATTAACTTCATTTAATAAATTTTGTCTTAACGGTGCTAACATATATCTTTATCCTTTTTTATTATTTACTAAATTTCTATAAGCGACGACTAATTTCAGGAACGCTCCACTAAAGATGCAATGTATCACTTACGTCGAAACACTTTACGCAATCTTCGCCCTGTCCATATTACTTATGTCAAGGTTTGTGAATATAAGCGCTGAATGGTGTTGCTCTTGTCTATCGGCAGGCGTGACCTTACCCCTAAGCTTCCTACTTGTTTGTCTCTAATATAAAGTAATAACTAATACTTTAAATAAAATATGAATAAAAGCTAAATAAATAAATAAAACTAATTCTAAATAAAAATAAAAATAATTTAAAAATAAATAAATTACATAAATAAGTAAATTAAATAAATTAATTAATTAAAGCAAGAAATTAAAATAAGTAATACTGAGTATAGAAAATATATTGTATATAGAGATTAAGTTCTATATGTATTGACTTGTCATAAGAGCTCTTAAATTGCCTACGTGACCAATAAATACATTTCATTTCAAATACATTTCATTTCGTTTCAAAAGATTGTGTTGTCTCTTGGGATTAGACACATTTCATGTATGGGACAAACTTTACACTTCTTTTTCTACGGTTAATAATTTTGACAGAACAGCCTCGATAGCGCAGTATGCAGCGCGTAAGTCTCAATAATTTCGACAGCCTCCGTGGCGCAGTTGCTTAGGCGCCAACCGTGGGTTCGATCCCCGCACCGAGACAAATGTTTGTGTGGCCCACAAGTATTTGTTTCAGGTCTGAGTATTTGTGAGACCGATAAGTCTCTCGTAGTTTCTGACACCCCCAACACGAGACTTAATTGATGTTCAAAAGGATTCAGGACTGTGTATGTTCGGTTTAATTTATTTCATTAATCCAATTTGGTTTCAAAGTTCATCAGTGTGCTTCTTATTTAGTCCTTTTTATTCTTATTATCTCTCAAATTTAATCCACAGAGATCACAGACTTAAGGTGAATCTATGCTCTACATTACCACTGTATCTAGTCTAGTCTTTAGCATCATACTCTATAATGAGTCCAAACCAATCAGCAATAAAGAGAAAGCCAACCGCAGCTTATTAAGGAAATCACACCAACATTAAATGCTACCCAGTACTCAAAATAGACATATTTTCTAGGATTTATAGACAATGCGCGGATGCAGTGTTCCGGACAGGTGTGTCGCCGCGGCCTACGAATTAACATGGTATTAGAATAATTTTAATGGTGCCGCCTTAGCAGGATATGTCGATTTGTTAATTGATTCTGTGATTGTTTTATCTTGTTTGATTTCGTTTGACGTTGGGGTGATGAAGTTTTTGGATGTATTTGGAAATAAGTTTTGTATCCAGTGTTTCTGCACATTATGTTCATGTTAGTTCTGCTGTATATAGCTATTTATTTTAAAGTATGCAGTTATTGCAGTCAAAGTGCCTTATATTTACATTAAAATATGTATACGAACACTAAATATAATGGTTTTTATTTTGCCGTCGCTGAATTGATACAGATTCTATATTTTATCTCGCAATGTATTTTTGTTTACATGAAAATACACTAAAAATCTTGAAATACTCTCTTTATTGTAAAAAGTCTAATACTAAAGTCAAGTAAAGTATATTTTTTTTCTAATGTCTGATAAAATATCACAAAATGTTATTGTTAACAAAAGACCATTAAAACCTTTAGGAAGTGTGTTTCCGACAGCCGCTTAGCATGCGGCCAGCGCGCGGCGCTTTCATCTCCCTCCTTTAAAGCCTGTTGAGTTTTATTTGTTTCAATCATTAGATTTTTTCCCTCCATCGTTAAGTATGATTGTGGGAAACGGCCGATGATTGGCGCTTTGTCGTCGGTAATTTTATTGAAGTGATTCAGTGTTTATTGATTAATGTTTTCGTTTTGACATTTTTGACTGATTGAATGGAGGCTAATTGGTGTACGGCAGTGTTCGGAATTTAATTTAATTTATTTTGTTTAACGTATTTGTTCACTACCACGGTGGCGTAGTTGTTATACAGTAAGATTACAATGCTGAGGTCTCGTTATCGAATCCTGGGTCGAGCAAAGTGGTATCGGACTTTTGTATTCATTATCATTGGGAATTAGGAATTTGTACTCGATATGGTGATAGGCTCGCCCCCTATCACATCGTGGCATGGAACATACATAGCGAAATTTGGGCGTCATGGTAGCCCCTCTGAATACCCCTTCTGGGAAAAGAGGTGAGTTTATGTATGTGTGTTGTTGTATCAGCCCAAATACGTCCCACTGCAGGGCACGGGCCTCCTCTACAATCGACAATACGATTGAGAGTGGTTAGGCCATGTAGTCCATTCTTTCGATGAGTGGGAAATAAAATTTGGTTTGGTTTTGCAATGGTTATAGATTGGCTAGCTTTCTTATTATAAGTACAATATTTAATGTTTGACAGTAATTGTAGCCCATTCATTTTAATGTCATCCGCATGCACCATTAATGTTTTTATTCATTATATTATTTCTTTAATACAAACAAAATACTATACAATCCAAACAAAATAATCATCAAAAGCCCAATTATTTACCACTCGAAAGAATTTCCTCAAAAACTCAACCAAATCGATATTTTTTACCCAAGTTCAAATTGAGAATGCGAGTAATAAGCAATCGTTTACGTGTATAAAAAGCGCATTCCATACATACTGAGGGCGTGAAATGAACGCTTCACGCGGTATACTAAAGCGTTAAAATTGTTCCGTGTAACTCCTGGGTGAAGTGGAACGAATTTTAATGTTGTAATTAAATGTATATTGTTTCCTATAGTTTTTCCGGGGTTTTGGGGCTTTTGTTCTTATTATTTATATTTGTTAGTGTTTATGGGCAAAATAGATTAAGGTCAAACGGAATGGAGGTTAAATAGAAATAGAATTGAGGGTTTTTAGTATGGAATATGACATGTTTGTATATTGACAGCCTCCGGGGTGTAGTTGGTTAGATGTTGTAAAACGACAGGCTACGGGTGATCCCTACACCGTTTCAAATGTTTGTGAGGCCCACAAGTATTGCTTGCAAGTATTGGACTGCGTTGCAAGGTTTATCATTTGTTTATCCTTACGTAGAATTGCAAGTCAACATCATTATGACTTTACAATATTTTATTGATACTACAGATCCGCAAGTAATTTGCGCAAATAGAAGTATCTTCGTGTTATTTAAACTTAACAACCAAACTTTACAATACAAGCTAATTTCTTATAATAACACTTTTTTAGTCAAAGGACAAACTTTTGTAAACTCTTCATAGTGCCAGTAATATTATAGGAATTACAAATATTACAGCCTTGCAAATAACCTGTTAACATTTCTTTGACAATTACTGTATCAGCCCATATATGTACGTCTCACTGCAGGGCACGGGCCTCCTCTACAACCGAGAGTACGATTGAGAGTGATTAGGCCATATAGTCCACCCCGCTGGCCTGGTGTGGGTTGACGGACTGTTACCTAACATAGAAAATCTTTTAAAATAATAATAATATTAATATATTTATTTATTCTCTCATACAGAAAAAAAAGGGTACAACATGTTAAAATTACAAATTGGATGTGAGACTGGTGTCTGATATAGGCAGGGCCTGTGTTTCAGATCACCAGGATCTTCACGCAATGTGGTTACATTTTGCTTGCAGCTCGTTAAATACATTAGAAGTAGATAAATAAATCTGTGTATGCGACAGTTTATAATGGTTCAATAAGTTATATATTATATATTAAATATGGGTAGTCCTTTTATTTTAAACTAACATAATCAATAATAAGTAGGAAACAAAACAATTGAGATTTTTTAAGAACTAAAAATGAATGTAACAAATAAATTGACACTCTATCTAAAACAATGTTAACAAATAAGAAATTAAAAGAAATAAAATAAATTCGACAGTAAAAATATTAATGCAGTTCACTATTTTCATTTATTATTGGCAATAATAAAGTAATATCTATAATAGATAGCTTAGTTATCTTAAAACGTTAACAGATTAGAATTTAAAAGAATCAAGATTAATGTAACAATAAAAATAACAAATGAAATATACTATTTTAAAATTTTATGGGCAGGCAGCTTCTAATTTTATTATTAAATTAAATTAATTTATTTAATTTAAAGTTATTAATCACTATGTTATGGTTTCCTCACGATGTTTTCCTTCAATACTAGACAAATGATATGTATTAATTGACACCATGGATTTTGCCTATTTTGGAAATCAGAATATTTTACTACATAAAATTAAACTTAATATATTGTAAAGGAAAATAAAATATTTACTATGGGTAATTTATTATGAATATACGAGTATATTTTTATGCAAGTAAAACTGATTTTATCAATGTATGAGAACTGAAGCAAAGATTTAAGGGAAATTGAAATCAAAACTACTGTACATTACGAGTTAATTCAATAATCCGTGTTTTGTTTTAAAAGGTCAATGCCAAATATATTGTTCTAGGTTACAAAAGATTTAAAGTGTTTTTATCACGGATAATGTTTGTGAGGCTTTCAAGTATTTGGTCTGGGTATCTATTTGTGAGACCCAATATTCTTCCGTTGTACCTGATACCCACCACCTAAGACTTAATTGATCTTTATGTGGTGTCATGTATAGTCATGCCAGTCACCCAACAGTCACATACTTAGGTATGTGACTGTTGGGTGTAGGTTATATTAATTATTCTTTATTTATTTATTTTGCATTTACGCATATGTACTAGATGCATGTAAGCTCATTCCATTATTCGCTTGGTGAAATATCACCCACAAATCGCTGACCTTATTTTCGTTTATTCAAGGCGACGAAATCTTTTTTTTTTATTTAAAAACAGAAACCAGTAATTTTACAAAGATAGTTATTTTTCTTCATGTTAAAACATCTCATATCCAAGGGTCAACAAAAGCCTACTTAATACTTGATTACTAATTTTATATTTTACAAAAAAATATTTTACAAATATTATCAACCACACAGTTCTCACCCCACAATAATATCGAGTCTTGTTTAGTGTGTATCAGGAACTATGGCAGACTTGTCGGTCTTACAAACACGCAGAACCGAAATAAATATTTGTTTCAGTGCGAGTATCGAACGCACGGCGTCTCGTTTCAAAGCCGGTGAAGAACCAACTCCACCACGGAGGCTGTCATTATTTTTATTTCGATTTATGAAAAGGTCATTGAAGTCATTAGGCAATCCTTTTGCACCTTGACTGAAATCGCATTCCAGCGGCCTTGTGGGATAAGACTTCATAGAAAAAAAATACACAAATTAGAGAATCAAATAGCTAGTATTGATAGTATTATGATCGCGACATGTGGTTCATTATGTATTATTTTTATTACTTTGGTAAATATTTTTATCCGGCTAAACAAAGTTATGATAATGCAGTTATCATCATCATACAATGCCATTCAAAAAGAGTATCGATAGGTGACAAATTGTTAGATGTTAGTCTGCATAAATACGCTATTACTGAAGGATCCAGGATTGTTTAAATGGGGAAACGCGCGAGCTGACAATTTTTTTGTTTACTACTGTTTATTTTAAAATTATTGTGTTTTTATTTAGGGCACAATTTTTTGACTCCGGGCTGATAATGAATATATCATTTTGCCCGACCCGGGATTTGAACCCGAGACTTAAGCTTTGTAATCGTACTGTAATACAACTACGCCATCGAGGCAGTCAGTGTTTTATTTAGATTTTAGATACATGCCTGAAGCTTAAAATCGCTTACAGTTTGCACCACATAAAACGTTCCAATTACTTCTAAAAGGAACTTTAAAATCACCGCCGCGAATTAAATTTAATAGTATCACTGTAAAGAAAAAAGAATCGGTTTGTTATCTCGGTTTAATTTTGGAAAGGAATTTTTCCTTTCTGGAACATAATAAGAACGTCGGGGAAAAGTCGAAAAGGAACTTTTTTGCTTTGACTAGAATATCGAAATCAACGTGGGGGCTATCTTTCAATACACTAAAAATCATCTATGGAGCAACTTACTTAGGATGTATTTGTTATGGATCTCCCGTATGGGCTGATAGGGCTACTATCGGTGCTGTGCGAAAAAAACTGCTCCAGAGCCAACGTTTGGCGTTGATATTCTTGTGCAAGGCATATAGAACTGTTAGTACCGAAGCTTTGCCTGTCCTGGCGGGTGTACTTCCAGTCGATCTGGAGGTGCAACGTCGCGCCGCCATGTATTACTCTACTAGGGAGAATATGGATAAAAGATTTTTAACTGCACGTGAACTCTTAAAAATCGACAGATTATTTAAACCGCTTCCTATGGTATATAGCCAACTATTAGATGAATGGCAAAATAGATGGAAGGTATCTTTGAAGGGACGGCATTTATACCAATATTTTCCTTGCGTGCGTGATCGTTTGACGAAGACATGGCTAGATGTCGATTATTGCGTATCACAGTTCCTCACGGGCCATGGTAACTTTAAGTCTAAACTATACTCTTTTAAGCTTATGGAATCGCCTGCGTGCCCATGTTCAACAGCAAATTGCGAATATGAACAATCCGCGCATCATATACTTTGGGAGTGTAGTCTTTGGCAGAATGAGCGTAAAACCATGCTGGATAGTATGCAAATATCATCTGGAGTTGTATACTACACGGACCTTGTAGAGACTAGGACGAATTTCCGTGCTTTCCGGCGTTTTTGCCATACCTATTACTGGAATCAAGTGTAACAGCTCACATATTAGGTCCCATTTAAATGTAATAATGAATTCCGTGGTGCTTTACAGCTGGCTTCTCCGGCTGTAAAAGTCTTTTTGCGAGGTTATTTACCTCTTTATTTCATTGTTTTGTCACTCGCTTTGCACGGAGGGAAGTGGACAATAATTTATTTCCAACTCCTCCTATTAATTTAACGTTCTGATTGATTTCGTTGCGGGTTAAAGACAAGTTAGACATTCCCGGAGACTCGCCGAGCTTCAATGCTCGGTGTCATTACATTGCGTGCCACTGTTGATCCTGGCTTACAGGAGTTGCAGTGGTGGGTGTGAGGGCGGGACAGTCTCCATACATGCCTGAAGGGTTGTTATGTTTAATTTTAATACTTTAGATTACTACAAATATAAAATGTGAGCGAAGATATTATTTGGGATCTAGAGGTATAAAAAATATACTATATTCGGAAAGAAATAACAATTATTGTGTAAAAATAAGAATAAATTATATAACTATAGGTTTTGAAGGCTCGTTCCAATTAACGCGCATGTGATTTTTCTCACATATTACCAAGGAGTTAACAATTCGACAACACTTTAACATATAAGGAAATAAATAAGAATGCAATCGTCACGACTTACACGCTATAGTAAACATTACAAGGCTATCTCTTGTTATAATTTAAATCATTGCGAGGAACTGAATAGATGATACTTCAGTATTAGGTACAAATTGTATTTAGTATGCCGATTTAAATTAGAATGCGAGGTTTTTTGGTAAATATTATCTGTAGCTTTAATAGATTTATATTATAGAAATGTTGGTGGGTCTAGATAATATTGGAATAAAATTCAGCAATTGATGTGAATGATACGTTCCAAGCCTCCTCTTGTATTTGGAAGAGAGGTTATCTCAAATAATCAATGTTTGAAAAACAAAGTTAGTAAATAAAGAACTTTTCAAGGTTGCTTCATCGTTTTATATTGGCGACTTTTACAGTCTATGTACAAACTTTAAGGAAAGATAGGCCATATATTAGAAGAGATAAAAAGTAGTATAGGTATAAGAAATCCTAGTTTTAATTTCTAATTTTATAACAGGTTTAAGCAATGCGGCGCCAGAGAATGCGAGATTCTAACTCCTAAGATCAACTTCCTGTTACAATAATGGGCCATTGGTCCATACCGGGTATCTCAAGACTGCTACCGAAGACGAAGCCGGGTGGTAGTTTTAGTGGCTACAAACACAATGCAACTAAAATTTTCGCATAGAAACGCGACAATTATTTTTTATGATTTTTTAAATATCGTCATTTTTGGGTGGTAAATCCATAGTTTTTTGCTAAAATAATTATTTAAACTCTCTTATATCTTAGAGTATTTATAAATTAAAGGGTATACACTATTATTTTAGGAAAAAAATTATTTACCACCAAAATATGGCAATAGGAAAAAAATTTCAAAAAAAAATTGTCCCTTATTTTTGCAACTTTTTCTGTTGCATTGTGTCTGAAGTCACTTAAACTACCACCCGGCTTCGTTTTCGGTAGCAGTCTTGATATACCCTGTATATTGACAGCCTCCCTGGCGCAGTTGGTTAGACGCCGGCTGTGAAACGAAAAGCCGCGGGTTCGATTCCCGCACCGAAACAAATATTTGTATTAACCACAGGTATTTGTTTCGGGTCTGGGTGTTTGTGAGACCGAAAAGTCTCTCGTAGTTCCTGATACCCACGACACAAGACTCGATCTTGTCATATATCATAAAATATGATTTTAAAAGATTAGTGTGGGGCAAGACTATGTATGTGACTGTTGGGTGTATTTATTTATTTATTATTTATTTATTGTGAGTTTTTCATTACATTTAAAGAATATTTTTAAGTATTTTTTTTATTGCAGTGAATGGCGACACGAGCAAGCCGTTCGCCTGATGGTAAGCGATACGACCGCTCATAAACAGTAGCAACATTCCACTGCGCTCGCCATCCTGAGACATAAGATGTTAAGTCTCAGTATGTTCAGTAATTACTCTGGCTACAATATCCTTCAATCCGAAACACAACAGTGCATTTAAGCAGTGTTGTTTGACGGGAGAAATAGACATTGCGGTGGTACCTACCCAGATGGCCTCTCACATATGAGAGACCACCAGTAGTAGTAGTTTAAAGTATTTAATAGTCATAATGCATCATGTAACGCCGTCGTAGTTTCTGATACCCACGACACAAGACTCGATCACAGTGTGGAGTCAGGACTATGTACATATGTGACTGTTGGGTGTATTTAATATAAAACTGAAAAGATATCAAGTTCGTATATTGTGATATATAAATGTAAGAAGTGACGATTTTGACCAATTTATTTTGAACTAAAATATTGTATAGCACAAAGGAAAATACGATATTCTGATAACTTTTGATAAGTATTTGTATAAGTATATGTGAGATTTCAGCAACGACTGATATTTTGTAAATAGTTAATAATGTAGTAATGTACAAAAGTAATTAGTTGTTGATAAATTCTACAATAATTTCTTTCTTTCAATTGAATCTCATTAATTTATTAATTAAAATGATATATATTAAAAAAGGTTAAATCAAGGATAAATTGTTAGTTTTTTATCATTATCTCAATACTGAAATTCCTTTGGTATATTTTTATCTGTACATAATGTTATGTGGTGGAAGATAGCTAACGTATTTAACACTTCGGTAACAAAAAAAACTTGATTTCAAATGTTACGCTAAATGATGTACAAGTTTGAGCCACAGTTTGCGTTGCAAGATGTTCTATTTTGGTATAAAATGTAGGTAAAATAGTATAATTTGAATCAGAGGTAGTATTAAATATTTATATTAATTGTTTTATTTTAAAAAATCCTTCTTGTTTTGCGTTACTATTTTTTGCTGATTGATTACTTAATTGATATTATTGCGAATCCTAATTAAAAATATAAAACACGAAATTATTTATTATTAGTACGTACAAAATAATAATAAAATACTCGTATGATTAATAAACAATAATAATTAGTAATTCATTAGTCTGCAATGATTAGCGTTTATTAAATTCAGTTATGATTTTAATAAAAGCAAGAAAAATAAAAAAGACGTAAAAATATAAATTTGAACACCACACGTTATTAAAAAAATGTAAAATAAAAAATTAAATCTCTAAATTAATTTAAAAACTCACCTTAGGAACATTTTGATTGAAGAAATTAAAATAAAACAGCAAATTAATTAATCACTGAACACACGGTACTAATCAGTCCATTGTTATTAAAACTCAAGGTAAATAAACACGACTACACAACTCGAACGCCGATGTCCTAATGATAACTCAATAAAACGAACAACCCTCCACACAAAACTTCACAATATTAATGTCATAATGTAACCATAAAAATAACCATAAACCGCACGTGTCCAACATTATTCAACAGGCGCGCAACCTCACAGCGAGTTTCCTCAAAACATCACAAAAAAAAAAAAAAACTATAATCAAATACTAATAACCGCGCGTCAATTTATGCGTGAGCTTTTTAATAGAATGAGATTAAGGCTTGATCCTGAAGCTTGATACTTCCGTGCGCGAGCGCACCGGGACAACGACTATAAAAAGGCACCACTAAACTTCTCTTTCCCGCGAGCCTTATTTTCTTTTTTTTACGCTTGAAAAAAAAGCATGCGCCCGCGCCGCCGGATGGCCTCGCGGTGGGGATATCTGCTCAAAAATTCTACAAGACACTATCTACGTGTCATTTCGAAAATGGGATCGTTTAATGAGACGGGGAAAAGAAAAAATCCGAGTACAGCTTCATTACGGGCGAGTGTTGCTGAGTGTGCGAGCAGGACGGATATATGTAATCATTGCGGTTTTTCCGGCCGCCGGTGTCGGTTTGCGCGAAAGAAATGGAATGAGCCGTTGGTCACTCGCGACGGTACAGATTAATGAGTCCGAGAGAGATGCAGGTAATGGATTTGTAATTATGGTGGTTTGCGTAAACGAGACGCAACTATAATGATTGGGCGCAATGACAGTTATTGATATTGTCGTAATAAACGTCGATTTGTGTGGTGGGTACGAGAGGGCCGGTGCCAGCGCGGTGTGTTAATTACATTTTAATGACTCGTTGAGGCGAGATTCGTTGTTTTCGCGACAGTATAATAGCCAGAGCGATATTTGCGGTTGGTGTTTAGTTTCGAGTACATATGTACATAATCTAATGCGTAAATGGTATATTTAGAAATTATATGATTTATCGATACCACTTATATCCAGTTCCTAGAAGTTTCTATTTTAAACTATGATTATGCACGTTTCGTTTATTGTATTTAATATTTTAAAAAGTGTTCATTATCGGCCAGTGACTTACGAAAAGGTTTAAATAATATAATTTGGAAGAGCGTGGTAGCCTTTTGACAACGGACCAAACGCGGCTGCCGAGACGGTGATCGCGGGTTCCAATCCCAGGGCACTTCCCTGTCTTTTCAAAGTCATGTGTGTATTGGTATGTGTATTGATAGTCAATCACCATGCACTTTAACAGTTAAGGAAAACATAATGAGGAAATCTGCATAGTTTAGAGATTTTCAAGAGTTTGTATGTTATTTTCACCGGTCGATAAATAATCGATCGCTCTATACTTGAAATCTAGACTAAGTTTGACTACTACTATGCCAGTGTAAAAAAAACTGTTCAACTTGGTCGCCGTAATTATTGCGAGAAGCAACTATTTACAATGAATTCAATGGAAATTGCTATACAACTACACAAAGGGTCTTGAATATTCTCCGTTGAACGAGCAAACAGATCATTGATGTGTTGCCGCCCCATCAAATTGGGAGGGAAGTGGGAAGGAAAAAAGATGGGAAAAGGAATGGGGTATTGGGCATCCGGAAATCTCACTAACCGAATGGAGCGTGATAAAGTACCAATGAAAATATACATAGGTATATTTATGCAGTACTTGTAATGAGAATTCCAAGCGATAGACCCATATCTTGCATGATCGGGCACACTCTATCGGAGAGGTATCACTGCCTCATAATAGACCAACGTAAAGTAACAATTTCATAGTTTCATTCGATTATTATATTATTTTCAGTAACTTAATAATCCTAAGCTGTAGTATAATTTACTTTTATAGTATTTCCCCATTAAATTCACCAATTGGGTTGTGTAATCAGGCTGGTTAATAAGGAGGTATAAAGGAAAAGCCGAGAATCCACCTTCAGACATTGCAGTTGCGTCCACCTTGCTGACCTAGTACGGGTTGATGGATTTTATCACGACGGTTTCTTTCAGCGTTATAGTGATAATTGTACGAGAATACGTACATAGCCTCGAAAATTCAGAGGTCTTTACCTTCGACTGGAATCTCCGGCCTACTAGCATTTTTTTTTATTAACTATGTTATTGAAAAAAATCAAATAAATAAATAAACTCAACAGCCCATGAATAGGCCTGCACCTACACTAAGGTACGTCTTGTAAATTGGGTATCAGGAACTACGAGAGACTTTTCGGACTCACAAATATTTAGAACCGAAACAAATACTGTTGGCTTGATAAAATATTTGCCTTGGTGTGGAATCGAACCCGCAGCCTTCACGGCCACGTCTACCGAACAATCCAAAGGAGACTGTCAAAAATAATATTAATATAAAAATATACCCACAAATCACCGAGAATCTCTTGGGAATGTTGGAAACAGCCTGCATCCAGCAACTTCCTGCTTCATCCTGCTTCATCGGCTGTCGACATTATGAGCGAACAGAAGAACAGGGCAAGCTTGTTTCTTCATCCATTGCAATAAAAAAAAAATATACACCTCTGCAAAATCAATGAAATACTAAAATGACTTTACCGATGCCAGTGTGAAAAATATAATGCTAAAATTAGAACCTTTCCATTCCCATGATTAAAACAAATCACCATTGCTCAAGTTGTATGTAAATTTATTTTTTTGAGAACGTAGCCTGGGGCATCGCTACCGTGTTACGAAGATAAACACTGTAATCTGCTCATCGTAACTGACGGGTGTTTCAATTAAATTTAGAGGGTTATTGGTATATTGTACCCATATTGTTAGTTGGCGGAATGTGTGAGAATTTTAGGGGTTAATGAGTTTTGAGTATGGGAGAAGGGAGATGTTCGTCGGTTACGAAGTATAGCAAAGAGTCGTAGTGGATAGGATATGTTTTTAATAGTAGAGAAAATAATTATGTCTTTTGTGTTATATTATGTAAAATAATGCAATTTAAAAAGTTTTCGCCACTTGACCACGAAAGTTGTAAATTAATCGAAAACGCCGGGAAGTTAAAAAATATAAAAATTAAACCAAATTCGTGATAAATCCGTAAATAATAGTTTTATTTCAATTTAAAAACGTTACTGCTGGTATTATCATATCTGATAGACCGCCTGGGTAGGTATCACCGCAATGTCTATTTCTCCAGCCAAACAGCAGTGTAAATACATTATTACGTTCTGGCCTCTGACAATAATGTCCTTCAAACATTATTGTCAGAGCAACTACTGAGCATGTTGAGACTTGACATCTTATATCTCAGGAATGTTAAGCATTGCTACTGTTTATGTTCATTCCTATAGGTTGCCATCAAACAAATAACATGCTCTTGCCTTTCACAGAAATATAAAAAAACGGTATAAGTAGTAGTTGAATTTTGATTATTTTTGTTTCCACGAGTTCACACTTTCGTGTTTTTAAGTATAACTTGCTTAGAGACACTACATTTAAATTTGAAAGTAACTTAATTAGTAAAAATATGTAGTAGAGCAGAACGGTATAAACAATTTCTTCAGGAACTCCAGTCAATCAATACCAGTAAAAGATTTTTTATTTTAAATATAGTTTATATACCAATTAGTGTATGCAGAGGACCGCTTTAATCTATTCAGTATCAATTTACAGTAAACATTCCCATATAAGGCGGTTCGGCGGCTTATTAGAAGCTAAACAACCAATCAGGGCCAACAATGCCTTATTATGTTTAAAAATTGGTATCCAATTGAATTTTGTAAAGAATTCTGTGCTTGATAAAAAATGAAATGCCTTTGAAAGGGATTGGCGGCCGATTGATGTAGAGTTGAGAAGTTGGCTTCTGTGTGAGGTTGTAGGTTCGATTCTATAAGGACAAATATTTATAGTTTTTGGGGAATTGACGAATAGCTCTATGTGTTTGTGTATATAGAGTTTGAGCATGCAAAACGAGTATAGTTTCCTGCTATATGCGTCTACATACTTGGAAATTGTTTAATGGATTGAAGGACGATGTTTTTATATCCAAACTAACAGATGATTTAACTGAAAAATGGACTATTATGGAATCATAATAGTCAAGTTTACAGTTTGCTGACTGGTGGTAAGTCTCTCATATGTGAGAGGCCGCCTGGATAGGTACCACCACAATGTCTATTTCTCCTGCCAGCCAGCAGAGTTGTGTTTCGGTGTGAAGGACATTCTAGCCGGAGTAACTATTGGACATATTGAGACTTAACATCTTATGTCTCAGGAGGGCGAGCGCTGTGGAATGCAAGCATTGCTTTGTAATTCAAATTGTTTTCTGGTTTTTGCACTGTCCTTGAGCGGTGGTGTTGCTTATCTTCACGTGAACGGCATGCTCATCACACTATTCATAGCAATAAAACATTATAGAACTGAATTAGCTACAGGTATTAATCCATAACCGCTTAATGTTAAACACAATAATTTAGTTAAAATATTTAGTTCGATAGATATCGCCCAATTATCAAACAAGGACTCATGGGATAAACTTAGTGTGAAGTTACTTTTTATTAAAAAAGGTGTTTTTGGTAAGGCCGCGGCACATCAAAGGTAAGCGCGTCCGCTGCGATCGGCGGCTTGGGGTGTAGTGACATTAGCGATCCGCTCACGTGGCGGCTAAACTGAGACACGTGCTGCGACTGCTGTTGACGGTACCAACAATACAGAGTGATGCCTTTATAAAAAACAAAAAAAAACCGGCACCCGCTAGTCACATACGCAATATAACGCATATATGCGTGGATAACAGGTGATGATTTTATATAGATATAAATAAATAAATAAATGACACCCAAGAGTCACATAGGTACGCAATGTAACGCACATATGCCTGGATAAGCTAATGGTTATCACAAAATACAATATGAAAGATATAAATGAACTGAACTGAATATTGCTTATTAAGTTCAGTTTTAGCTGTATATGTAAATAATTATGATATCTAGTGTTCACCCAAAGTAAAAGAAGATCCAAATTCTGTGATACATAGTCCTACTGCTTAAAGCATCGATAGTATTTTTTTATTCTCAGTTCAGCATTAAAATTACTGTACCACAATTAATCTAAAACAAATAAATAATCTACTCGTAAACATCATAATTAACATCGAGTAATCACCACTCGCCCAATCAGTTTTCAACCACCCTGTACGTTATCAAGCGGGCACAATGACGACGTATTTAACGATAACAACCGGGGGGTCTGGTAAAAGACGCCGGCGTGACTACCAAAATCACGTCCGAACCACCCTAATGTAAACAATAGACAAAGGGCCCGACCGGGTTATTAGGCTAGCCGATAACTATCGAAGTTGCGGTGAATTGTTGGCCGAAAATTTTGGACGTATATTAAATATTTTGGGAACAGTCAAGAGCGGGTTGTGTTTAGGCGTGAGACGTCATTAATTTTATTATATTTTTTTAGTGAGAATAATGTTTATTTTCGGTATTGTATATCCTATAAGTTGAGTTAAAAGTATTATACGATATTTACGCATATTACGATTTCTCTCGATTGGACAATTTCTCGACAAAAATACTCGAATAGAGAATTAATTTAAATCCTACGTGTTTTTTATACACATTAACGAAACGTTGCAGCATATTTTTGAAATACGAGTATATTTAAAATATTTTTAATCTACAAGTATTATGAAAATAAAACAAATTTAAAATATACGAGTATTTATCAATAAACACAATACAAACATTTATCAGTACTTCTATTGTACTCGTTTTCAATAATTTTCTTAAATTCTTGGTAAAATAATTCTTCTCCACTTTATTTGGCCAGCAGTGTACAAGAGCATCCGTTGTACTGAGAATCATAGCGGAGGGCACACAGTAAGGGTGCGTACTGATTTTGTCAGGTTTTTGGTCTAAAGAGGTCATATAGATCCTATCTAAGTATGTGCCGGGTTGGAGGTTACAGTTCCTATCCGACATCTGTTTTGGCTCTTGTATATAGAATATTGAGAGTAACTGACTGGATTAAGCGGTTGAAAATGCTTTCTTGCACAGTTGCATTATGTGAATACTCCCGCCCAGTTTTGCTGCGCCCGGGTGCAGGACAACTACCAAGTTCCAACATACTAACTATAGTAGACATACCAACTAATAACTAAACTATATGGTGGACCTCTCATTAGAATTTAGATTTACAAATAATAAGCTGCGGAATATTTCTATTCAATTTACTTTGTTTTTAATTTAATATTTATTGCGTAAGACTAGAATAGTTGGCGTTTATTTAGTGAGACTTATTTCCAACAATGGCCCTCGATAGTCCTTGAATTTTTCATTAATAATGTCCTAAGCTTCGCAAAAGACCCGAATCCTACCCCATTTTTTTTAACGGAATTGTATTGAACTGCGTTGAAAATACATACAGAAACAATAAAGTGAACCCTCCTTGCAATTACTAGTCGTTTGGGATACAATTTAAATTGTTTATGCAATAATACACCATTTGTAATACTAGTAGTGAATACGAACAGGATTGGAAGCACCTGCTCAATGCATTCAAAAATAAAATGCATCGAAGAGAGATTTTATCAGTTATTTTGCTCTGCACGTGTCTGTATTGATTCTTTGTGAGTGTTCGATTGAGCATATTTTCTGAGTGCTGAAATATGTATGTTATTGTGAATAATGTAGCGTGTGAGTGTTATATTTTGTTAATAAATATGTTTTCCAATTATGGTGTAAAACGTCTACACGGAAGTTTAAATAATTATAGTCAAATTGGTTTTTCGTGCTGTTTATTAATCGGTTTAATAATAATATATAGGGCCAAATTTGTGTTAGTAGCAAAGATTTACTTAGAAACTATAGCTCTGTTTTTGCAGTAGATTTTTTAAAACTTTTGTTTACCTTACCCATTTCGTATTGTTACCTAGTCTAAATACGCGTACTTTCGACATTCTTCAGAACAACTGGAATGTATGCATGTATCACTTGATGTTTTCCTTCAACGTAAAAACATGCGTATACTACACACACACCCATAACTTCGGAAATTCATAGATGTACATAATTATGTAATGGTTCGAACCTACGGCCTCCGACTTAACAGTCCACACGAATCTCTCAAAATGCATAATATAAATCCGACATGGATATTTAATTTAAACTTCACAAGTACCATTAAACTCTATAAAATAAGTAATAACCGGAGTGTTAACATCATTTTCACAGATCGTATTATTTTTCGCAGTAATTTTTTGCTCCTTTTCTCGACGATATTTTTATAACGCTTTAATCTTTAACTCAAGCCGTTAGTTTCGAGTAAAGCAGGCCTCACTTAGGATGCATTTTTAACCATAGGGCTGCGAATACAGGCGATGTTAAGCTATAATTTCGACTTTTGTCGAGTAATTTGAAGATTAAACCAAACGTATTAGAATTAAGAGCATTTAGTTTTGATTATTTCCGATGGAACGTTTTGCCAGGTTCTGGGAATATCTAATGTGTTCCGAATGAGTCATCTGATTATTTTGGAATTATGTCTGGTGTTTTTGATTTGTAGGTGGCGTACTGGCGTATCCCAAATTTATGGTTGTTTGTGGTAGCGTGTTCGTAACCATTCATAAACATCACCGAACTAAAGTATTTAACTTAACCCGTAGTCACTTCAGTTGAACTGCTTTTCTGTTTATTATTCTATTTAATTGTATTTTAAATATAGATATAGTCGGAAATGTTTAGGTAGTCCCTTCGCAGATTTGTCTAATGTCAGCCTGAAGCTGTCAGCAGATAACAGCTTCGTCTAGTTGACCTTAATCGTTCTTGATACTGCGCTCCCAAAGCGTCTCAATTCCTGGGGGCAACTATGCCTCCACTCATTGGTCAAGTAGTGACAGAATTTCACCACATTCCTTGCCTGTTGTAAGAGGTGACTAATAAAGAAACTAATAAAAAATTAAGAGCAACTCTGACATGGGCGACAGAACGCTTGACCTCGTGTCTGTCACGAATGCTCATCTCGCCACGGGCGTCCGAAGTGGGGAAAGTGGGGGCATCTGCGCCCTCCCAAGTTGTAATGAGCCATATTTGGCAGTGCGCCGAGCGGCACGGCGCCCGCTCGTTTACGTCGCCTGCCGTCAAAAGCAAAGCAAACAAAAGCTAATACGACTTGGTGACCTTCAAAAAACGAGCGTATTACCTTAAAGGCAGGCAACGCATCTCCCTGCCGCATGGGGTGGTGATCACCTACCATGAGGTGAAACATCAGGTTTACTGGTGGTAGGTCTCTCATATGCGAGAGTCCATCTGGGTGGGTACCACAGCATTGTCCGTTTCTCCCGCCAAACAGTAGTTTTAATGAACTGTTGTTTCGAGTTGAAGGACGTTGTCGCCAGAGTAGCTGCTAGATATATTGAGACTTAACATCTTGTGTCTCAGGATGGCGAGCGCAGTGGAGTGCGAAGCATTCTTTGTGATTAAAGGTGTTGTTTGGTTTTGCTGCTGTTCATGAGCGGTCGAATCGCTTACCATCAGGCGAACGGCATGAGCATCTCGCCATTTAAGAAAATAATAAAAAAACGCATGCTATTTTGCCCCCTATAATATGAAGCCCAAGTGTGTGTCAGCCCTGCGTGCGGCGGCAGGTCGCCGGGCGTGGCGAGCAGATGGTTCGATTGCCGGCGCTCGTCCTGTTTACCTCGCTCGGCAAACATCCACTGCACTCGACTTGCTCACTTACTGTCTCAACGCGACGCACTAGGAGTTGACCTTTATTGCGTCTAGGAGTTCTGTTGATATTATTATGTTTACAACTTTGACAATTACTGGATGGAAATCTCAATCAATACAAAAATAGGACAACGCAAAACACTATTGTAGTTTATTACATTGCCTATTTATTTTATGAATTAATTGTGCTTGAAAATGAATTCGTTTGTTAATTTTTAAATCATTATTTATCCTATAAATCTTTATTTTAATATTTATCTCCAAAAGTGAGTGTGGGTTTTAAATTAATAATTTTCATTGAAAAATGTAGTGTTATATTTAATCAGCAGTAGTTTGGCCCACATGTAATTAGAAGCCAGCCCATCATTAAATTGGGCAGAACTTTTACCTTCATAAACCTCATTAATGAGTTTTTCTTAGTTTTCACTTTTAAGTTTTAATTTCAATTTATTATTATAATTCACTCCCTCTATCTATTATTACGATATAAATGATATAGTTCAACGCCCTTGACCTTTCTGTCCACCTGCGAACTTGACCCCGCGATGATCAGCGGCATCACAACGGATGACTGGGTCTTTGAGGGGTAGGCTGAGGAGAAGAGGGGGGTTAGAGTCCAGTGCCCGTGATTTAATGCCCCACTCGCTAATTATGGCTTGTTCAAATTGTAGCTTTCTCACGGGCTAAAAGGGCCGGTTGCATTGGCTGAGTTAGGATAACCGGCGGGTTAAATTGTGAATTTTTGTCGTGTATTTTGGGTAAGGCTTAGTAAGTCTATTTGATGGGTAGTATTACTAGTATACATCTATAAAATTAAGGTTTTATAGGGGAGCTGGGTTATGTTCGACTTGGAAAACAAGACAAGATAAGGATAGTTAATGAAATATTTGATTATCAGGATTATTTGTCATGTTAATCAAGAAATAAAAACAAAAAGTGATGTAAATTTTTGTATTTAGTTTTAGTAAAACCTGATTCTGAGTAAAACCTTTTGATTTTACGACATTATTAAAATTATGTTTAAATAACCAATCATCTCTACAGCAATATGCAAAGAAATTTTTTTTCTGATTAAGTTTGTCAACAATTACATATTATATAGATAAAAAACGCCACCAATTTATTAATGGTCGGCATTGTTGTTTATATGTATTACAATGTAAAACATTGTGTATTTATAATTCGATATTGCGTTAATCGTGGTTAAATCTCGGATTTCACGTTCGGTGCAACCTTATCAAGATGCGCCGTCCACAGGGTAACTTACAGTATTCGCTATACTTATTTTGTCTGCTTCAACCTGTTACCCGGTCAACCTTCGAGGTATTTCTTTCTTTTTCTCTCAAGTATAATTGCATATACATCTATCTCTGTCTACAGATCTCAGGTCAGGCCAGAGCACATTACCGTAATGATACATAAACACATATTTAAGTAACGATTCTTTTTGCGTAAAAAGTTGTGCGTCTGAAGTCTTGAGAATGGTTTTATGAATTTTGATATGTGATGTGAGATGTGAAATTATTTGATGTCAGTTGGCTGTTCGGTGTGTGGGACAGCCTTCCATGTCGTCGACATGGGTGAATACTGAAAAAGAGATTAAATTAATTAAATTTTGAACTGAGATAGTGAAAAGTCTTAAAACTAGCTAGTGCCGAAACTATAGTTAGCAGTTTTGAGTCTTATTCTTTATAGTTCTTATCTTAATCATAGATGGATCCCACAAATAATATTAAGCTTGGTGTTAAGATCGAACATAGATCCTCTAGTTTGAAGATCGGTGTATCGCTTGTGACTCTATAGAAGCTTTTAGCTTTTTAAAAGGATGACTGGGAAAGAATGAAAATATGATAATGAGAATATTCATAAATAAATAAATTGTTGCTGGATACACGTATTTCGAATGTGTTTACGCTCTTACTATTTAAATGTATTTTATACATCACACTTCATAACAAATATTCCAGAGGGAACAAAATGTTACCTTGATTAGTATCACAAGCAAATTCCAGCAAATCGCAGAGGTCAAGAAAGGTCCTCTTCTCATCTCCCATCCTCCCACAAATAGGTATCGTATCGTGGACACACGTATCAGCTAATTGACAGAATTGCTCTATTTTGTTCTGGAACAGTTATATTCTATTATCAAGTGGAACAGTAAGTGCGTGGTGGCCTGTTGATAAACGGATCAGATGTTAACGGTGGGCGCCGGTTCGATTACCAGGACACACTTCTGATTGTTCGAAGTTATGCGTATTGATAGACAATCACCACGCACTATAGCGGTGAAAGAAAACATCGAGAGGAAGCTTGCATACTATAGTAATTTCTAAAAAAATATATGGTATGAAAAGTTGGGTTGTCGAACTGCAATAGGTCAGCTTGGTGACCTATATGGCCTAACCACTCTCAATCGTATTCTCGGTTTTAGAGGAGGCCCGTGCCCTGCATTGCGGCGACGTTTAAACGCACTTCAATAGTGGATAAGACAGAGCAGGACGATAGACAGAAAGAAAATTTTCTTCGACTGAAAATCGGATAGTTAAATGATAAGTCAATTTTGAATGAATTAGATGATACTTACTGAGGGCGTCGAAACGTAACTAGGCAGATGGCAGTGAGTACACAGAATTGTAAACGTCCATAATATATCTGAAATATAACAATTTATAATGCTATGTATAGTCTAAGGTACTTTAAGGACGAAGTATAATAAACTTTTTTGTGACGTCATAGTCATGGAAAGTTATGCAATCACAGCTAAATCAATTCCCAAATTGAATTTTAGCCCGACCCCTTTCGGTAACAAACAAACGATCGAAAAAGCAATTTTATGATCTAAAGCATCCTCCTAAATATGTTATATACGCTATCTTTCAACTTCCATAAAATGAGACTGCATATTGTGCTTTGAAAATATATCTATTTTGAAACAAAATGTACTGTGTTAAGAATATACATATTATGTCACTCACAGTAGCCGTACAGTTTAACCCACATTCCGCTGGTGGATATAATATCCGAAACAGGCATATTGTTCTGCGCACCTGAACATTAATGTTTGTGTGTGACAACTGTCATGTGGCCAGGGGTGGACAACTTTTGGTATATGAGTTGATTCTGTTTTAGATGTTCTTTGTTGGACTATTTCGTGGTTTTGTAGTTAGTAAGATATGTTTTGTGAATTATGTGAGACTAACATCGTATGTGCCATGATGGCGAGCGCACACGCAGCATTGTTATTTTTTGTGGTGTTTGGTTTTGCTACTGTTTATGAGCAGTCGTATCCTTTACCATCAGGCAAATAGTATGCTTGTCTCGCCATTCCTTGCAATAAAACTCATGCAAACTGTATGGCTAAAACTCATTAAAGTTAGCGTCATCTATCAATATTAGATTTGTTTTAATTAACTTAAATATTTTTCAAATCAAAAGTTTACAAATAATAAGAATTATATAAAATCCGGATCCAACGATGCAATTAAAGCTACGGTCGGTCAAAAGTCGGCTATAATTTAGTTGATAGCTTCATAGGGGGCGTAGCTCAGATGGTAGAGCGCTCGCTTAGCATGCGAGAGGTACCAGGATCGATACCCGGCGCCTCCAATTACACTTTTGAAAATATGAAAATTGACTTGCTTCATGATATTGTTCACTTTAATTCACAATTACTAGTCAGAATTTAATGAATATCAAAATATTATACACATATATTCGCATTTTTAACTCGTGCCAATTCATTTTAAAATTATACTATAGTTATCATTTTGTTTATTTTTGCTTCTTTTGATAATTAATAAGATACATTGCCGATCGTAAGGTATTATTAAAAATATAGCTGTTTTGTTAAAAAATGTTTTTTAAAAATAATTAGCTTTTAATCAGAATATAATATCCTTGTAATATGATTGAATAAAATATTAAATATTGGTACTAAAACGACCAAATCAAAATTAGGTTCAGGTAGGTAGGCTATTATTTGGATCTTGCTCAAATCAAAAGTTTACAAATAATAACAATTATATAAAATCCGGATCCAATGATGCAATTAAAGCTACGGTCGGTCAAAAGTCGGTTATAATTTAGTTGATAGCTTCATAGGGGGCGTAGCTCAGATGGTAGAGCGCTCGCTTAGCATGCGAGAGGTACCGGGATCGATGCCTGGCGCCTCCAATCATACTTTTTAGTATGATTTTCAATATTTTGGAGATATGTTTTTTTCCGTAAAAATAATCACTAGACGTAATAGACAAATTAGCCATAAAGAATATGTGAAACTCAACGTGCACTTTCTTGTCTAACTTTATAAATACATACATATATAAACTCACGCTTTTTTTCCAGAAGGGATAGGCAGAGGTGCTGGGACACCCACATTTCGTCTTATATGTTCCATCCCTAGATGTGATAGGTGGCGCCCATATCGTCATATCGGGCAAAAAAAATTGACTTTGGGCTGATAATGAACAGAAAAATCAATACCACATTGCCCAACCGGGGATTCGAGCTTTGTAACCGTATCCTAGTACAACTACGCAACCGAGTCAGTTTAACTTTATCTCTTTATTTAATTGGAAAAGTTGAGCACGTCTGTTATTTTAGTTCACAACGCAGATAACAGATTGCACGCAAAGCGAGTGTTTTAACATAATTTCCTGCCACACAAGCATAGTTTGGATTTATCAAAGTAAACAATGCCTTGTATCGTTCGCCTAGATTTCACTGGACTGTTGTTTTCGGAGCTTGTGCGTTATGATATTTAGGAAAGTGTTTACCAGTAAGTAATTTATTATGAATAATATTTTTTTTTAATGGTTATGGACTGCATGTCCTAACCACTCTCAATCGTACTCCCGATTGTAGAGGGGGCCCGTGCCTTGCAATGGGACGTATATGGGCTGATTAATATTATATAACAAAATTTTATTCAATAATTACCGCTAGTTTTCGAACTGTTAGCAAGCGTAGGAGAGCCAACTTCAAATTGACTACTTGTGTACATGGAATTTAGAAATTAAAAATCAAAATTGAAAATAAAACACAGTGAAGTATTTCCTTCCTTTGTGATTATATAGATGGTTGAGATGTGATGTAGATATTTGTACTAATATTTCCAAATGTTATTAATTTCAATATGTTGCACTATTTCAGGTTTAATTATAATAGGTTTGGCTGCAGAAGTATGGTCTCACGTCGAGATAGAAGCTGAAGATTACTTCTTTCCTCTAGAGCCGGTAGGATTTTATTACATTTTAAATACAATATTAACGCTGAAATTACATGTTTATGCTACTAGACTAGAAGAAATCGAATATTCATTATCAATTGGTATTAAAAATTGATCAGTAAAATAGCTTGGTGGATTAAATTGGGAAGGCTTTACTCGAGCATTAGACTGCTATAGGAACCACATGTTATTTTCATATTGAAGACCTGTATAACTGGGGAGAGTTTTTTGTCACGAAATTATTATTATCGCAAGGATATAAAAAAGGTAGCATTTTGTACACATTTGTCCGTGCAAGAAAATCTGAAGCGGTTATGTCATGTGATACTGGCATACGATTTCCGCCGCAAGAAGTACTCTCAGTGTAATTTGGCTGTAATGGTGATGTACAACACTAGCTTTGCATAATTAAGTGATCTGATGACCTCTGGTGTATTACACAGGTGATCAACTTTTGCAAAATGGCTGACCAGTGCCAGCATGATTTCGTTCCCATCTGTGGACAAGACTCGCTCGGAATCACTCGGATGTTCAACGACAATTGTGATTTATACGAATATAACTGTGACGAGAAGAAACGTAAGTGTGGTTGTAATTACTATATTATGGCAAAATTATTTACTTTTGACTTTGGAACGTAGTCCTACTGTAACATTCTTTGTATTTAATTCTTATGTGTTAGCAACATTTTAGTATTGATTCGATACACTAATGGTGGCTACACCTGATGCTAATCAGGAAGGTTCTGACTACAGAAATTAGTAGTTATTGCTTTGCTGTAGCGTTGACCGATCGGTAACATCCCAAGGCTTAGCTGGAAATTAAAAATAACAAACTTTGCTTAAATAGTCTTTTGTTTCGTGATAAATAAAAGACTTTTACAGAAGAATGTAGATAGTAATATACATTTTTCAGAATACCGTCATGTGAAGATGGACGTTTGCAAATACGAAGCAGCGGCCGCCGAGAGGACTATTTAACTACACACATCGCCTTCCGTATTCCCTGCCTGTGTCTATTTACACCTAGGGATATTTGTTGTGTAATTTTAAGAAATATAGAAAGTACGATTTCATATGAATTTACTTTTGCCGCTTTTTTGTGTTTTCCTAAGGAAGTATTCATTAGGACATAATATTATAGTAAACTGAAGTTAGATATTATTTTAGGCGCTTATAGAAACTTTTCTCTCTTCAAATTTGAAGGTTTTTATGCTTTGTATTTAGTGGAAAAAAAAGTGAAGTTCCTTAGGGGCGGCCTATGTCCAGCAGTGGACTTGATATCGCTGAAATGATGATGATAATGCCTAGTAGGTCTTTTAACAGATTTCATTAAAACCATCTCTATCCACTATTTTTCCTATTATTCCTTCTTCTGCATATTCAGTGGTCGGCAATACATTTATAAATACACACCTCCTGTTTTTTTTATAGATTATTAATTTTTTACAACCATCTAAGACCATATTTGTTTTTCTCTCTTTCTTCAACCTCAAGAAGCCCACTGACCAGATAGGCTTCCCCTAAGAAACCTGCATTGAAAGATTTCTTGCAAACTTATCTTGTACCTACTTCGCCATCGCTATTTCCTAATCCAAATCAAACAAACATTTACGCAAAACAAAACAATATTTGGTGAGTTCCGCGGTGTATCGAGACAAATAAGTAATAACGCAGTACAGGAGTGGTGACATAAATCATTGTGCGTTGTACGCGCTCTCCGCGAGTGCAAACACAACACCCGAACAAACTTGACGTGTTTGACGTTACGTACTGGCGCGCACGAAAGTGCATTAGAATATATGTTATGATGAAAATTATATGCAGCAGATTTTTTATTCAAAGTTAAATGCAAGTTAAATACATCGACCAAAAAATTTACAATCACAGTAATAGACACTGAAAACATAGCGGAATCTTATTTAATATTATTCTAAAATCTATATGGCAAAATACATTTACCTCGTTTATAAGTAATAACGCAGCACGGGAGTGGTGACATAAATCATTGCGAGTTGTCCGCGCTCTCCGCCAGCGCAAACACAACACCCGAACAAACTTGACGTGTTTGACGTTACGTACTGGCGCGCATGAAAGTACTATTAAAATATATTTTAATGAGAATTACTTGTAGCAGATTTATTTATTCAAAATAAAATTAAAGTTAAGCACACAGACCTATGTATGTATACCTGGGTTCGAATCCCAGGGCACACCTCTGACTTTTCGGAGTCATGTGTGTATTGATAGTCAATCACCACGCACTAAAACGGTGAAGGAAAACATCGTGAGGAAACCTGCATACCATAGCAATTCATAAGAATTTCTTTGGTATGTAAGTCCGCCAACCCGCACTAGGCCAGCGTGGTGGACTATATGGCCTAACCACTCTCAATCGTATTCTCGATTGTAGAGTAGGCCCGTGCCCTGCAGTGGGACGTATATGGGCTGATACAGATACACAGACCTAAACACTTACAATCTAATATTATTCTAAAAATATATATAGCAAAATACATTTACTTATTTATAAGTAACATATGAAAAGGAAACCTAGTAAACAAATTATTAACAAACAAAACACTTACTTAATTTTAAGAAACAGTAATTAAACACCTAATATCTATTGTTACCTGTATAAACTATCTGCTAAAATTAGTATGGCAATTTTTACAAATGGTCTTAAATTTGATGATGGATTTAATGATGAATCCCATGCCTGAAAATAAATGGGAACGACACCATTAAGAACTACCGCATTCCATCACATTGCGACTGTACACGCCAACCTGAAATAAAGGTGTTGGGTCTCTTAACGACGAACAATTTCTACATTCTTCTTTAAACTGGAAAAAAGTCGCTTCTACAATATACTTGCTAGTAGAAATAGACATGCGGTTGTGCCTACCCAGATTGCCGATTATTAAAGAGGGTTCTGCCGGCTGCCACCCAGTTAAAATTTGTTTCTAACTATTTTCACTACCCATCGCAAGTAATGATGTTGTTGGATGTTCGGTTAAATAAGGTAGCATTAGAACGTCGTTGATAGCG
Source organism: Hyles vespertilio (assembly GCA_009982885.2). NCBI lineage: Eukaryota > Metazoa > Arthropoda > Insecta > Lepidoptera > Sphingidae > Hyles > Hyles vespertilio. The sequence goes on along the minus strand of CM042810.1, from coordinate 10,570,316 downwards.
AGAAATGCTTTCGCCCTCTTCTGAAGTTTATGAGGGTTAGTAGATTTTATTAGGCTAAAGTCAATTGTCAAATCAAGTACCAAATCCATCGCTTTCGTACTAATTCATCAAGATATCGCATTTGAATTTGCCAAATATAACGGTTTTTTCCGCGCAAAAAATAATTACCGTGCTTGATATTGGTCAACTCTTAATAGTAAATAATAAATAAATACACCCAACAGTCACATACATAGTTCTGACCCCACATTAAGATTAATTAAGTCTTGCGTCGTGGGTATCAGAAACTACGAGAGACTTTTCGGTCTCACAAACACCTGGGTGTTTGTGAGACCGAAAAGTCTCGGGTCTGGACCCGAAACAAATACTTGTGGGCTTCATAAACATTTGTTTTGGTGCGGGGATCAAACCTGCGGCCTCTCGGTTCACAGCCGACGTCTAACCAACTGCGCCGCGGAGGCTGTCAATAGTGATCTATGTCAATATGTACTGCCAGAATACGGTTTTAAAAAAAATATTACGGTAAATTACGGTTAAAAAAATATAGGTAACATTTTTCCTCACAACTGTCCGCCGTACAGCGTTGAGCGGCGTCTACGCACGCTGCTACAATTATTTATGTAAATAGTTAGAAAATGTTATCTAATTTATTTATTACCCATACGGCCGAGTGCCAGTTGCCACGTGTTTAGCCCGAGTGGCTACAATTCAACCATGGCCACTATTCAACGGTAAACTTATGAAAAGGTCTTTACTTTGGACGTTGTTTTGTTTATTTTCATAATTATTTTTATGATAATCGTCAAAGGATCGTTTTGATATGCGTTTTATATAGTAAATACGACATAGTTTATGAATTATAATGTTGTAACCCTGTTCTACTTAGGAGATTTAAGATTTCTGTGGTGTTTTTCATCGTTAAATTGGGCGATATTTAAATTTCTTAAAAGGTACAATTTACGGTACCCATTTCAGAAGCACCGAACAGAATGGTGTCCGGATCTAGATGTTTGTATTTTTTATATTAATATTTATGCCTTTGTAGTTTATATTACTAATTAGTGTGATTGTTATAATCATTCAAATTGAATAAACAATTAAATACGCCGTATGTACTAACTTCGTGATGTCAGAAGTGTGTGCCTTGTGTTCTAGAATAATGCCTTTCGCATCGGTCTCAACTAAGATTCTTTTGCCCCACACAGAAATTTTAAACTGTGTCAGCCAATATACGGCCCACTGTAAGGCACGGGTCGTCTCTACAATCAAGAGTACGCTCGAGAATGGTTAGGCCATATAGTCCACCACGCTAGCCTAGTACGGGTTAACGGACTTAACACAGTTCAGAAATTTTACAAATCGCTATGGTTTGCAGTATACCTCGCGATGTTTTCCTTCAACGTTATAGCGCGTGGTGATTGACTTTCAATACATTTGAGATTCTGAAAAGTCAGGAGTGTCCTGGAATTTCATTCCGCGACCACCGGGAACATTATTTGCAGCCGGGTCTGGTCCGTTAATAACAGGCCACCAACCACTTTCAAAAGTTCAAGGGTTAAAATTTTCTAATATTTAAATTGTTTATAGGTACTTGGAACTTTTGCCTCATCACTTCAAACACAAATTCTACAGACAGATATTAATTCGGCTGTCACAAACAAGTAACAAAATGTTAAATATCAGGACAATAACTCAATGTATTTAAGTGCATGTTCTCGCTGGCATTAAGCGGAAATAAGCGAACATCGTCATTCCGACTTAACATTTCCCGGCTAAACCGTTGTGGTCGGTCGTAAAGTTCTAGAACAAACGGGTGTCACACTTCGAATCAACAGCTGATATAAAGGTTTTATTGTTAGTTTTAGTCCTTCTGACAACGCCTGTTAGTGCGTTAAGGTCTGGAATTATTGTTGTAGGTAGGTTGTGGTTTATGTGAATTGATGATGAAGTTAGTCTTTGGATTTTTGCAGGGTTTATGATGGATGGCAAAGCCATATGACGTAATTTTATACTTTGTGTAAATTATGTAAAGTCCAAATGATTATAGATTTTTTTTGTGTTTAAATAAAATGTCTTTTTTTATTATAAATTAACATTCAGCAATTATAAATTCAATTGGGTCCAGTCGATGTAAAATCAAAACGAGACAGTTTATCCTTAAACTGAAAGAATAAAAACTGTTTACAAATAAAAACATATTAACATAAAAATATCAAACATATCACCATCTTTTTCAAATTGGTTAACCGCACGTAAACATACAAGCGTGCCTGGCGTCGAATGCGTCTTCATAAAGATAATGCTGGACCCACCCCGCCGTTGCACAATGTTCAATTAATAACTTGTTCGATACGTTAACGGAATGTCGGCGCGGCATTGTTCCGTATCGGGTAAAACGCACTTGCCTTGATGGATGAACCGTTTCATGTGGATTTTTATGTAATTATGACTGCGGGCGTGTTTACGGAATTTTTGGATTCATGAAAATTACACGCAATTTGGAGGACTTTGATGTATTTGTGGTGTATGGTTTTAGTTTTTTATAGGTATTACATTCCGATTGGGCATTGTAGCTAGAGTAACTACTGGATATATTGAGACTTAACGTCTTATGTCTTAAATGGCGAGCCCAGTGATTTTTTTTTTTTTTTTTTTTATTGCTGTGAATGGCGAGACGAGCATGCCGTTCGCCTGATGGTAAGCGATGCGACCGCTCATGAACAGTAGCAAAACCAAACAACATCTTGAACTATAAAGCAATGCTTGGCATTCCACTGCGCTCGCCATCCTGAGACATAAGATGTTAAGTCTCAATATGTCCAGTAGTTACTCTGGCTACAATGTCTTTCAATCCGAAACACAACAGTGCATTTAAACTGCTGTTTGACGGGAGAAATAGACATTGCGGTGGTACCCACCCAGGCAGCCTCTCACATATGAGAGACCTACCACCAGTGAGTGGAATGAAATGTCAAGGATTCTTTTGTAATTCATAGAATTTGGTTTTGCTACTGTCCATAAGCGGTCGTATCGCTTAAAATCCGGCAAATGGTATGCTCGTTTAGCCATAAATTGCAATAAAAAAAAGAAAAAGTAGTCCGCCAGATGGAAAATGATCATAACCTTTTAATTCCATGATATTTGGCATGGAAGATGAAAATACCACATTCTATACAAAGATGCTTCAATGTGACTTGCCATAAAAAGGGGTTCGTGACGATCCTTGAGAATCTAGGATGCATCAGATTTCGGAATGAAAGGTGGGAATAATCAGGTCTTTTTCAATTGCAAAATAAATATTTTCACGAGTTCTGTACTTTATGTATAAAAACATTGTGATAATTTCTATACATATTTTTCTAAGACTACAAATACATAGTGGTTTCTTATTTTTAAATCTTTGGCAAATAACTTTTGCCTTATGATCACAATTTTTATAATAAGAATGTTATTACATAAAATATAATAATTCTATAAAAATAATTCTGGCTTTCAATGATCCATGTAGTTTTTGCTTCCTCCTTGGTTTTGTATTCAATTATCTCAATATTGCGCTTTTTACCCTATTTTTGCTAAGGCACGAATGTTACGCTTATATAAATCGAGCTTCTTTTGGAATTATCAATGGTTCTTTTGACAGGTTAACGATTAATTGATTTATAAAAAGAAACTCTAATGCAATAACTGCAAAGTTTACAATAGTTCGTCTATTTTATCTATAAAATACATTTTTTATCAACGTCTTTATAATTTTATTATACGAAAAAGTACGTTACAGAATTCAATAAAATTTTAACAAATAAATATCTAACATAGATTTGGCCCGTAGATTTACCCGGACTTGTTGCTTGACAAATTGAGAACCTAATCCTTTTTTATGTCGGTTAAAAACCAATGGACGGGTGGGGAAATTTGGAACTTAAAAAATAATTTTAATTTAATAATGCATTGTTATTATATAATGTTTTCATAATATTAACATTTTTTTGTCTACCTACATTCGCGACAGCGATTTGTAGGAATTTCTATAATATTATGTAAAATTTAGCGTAGTGGATACTACATAGCCTAACCACTCTCAATCGTACTTTCTATTGTAGAGGAGACCCGTGCCCTGCATGGGCTGATATAGATGTGGTTGATAACATAATTTGGCATATATGAATATACTTGTAGTATAAATATATTTGTCTACAAACTATATCCACCACACAAGAGCAACACAATTATTTGCAAGGGCAGAACATATTTTGTTTGCTTGCCTTTTTCACACATATGTATCGGCGATATTATGATATTATAACCATCTAAATTTTACCAAGTAAGCTTCGATGTTACAAACTCAGCGATAAGAAATCTTATTCTGTCGTCTCTCGCCTAAATTGTGCCCCTATTTCCAGATTGTTCTATTTGCTATTAATTTGTAAAGAACATCGGCACTGACTTTTAGCTGTTCGGATAAGATTGGTCGATTTAATGTTCCCGATACTGAAGTTTATATTCGACAGTACAGTTTTGTTACTTTAATTTGGTATTTTGCCGCGTAAACTTGCGTTTAGTTGCTGCTTTAGATTAAATTGAATATATTTTATAAGATTCGTTTTGAATTTAATAATGTTGATAGGCTATCTTTGGCAGTAATGTGATTTAAGCTTGTTTATTTGTTTGCTAACCGTGTGACTGGTTTGATCTTAGAAGCTCACAATATTCTCTTCGATACTTATTCATCCTCCTTAGGTTATAAATTTTCGAAAGTTTAACGCTATTCATATTCATATTTATAAACCTTTTTTAGTTCTCGAATATTTAGAGTTCTTCGCTCAAACTTAATTCAAAAGTTATTCGGAAAGTGCAAAACATTCCATAACTGGAATAGGTTTGAAACTGTATGAATAAGGCCGAAAAGGTAAAATGGATATATTGACATCTATAATAAATTGATTTACCTTCATACTCCTGAGATTTATGTTGTTTATTAGATAGTCAATTGTTTTGTAAGGTTTTGTTATAACTATATATTTTCTCTCTCTTCATAATAATAGTCATTAAAAAGTATAGTAGACAGTATAAGTATAAAATTCATCAGTTTCATCAACGGACATTGCACATATGCAAAATCCTATTTCAATATTAAAACAGATTTATATTTGAATATTTTCCAAAGTATTTGAATATTTTCGATAACAACAAAATTGTTGTTCTTTAAACCTAATTTCCTCCTAAGCATTTGACTAATAATTTCGTAGCAATAATAAACGGAGCACTTATAAGTTATAATGCACATTTAGCCATTTCCAAAAATGTTACAATGGTGTGTATGCTTGTTACACTTGTGTGTTTACTGTTTGGATAGATGCCGCACCCGTCCTGCCTATTACCGACCCAGTGATAATGCGCCTGAGGGAAATGCCGAATTTTACCTTGACTCGGCCACGGGTGACATTAGGTGTGGATAGCTATAGAGGTGTTAGTACCAATCTTTTTGGTATAACTGATTTTTATGCTAAAAACGTGATATGATATCAAATTATACTTTACTAGCCGTTCAGCCCGGGTCCGCCCGCAGATACATTTTTCTAAATGGCAGCCAAAATGTTCAATTCTGATGATCAATTTAAAATATCGACCAATCGGACCCTGAAAAATTACTAAAAATTCCTCGTATTTGCTACAATTATCATGACTTCCGCGATGACGTATTGCGTATAGCATTTCTCGATAAATGACCTTTCCAACACATAAATATGTTGTCAATTCGATCCAGCAGTTCCTAAGATTAGAGATAACAAACAAACAAACTCTTTAGCTTTATATACTCGTATTAAGTATAGATCTAAATTTTCTTTGGATTCTGTAATAAATATTAGGGCCATTACGGAAGATGTTACTAAAAATCAAAGGATAAATAACGCCTTTAGAAATAAGAACTTGCTGGCAAAAACACTATTTTACTTCTCTTTTTTGTTTCTTTGTATTGTTACATTACATTTACTCCGAGAAGTGGTACGAAACACAATTTTTTACAGCGAGAATTATGATGTATTTTTTTTTATTGCATTGAATAGCCAGAAGAGCATGCCGTTCACCTGATGGTAAGTGATACGTCTGCTCATGAACAGAAGCAAAACCAAACAACACCTTGAATTACAAAGCTATGTCTGACATTCCACTGCGCTCGCCATCCTGAGACATACGATGTTATGTCTCAATATGTGCAGTAGTTACTTTGGTTGCAATGTTTTTTAAATCCAAATACAGCAGTGCATTTACACTGCTGTTTGGTGGGATTAACAGACATTGCGGTGGTACCTACTCAAGTGGCCTCTCACATATTATCAGACCACGGAAAATAATAATAATTTAGGAGTTTGTACTAGCTGCTCTACAGTATTTACAATATTTACGGCTCTTTTCGTGTTAAGCAGTACAAATGGTTAAAGTAGATGTGTTCCATCTCTATTTTCAGTTCTAATTCAAAAGGGACAGCAACAGAAGTCGCAGTTTGGTGCCCATATTGACACTAAGCCTCAGAGAGCTTCTGATCTGCTTACAGTTCATCAAATATTGACAAAGTCAAAATGGAAAGGTTATGTCAAAATGTGGAGTACAGAAGCGCGTACAAAAATATTTATTTGTGACGCGGTGTCCGTTTATACAGAAATGATACGGTTTTTGGTGTGAAAAATTGTGTGTTTGATCTGGCAATTGTAATTCTCCGTATTTCTTGTAAATATAGTAGCGTCGATGTATTTACATTACGTTGGTGTGATAAATTTCATCATGTACAAAGTACAGATGGCTGAGAAATATTTGTGTTTTGGAATCACTTTTAAGATTGTACAAATGCTTCTAGAATATAATTGACCGTTATTGATTTCATGTCAGATTTAAGATTCAGAGCATGTGGCATTTTATTGCGTATCGCTGTAGGTTAGACGCCGGCTGTGGAGAGGCCGCGGGTTTGATCCCCGCACCGAGACAAAATTTTGGGCGCTCCACAGGTATTTGGTTCGGGTCTGAGTGTTTGTGAGACCTAACAGACAGTCGTAGTTTCTGAAACCCACAAATCTTGTTCTTGATCTTAGTATGGTGTCAGGACTATGTATGTGACTGTGGGTGTATTTATTTATTTATTTGAAATAAAAAGCTGATAGGCCATAATCACAGGCATAATACAGTATTATTTAGTTCATCTATTGTCATATAATCTAGTAATTAGATTATTATACATTTTGTCCAAACTTCTATACTGTTGATGTGTCTAAAACCCCCGTTTAGTTTCAATTTATCAGTAATTTTTTAACGCTCCGTTTGACTTCGGTACAAACTGTTTTAATTTAACCAGTGGTTTAACCATTTAGCGCTTCCGATGACACCGTAAAAGCCATCTCCTTGGAGTTTACATTTGAAATGGATTCTTCAATCGTTTAGAGATATTTGAATAGACAAAACTTGTTGAAGAATAAAAATAAGATGTGATCAGTAAAAGTACTTAAATAGAAGTTATTATATAGTATATTGCGAAATACTTCTTCAGATCTATGACAACAGGCCAGTTTGCGAAAAATTTCAATTCGCTTGGTCTAAGAAGAAATTAAACCAAGGACCCCATAGTCACGCACGTAGTCCTGACCTCTCTTATACGAATACTAGATTGTGTCGTGGGTTTTCGAAACTACGAGAAGTTTGTCGGTCTCAAAAGTCTAATCATTCAAGCGTAACCCTATCGTGAAAAAAACTATCTACTATAGTCTATGCGAGTATTGAACCCGTGGTCTTCCATGTCTCTACTGGAATCGTAACCAGCTTCACGGTAGACCTACATATTCATAGTAATAAAGTACGGTACCGTACATCAATTTTTATTCCTGCAACTTCTTTAACCCATATACATCCCACTCCAGGGCACGGGCGTCCTCTACAATCGAGGGTACAATTGAGAGTGGCTAGGCCATATAGTCCTCCACTTTGGTGTGGTGCAGGTTGGTAGACTTTACACACCATATAAATTCTTACAAATCGCTATGGTAAGTGGGTTTCCTCAATGTGTTTCTTCATAAATATAGTGCCTAATACAAGCGCAGAGATTTTATCCGTGATGTCTACTCTAGTACACCTCAAACATTCCAGTTATCTTTGAAATAAACGCGTACCAAAATCAAAACACGATTATGCGTAAAATAGGGAGAATGTTTGCTGCGCAAGCTTCATGTTTGTATGAATAAAGCTAATTTATAAGGACACAAGGTGCAATGTAGTGTTAAGTGTAGATTTAATAATATATAGTTTTTAGTTTCTGCGTCACAGATTTATATATAAGATTGGGACAAGGGATGAACTGAACGAGGTTTATACTCTGATGTTCTCCATAGGAGATATTAATAGTCACGACTTTTTATAACAAAAATATATTTTCTTATTGCGATGAGTAGCGAAACGAGCATGTCATACGCTTGGTGGTAAGCAATACGAATTCTCATGAACAGCAGCAAAACCAAACAACACCATAAATAACAAAACTATACTTGGCATTCCTCTACGATCGCCATGAGTAAATTTCAATTGCAAGTAAAATTTCCTTTTAAAAACTTGACGACCCATGAGAAAAGCTTTGTGTTTTATTATGAAATTGTAGCCGTCATTTATACAGCAGATAACTGCTATAAATTAAAAAAGCAGTTGTTTAATTAGGTAAATATAGGGTAGGTTGCAGGTTCAAATCTATAGCACAGATCACTTACTACTTACTACTATTTACTATTAAAATTACGTTTATGATAACAATGACTTATCGCTTACATAATTACTTTAATAAACCTGTAATAAATAAGAGTTGCATGAATTTCGGTGGTATATTAAGTCAGCCAACTCGTACTAGGTCAGCGTGGTGGACTATATGGCATAACTACTCTCGATCGTATTATCGATTGTGGAGGAGGCCCGTGTCCTACAGTGGGCCGTATTGGGCTAATACGACATAAGAAATTCTTGCAAGAATTTTGAAGACATTTGCATGTTTCATTAGTGTATTATAAGACTTACTCCCAGAGATTAGTTAGGTTGGAAACCAGTTGTAAGTTAGCTGAATTATTCCTTACAATGACTGGCAGTGATACTTGAAATAAAAACAACAAAAAACGCTTTAGGTTCTTTGCTTACACCACCAACCCATAGCAAGGCGCTAGCTCCTTGTACCAATAACAGGCGGCGTAAACACCACGGTCGCCTTGTTAACCTAAAAAGTTAACAAGGATCGGCCAGCACTTAGCCGGGCCACGCTAACTCGGTGGACAAAGCCCGGATTTGTTTACAACGCCTAGTTGCGGGTTAAGTGGACTAATTGTTGATAGAATGTCGGTGTGTAGCACCTGCCTTAGGTCGGGGTATGTTCGACCTTAGTACGGATGCTTGCAAGGTTGTAGCGTTTACGGGTTAAAATCGTGTGAGTTGTGATTAATTTATTTTGTTTTATTTAATTAATCGATGAGTATATTATATGAGCCTATATTATATTCACTGAGAGGAGAAGATTGAAAAAAGTTGATCTACAACAGTTGAAGAAACGAAAAAACTATGCTTATCATTAGACGACCACAGTGTCTGATCATTCGATGAAAGTAAAGCTTTATCTAGTAATGATTTGATATATGAGTTATTTGAAATTCGTTCACCAAACAGTGTACACTTTACGAACTCACAAAGTTTGTAGAAGGTCAGCGGTTGCAAGTTTCCTCTTTCCGCTCGGACTAGTTTTTTCCAGAAGAACTGTATTTCACTATAGAAATATTTTGACTATTACTATTACTATTACTGTTCGTAATGACTTCAAATATGATAATATTATAAAAACTAAGTCTTTAACTGCTAGGTAATAATAATAATCTGTACTATTATAAAGAGGTGAGATTTGAATGGTTGCATTGAATAGGCTCTTAAACTACTAGACCGATTAGAAAAATTTACCATTAGAATCTTACATTATCCCTGATGAAAATGATATAACTTTTTCAAAAAATTAATGGTCTTTAAATCGACAGCCTCCGTGGCGCAGTTGGTTAGACGCTGGCTGTGAAACGACATGCCACGGGTTCGATCTTAACAAATGTTTGTGTAGCCCATAAGTATTTGTTTCGGGCCTGGGTGACCGAAAAAGCCTCTCGTAGTTCCTGATACCCTCGACACAAGACTTAATTCATATGAGTGGTGTCAGTACTTTGTATATGACTATTTTTTATAATAACCTTTAAATAATTCTTACGATTACATAAAGATCCTACGCATCGTATTACAGCGAAACATTAAATTGTAATGCAAATATTCCCATAGCCGTGATTTGTTCCTCGTTAATTCTCAAATCAACGTACATAATTAAAGATATGGTTGATATAATATAAATAAGTATTAGGCGAGTGAGTTACGATGCCTCGAGGTACGCCGCTAATAAAATAAATGAAGAGTCGGCTTTCGGATCTTGGTGGGACCGCGGCATGGGGCTGAGAAAGTGAATAAGTGCTGTTTTTGGAAAAAAAATGTGTTAGAGTATTTATAGGGTTGTAATTGATAAAATATAAGGTCATGTTCTTTTTTCACTTTTTATGCAACCTGTTTATTAAACAATGATTCATGTTACAAAGTACACGTTTCTTCGGATTATATTTTAAGTTACTCGTTTCAATACATTGTCTTCCTAGCGGTATTTATCATTCACTTATACAGGGTATATCAAGACTGCTACCGAAAACGAAGCCGGGTGGTAGTTTAAGCGACTTCAGACACAATGCAACAGAAAAAGTTGCAAAAAAAGCGTCAATTTTTTTTTTGTTATTTTTTTCCTATGGCCATTTTTGGGTGGTAAATACATTTTTTCCTATAATAATAGTATATACCCTTTTATTTATAAATACTCTAAGGTATAAAAGAGTTTAAATTATTATTTTAGCAAAAAATATGGATTTACCACCCAAAAATGACGATATTTAAAAAATCATAAAAAAAAATTGTCGCGTTTCTAGGCGAAAATTTTAATTGCATTGTGTTTGTAGTCACTAAAACTACCACCCGGCTTCGTTTTCGGTAGCAGTCTTGAGATACCCGGTATAGAGACTGCACAAAAAATTTTTTTCAGGCATGCATTTTGTATTAGAGCTTAACTACTGCCTGCCTGCCTAACAACATAGCGTATAAGATTAGTTATTTGTGGCTATATTTTACATTTTAAAACAATTGAGACACTATATGTCTTGAACAACCCACGGTAGTTTCTCAATGCATAATATATTTTACTGGTGGTAGGTCTCTCATATTACGTGAGAGACCGCCTAGGTATATACTTCCGTATTGTCTATTTCACCCGCCAAACAGCAGTATAAATGCACTGTTGTGTACCAGTTTGAAAAAAAATGTAGCCAGATTAACTACCGGATAATTTGAGATTTAGCATCTATCATTGCCATGAAAAAACAGTGTGAATTATTTACTCAATATTTTATTTATCAAAATAAAAAACATTAATTTTCGACTTGTATATTTTAGCACAGTCGGCCGCGAGTTGGGGCGGCCCGCTCAAGAGCCAATTGATTAGCCGGCGTTCTTTGTGCGCCCGCGCCGACGCTCACAACAATTTGCTCGCGGCCCGACCGCCCTAATTTTAATGGCCTTATAAAATTTATATTTAATGTATTTATCATATGGTAGACTAACGTGGATGCCATTTGTTTCATATAAGATTTTCCTGACTGACAGAAAAATGAATTTGAATAAGTAACATTTACTTTTCGTATTGCTGGTTGGTTTGGTGTATTATTTTTTACCGTCCATGTGTGTTTTAGCACCAATTATTTTCATAAAGTCTAATAAGGATAGCTAGGAAGCTATATATATAGGATAGCTAGGAACGGGTGACGGTACTCGCTATCAGGGCAGAAACTATCACTTTTATAAGGATGGAAGGAGGATTCTTTTCGTTCACATCAAAATCTTTTCAAAGACATCTACTAAACCAGCAAACTCCTATTTCTTTAAAAAATCATTGGTGAACTAATTAATTCTAAAGTATGTCCACACAAAATGAATGTTGAAAGTCCATAGTATTGTTTTATTACTGGACCGTAGCACACATTAACAACTGTGGCCTTTTTATATGTGACTATTTACCTTCAAACATTGCCGAGAGTGGTCCGCCGGTGCAACTGACAAATTAATTTGTTTATTTGTACGAGCTAAAAGCAATCGACGTGCCTCCATCTAGTTTGGGAGGTTTTTTATGGTAGGAAAGTGACTGTAGTGCACCTAAAGATGAGGTTTTATTTATTGCATATGTAGGTGTAGGTCTGGTAAACGAGCGAACAAGTCACATGATGTGATCACTGCCGCCAATGCACAATGATGAATAGAAGCCGGTTATTAGTAATTGTCCAAATTTTTCCGAAAATTATATTCCTCAGTAAATTGTTTATCTATACTTAATATTATAAAGCTGCACATTTCGTTTGTTTGAACGCGCTAATCTCTGGAACTACTTACTTATAGGAGGAAAGCAGTAGTGATATTTCTAGCAAATACGAGGAAATTTTGTTCGTTTTTCGTGGTCCGATTGGTCGATATTCTAAACTGATAGTCAGAATTAAACATTTTGACCGCCATTTTAAAACGTGTATGCACCCGGGCGGAGCCGGGCCCGACCGCTAGTTACATATACATACGTTGGGCATTATTCGAATGAATCGTTATCTAGATAATTATTCGAATGAAAATTTATTCGCACCAAAATTATTCACGAATGATTCATTCGCGAATAATTTATTCGTGAATAATATCCTCACGAATTATTTGTTTATGATTTATTCGTTATTCTGAATAATATTTTTACTCGGTACTTCATATAGGTTGTGGGTCAGTAAGGGCCTTGATTCGAACCCAGGGCGAGTACTTACTCTAAATTGTGGTTTCTGTATTGGGTAATAGTTAACTGGGACTGAATTTGTTCTTAGTATGTTGTGGAAACCGTAAATTGCCAATTACGGTAGTGACCGAGAAATGATTAGAGGCGGTGAGGTAAGGTATGGAGGGAATTTGGGTTTACTGGTTTGTTCTAGAGATACTAAACTTGGTGAGGTGGGTGAGGAAAGAACCATGGCGCAGCTATCCTATTTACTGCTCTATCAAGGGGAATGCCCATTTTTCATAGTGTCTTGGTCAAAGAACGAGCACTTATAATGGGGTTCTTTGGGACTTATTTCAGAATAAGGGTATCTATTATCAGAAAATACATTAAAAATTATGCCATAGTCTTTTTAAGGGAAGAAAAAATAAGAAATCCATAACATTTTGACCTTATCTTTTTTCACAATTTGACAATGAAACATTTTTTTATTGCTTTGTTTTGCAAAACGAACATGCCGTTCGCCTGGTGGTAAGCAATAAGACCGCTCATGAACAGTGCCAAAACCAAACAATACCTTGAATTACAAAGCTATGGTTGGCATTTCACTGCGCTCGCCATCCTAAGACATAAGATGTTAAATCGCAATAAGTCCAGTAGTTATTCCGCTAATGTATTTGGCTGATTTATACTTATTTTAGTTCAGGATTTTACTATTCCCATATTCCTCCGCCACAGTGTGAAATCAGCAGAGTCCATTTATCAACGTTACCAGAAATAAATAAATTCAATCCAATAAAACATATCATTCTCGAAGGTACTAAAAATGTTCAATAAAACGTCAACTGTGGCATTTTGTCATGTACCTAGCCTATATGTATAAAAATATTGTAAACTTACGATTGATTAGTCGATTTAATGACATTCAAATGATAGATATTATGAAAATATAATGTAATTGTTTATCTGTTTTTATTTAAAACCCTTTTACGAATGATTAGTCAAAAACGATGTTATATTATTAACGAAATATAACGAAATAAACAAATATACATGAGTTTTTCAAGTGGGCGTGGATGATGATTTGATTGATTCGTTTTTCTGTTTGTCATTGTCCGCTTATCCCAAGATGGGCATTACCCATTGTATAGTTGCATCACACACTGTCAATGGCAAATATAAATTAGTGACGAAAACAATTTAATATTTCACGATAAACAATTCCCAACCGACAATAACAGAAAAAAATTGTGTATGCAGTCTGTGTATACATGTCCAGTTGCTATTATTCTTTTTTTAAAGTCGTTTTCAAATAAAATATGTACCGAGTTTAATACCAATTATTCGCTCGTTTATTTTATTCTTATTCGAATAACGAATAAAAAAAGTTATTCGTTATTCGAATAATTTTGGTTCGAATAACCTATGTTATCCTTTATTCGAATAACGAATAAAAAAAAAATATTTATTCGTTATTCGTCATTCGAATAAATTTTGCCCAACTCTGCATACCGGGTATATCAAGACTGCTACCGAAAACGAAGCCGGGTGGTAGTTTTAGTGACTACAAACACAATGTAACTAAAAATTTTGCTAAGAGACGCGACATTAATTTTTAATAATTTTTTAAATATCGTCATTTTTGGGTGGTAAATCTATAGATTTTGCTAAAATAATAATTTGAACTGTTTTATACCTTAGTATTATCATGAAACCGCCATGTTTAAATTTCAAACGTCAACAACTGTATAAAAACAGTGCGATCCACCCGAGCCGTTTCACTTTTGCTCGAGATTTCGTAGTGTTCACATCATTGGTATTTTGTATATCTTGGTTTGTGCATAGGTTGCTATATATTTTTATTATGTAATTATTATAAGCTTCTTTGTATTTTGCTATTTTGTTATTTTGTTGAAAATTATTAAATTGTAATCTTTGTGTGTCACGTGTTATTTTTATTTTTTTATATTAAAATTAAAGCTACCGCTTAAATCAGAAGTGGGATAGGCTCCATAGCCTATCTTAGCTCTGGTCATTAGCGTAAATTAGATCATGGCTGAACGGTCTACCCGTGGTAGAGGTAGGAATAGGCGTGATCAGAACAATGAAGATAGAGGGCTCCAGGAGACGCTTGGAGCTATTCTAGCGCGTCTCACTGCGCTGGAGAATAACTGCGTACCCGCGACGTGCCCGGAACCAACGGTGATGACACCTGACACGCGTGCCATTGCGATGCCCAGTATCGACGCTGTGCCAACACCACAGCCGTTACAACTGGCTGTGCCTGCGTCAAACACCAGCTCCGTGGGAGAATCACTCGCAAGCACCTCTACGTCGTTAGATGTCACCGACCGCCTCATTGGAGCACTAAGTGCATTGTCTAAGGTCAGATCTAAACATTATTATATTTCAAATTTTGATCCCACTTTACATGATATCGATTCTTGGTGTGAGGAGGTTGAACGAGCACGTGATATCAATAACTGGGATGATAATGAGTGTTTATCGCGGATTGCTCATTGTTTGAAGGGAGACGCTCGTAGTTGGCTCGATGAGTGGATCACCAATGATCGCTCATGGACCAATTTTAAGTTCGAATTTAAACCACTATGCTCACGAAGAATCGATGTCGCGAACATCTTATATGATGTTATGAGTACCAATTCCGACAATTATTCCACGTACGCAGAATATGCGAGGCGTTCAGTCTTGCGCCTTAATATCGTGAAAGGGTTAAGCGATGAGCTGAGAGTTGCAATTATAATACGGGGAATAACTGACGCACAGGTGCGTGCCGCTGCAACTAATGCCCGATTATTGCCTAAAGATCTTGTTGACTTCTTTTCAATATACACTAAACCTAACTCTAAAAATTCTGTAAGTTCTGTGAAACCCCAAATTAAGCATATTGATAAAAAAATACAAAAGCGCCCTTTTAGTAATAAAAATGAGGTTAAGTGTTTTTCATGCAATGCTATCGGTCATGTACAACGTTTGTGTCCAAAACGGTCTAAAACAGAGGAACCGAAATCAACTGAATTGTGTTCTTTTTGTAAGAAATCGGGTCATGACGTGTCTGTATGTTTTGCAAAGCAAAGATCCGAAAATTATAATAATAAGTCTGTTAATTACTGTAATGAATTGAAGGGTGCATTGACAGACAGTGACGTCACAACCGCGGTTATACAGGGTATTCCAGTTGACGTATTAATAGATAGCGGATCGCGCGTGTCACTTATTTCTGAATGTGTGCTGAAACATTTTAAATGTGCCCAAATACCGACATATCAAGTTTTACGCGGTATAGGTAATCAAAATATTCAGTGCAATAGTCGCGTCACCTTGATAATAGAGTTTAGTGATATTTCATTGGAAGTAGATTTATTTGTTGTTCCTCAAAAATGCATGAATGTACCTGTTCTAATAGGGACAGATGTGTTAAACCGTGACGGTGTGACCTACATCCGTGCAAATAATCAACAACGGATTATGCGGATTCCTAGTTTTCCTAGCAGTAAAAATGTATTTCTTGTTGATTCGAATGATCAATTTATGATTAACACACCACTCATAGGTATGGATCGTGAAAAATTAATGTCTGTTGTAAATGAGTTTCGGAACTTCTTTATAGTCGGTACTGCTTTAACTACCGTCACAACTGGTAGTATGCAGATTCGATTGACGAGTGATACACCTGTTTGCTATAGGCCATATAGGCTTTCGATTGAAGAAAAACTGAAAGTGCGCGAGATCATTACAGATTTGCTTAGCAAGGGTATCATCCGTGAGTCTGAGTCACCATACGCCAGCCCGATAATCCTTGTCAAGAAAAAAGACGGCAATGACCGTATGTGCGTGGATTATCGTGCGTTGAATGCACTAACTATTAAGGATCGTTATCCGTTGCCCTTGATCGAAGACCATATTGACCGCCTAGGTAAAAGCAAGTATTTCAGCTGTATAGATATGGCATCTGGCTTCCATCAGGTGATGATGGATAGAGATTCAATATCCAAAACCGCCTTTGTGACACCTGAGGGTCATTATGAATACCTCAAAATGCCCTTTGGTCTTGCAAACGCGCCGGTCGTATATCAGCGTATAATCGTGAGAACTTTAAAAGCACTAATAGAATCCGGCAAAACTCTCGTTTATGTCGATGACGTATTGGTCCTAGCGTCTTCTATAGAGGAAGCTATTAATAACTTGCGAGAGGTTTTAGTCACGCTAACTTCCGCAGGGTTTTCTATTAACCTAAAGAAAAGTACGTTTGTGGCTACAGAAGTAGAGTATTTGGGTCGAACCATTTCTGAAGGTCAGGTTAAGCCGAGTCGGCATAAAATTCAAGCCTTGATAGACTCTTCTGTACCCACTAACGTAAGACAGGTTCGACAACTACTTGGTCTTGCTGGTTATTTTCGTCGCTATATACCCGGTTACGCATCAAAAACTGCACCTATAGCTAGTCTGACCCGGGGTAATGTCCAATTTCAATGGGGCGCAGAACAGGAAAAAGCCCGAAATTTCATTATTGAGTCTCTGACTAATGAACCTGTACTCGCTATTTTTGACCCCCTTTTGCCAACAGAGTTGCATACAGATGCGAGCTCTATTGGTTATGGCGCAGTTCTCATACAAGTTCACGAGAACAGCCTAAGGCGCGTCGTGGCTTACTTTAGTAAAACCACCCAAGGTGCTGAACCGCGTTATCACTCGTATGAGCTTGAAACGCTCGCAGTTATAAAAGCTCTACAACATTTTCGTCATTACTTATTAGGTATTACATTTAAAATTGTGACCGATTGTAATGCTCTTAAATTAACGGAACGCAAGAAAGATCTCTTACCACGTGTTGCGCGCTGGTGGATATACATGCAGGATTTTCACTTTACAATAGAATACAGAAAAGGTGTAATGATGCAACATGCAGACTATCTGAGTAGAAATCCTGTTGATGTCTGTCAGATCACCAGACCAAAAAATTGGGCACAGATAGCTCAATCAGCGGATGACGAAACTTGTAAGCTGATTGACCAAGTAAATAATAACGAGCTAGATTCATCACGGTATATTGTGCGTAATGAGCTACTTTATTACAAATATACCCCAACCGGTGCGGAGCCTAGACTCCTGTGTTACATTCCCAAGGGACATCGATTAAGTCTTTTACGTATTTTTCATGATCAACATGAGCATATATGTGCTGATAAAACTATAGACCTTATTCTGCGTCATTTCTGGTTTCCAGGCTTGTCTACCTTTGTCAAAAAATATATTCGACACTGTTTAGTCTGCCTCTCATCCAAAAAGATCCCTAGGGCTCCGCATTACCCAATATCTTCATGGCACAAGCCAGATACCCCATTTAAAACTGTCCACATGGACGTATTAGGACCACTCCCTATCTCGAATGATAATAAGTATGTTTTGCTTATGGTGGACGCTTACTCCAAGTATTGTTTATTTTATGCCTTAAAAAAGCAAGACACTGAGGAGCTCAAACGAGTGGTATCTAATGCCATTTCTCTCTTCGGGACACCTAAGCTTATAGTGTGTGATAGAGGACGAATGTTTGAGAGTGTGAGTTTTCAAGGGTGGGTTTCTGCTATGGGTAGCGAAATTCATTTTATAACTCCTGAGATGCATAGTGAAAACGGGCAGGTGGAGCGCTACTGCCGCACTCTGCTAAACATGCTGCGAATAGAGGCTAATAAACGTGACAGTAAGTGGTCCGAGTCTCTTTGGAAAATGCAGCTAGTTATCAACTGCACTAAGCACAAAACCACCCAGATCTCACCGCTGCAGTTGTTAATAGGCGTAGAAGCAGTGACTCCTGTTATAAGGTCGCTTGTCCGTGACGTTTCATTGGACAGCACTCGACCAAATCGCGAGGGCTTGAGGGAACTGCAGAGACAACGCACCAGTGAATTATTAGATAAAAACAGACATAAACAAGATGAATACGTTAATAAGAAACGTAAAATTGTGCGAGTTTTCGAACTAAACGATTATGTCTTTGTTGTAAAAACTTCTCAAGTTACAGGCAAGCTGGACTCTGGAATGCGAGGGCCATATCGCGTTACAAAGGTCCTGCCTCACGGCCGATATGAGCTGCAGTTGTTAGGTGGCTCGTATGGTAAAATTACCCAGGCTGCCGCCGAACACATGGTTGTGTGGCGGGGAGAGTGGACCCCCGAGTCCTGTGCCATTTTTTTCGATAGTAAGTAGACTGTTGGTATTTATTGCTAGCAAGTGTTTCTACCAAGACATGCTAACTGGGCGCCTCTGTTAAATATTTTTATGTGCAGCATTGAGCCATTGCTCTGCTGATGACAAGCTAACTGGGCGCCTCTGTCATATGTTTTATGTGCAGCATTGAGCCATTGCTCTGCTGATGACAAGCTAACTGGGCGCCTCTGTCATATGTTTTATGTGCAGCATTGAGCCATTGCTCTGCTGATGACAAGCTAACTGGGCGCCTCTGTCATATGTTTTACGTGTAGCATTGAACTATCGCTCTACTGAAGACATGCTAACTGGGTGCCTCTGTCTACGATTTTATCATGTTTTGCTTGCATTGAGCTATAGCTTCGAATGACGGGCTGGTGTCATCGAAGTATAGCAATGACATGATAAGACGATTCGAAATTGTCTCGGGATATACTTTTATGTATATCCTGTTGGTCGCTAAGTTGTGTAAAATACTTATTTTTTTTGTTTGTTTTCACTTAGATAATGAAGATGACTTTCAAGCTGGCCCATCTACTAGCACACTTGATCAGCAAGCTAAGGTCTGCCATGGGGATCCACCGAACACTCAATATAAAGATTCGACTCCTGAGATTGACAAGAGTCCACTTGCTGAGCATCGCAATGATGTGGCTGAGATGCCTGCTGAGGATGTCGCTGAATCTCCTACTAGGGAGGCGGCCGAGGACGACCACGCGTCAGGAGAGGCCGTATTATCATGAAACCGCCATGTTTAAATTTCAAACGTCAACAACTGTATAAAAACAGTGCGATCCACCCGAGCCGTTTCACTTTTGCTCGAGATTTCGTAGTGTTCACATCATTGGTATTTTGTATATCTTGGTTTGTGCATAGGTTGCTATATATTTTTATTATGTAATTATTATAAGCTTCTTTGTATTTTGCTATTTTGTTATTTTGTTGAAAATTATTAAATTGTAATCTTTGTGTGTCACGTGTTATTTTTATTTTTTTATATTAAAATTAAAGCTACCGCTTAAATTAGAGTATTTATAAATAAAAGGGTATAGACTATTATTTTAGGAAAAAATGTATTTACCACCCAAATATGGCCATAGGAAAAAAATTACAAAAAAATGGACGCTTTTTTTTTTTGCAAAATTTTCTATTGCATTGTGTCTGAAGTCACTTAAACTACCACTCGGCTTCGTTTTCGGTAGCAGTCTTGATATACCCTGTATATAATTTCTTATTTTTATGTTAGTATAGGATTCTTTTTCCTTTTTATCATGTCATATATAAGTTGAATTTGTTGTCTCCTTGTCGCAAACAAAAGTTGGGATCATTAGATCTTTGGTTTGCGTTTAATGTTAAAGTTAAGTTTTTATATTTTATTCTCTATATTATATTGTAATATGTGATTGAATAGTGTAATTGATTTCTGGTAATCGTACTATTCAAATAAACACATAAATAAAATAAATTACTCTCGTCAAACTAGGAGGGGAGCGGGACGGAAAAAGGATAAAAAGACGGAATGAGTATTGGGCATCCAGCAATCTCAGTCACCAAACCAAACGCAACAGCAAAGCTATCACTTCACGTCCTCTAAGATAATGGTACCGCCCAGGCGCGCCTGCTTATTAATGCTGGATAACTGACAATAGCGTGGCTCAATCACATCGAAATATAATAAAAATAGACACAGTATTAACCCTAAACACGATACTTTCAGGGGGGTCAATATGACGGGCTGTTAATCAAGTTAATTGCTATTTAAGAATATCCTAAAAGAAGCAGTGAGGCCTCGGCCCACCATGCTAATCTAGTCTTATGCAAGTTTCCTTTCTTTCTTTAACTTTTCTTTTAACTTTGAAGTTTGTGGTAATTGACTATGCATATATGGGTCTGAAAAGTCAAAAGTGTGCCCTCGGATTCGAACCTGCGACTACCGCAAAGATTGATAGCTTAATTATTACAAGTTTTCTGCAATGTGTGATTTAATAATTAAAATAAAAAGCTTAATTTGGCACAATATTCCATAAGCTACATTTTTTATGCATAGAGTGACATGTTAGTGCTTACACAAATTCTAAAAGCTGCAATTTAATAGGGGGCCCAAACTAGGCAGAGCCTGTATCTTATAAGCTATAAAGAAATATCCACATTCTGGTACAACTTTGATTAAAATATTTGATGGAAACCACAGATGAGACTGCTTACGTTCCAAAAATGTAAAGTCATCTATGTCTACATATATTTTATTTATTTTGTATGGTTCTTTATACTGTTATAACTAAGGTTAGTACACTTTAACGACAGGTCGGCCACCTGCATATCGATCCTATGTCTGAATGCTTACTTCGCATGAAAATAGCCTAGAATCGAGTATTGTTTCATGAAAGTACTGCTTCAAATATAGATTATATCGGATATTGTTATATGATAGATTTATAAGTATTAGATAAAAAAAGCATGGACGAGCGAAAGCTTAGTTTGGTAAGAAGTTGTTTAAACTAGTTCTGGGTTCAAACCGTGAGCATTCGCCGCTAAGCTTTTGGTATAACGTCTATGTACTTTTTAAACTATAGCTCGGTTTATTAATTAAATCAAATCTTCGAGAAAATATTTCAATGTTCGCCAGAGGAAGTTCGAAGGTGTGCGAAGCTTACTTGCTTACTTTACTTGCTTAATTGGATTAAGAAATAATGGCTGATTAATAAATTGGCTCTAAAAGGGTTGATCTTTAGCATGCAGTTCGTTTTAAAATTATAAACTAAGTTATGCTGCAACAAGAATCAAATGTCATGTTAAAATATTGATTCCTGTAAATCATTTTTTTACTTTATACAACTGCCTCGGTGACATAGTTGTACTAGGGTACGGTTACAAAGCCAAGGTCTTGGAATCGAATCCAGGGTTGGAAAAAGTGATATTTGATTTTTCTATTCATTATCAGTCCAGAGTCAGAAATTTGTGCACTATATGGCGATAGGCTCGCCTATCACATCGTGAGACGGAACATACAAGGTGTAATGTGGGTGTCCTGGCACCTCTGCCTACCTCTTCTAGGAAAAAGGCGTGAGTTTATGTATGTACACATTACCGATTGTAGAAAGAGAATAGATTGAAAGTGCTTTTAACTTGGCTAAGGGGGTGGCTAGCGCCTAGCGTTGTGTATTGCTCGAGACGACAGATGCAAAGAATAAATGTCAATATACTACACATAGAATATAGATTCGATTAACCCTTAAATCCATAGCTTAAATGTGCCAAAGAGCAGCTTGCTCAAAAAGCACTCGTAAATGCAATTATTATCCTCACAGACTCCCAGTTGTTCTATAGCATAGTCCAATCAGCTTAAATATACTACAGAGTACAGCTTGCTCTCAGAGTAAATGCAATTGTAAGTAACAGACTCCCAGTAGTTCTATAGGAGACTGTCCCGCCCTCACACCCACCACTGTAACTCCTGTGAGCCAGGATCAACAGTGGCACGCAAAGTAATGACACCGAGCATTGAAGCTCGGCGAGTCTCCGGGAATGTCTAACTTGTCTTTAAACCGCAACGAAATTAATCTGAAAGTTAAATTAATAGGAGGAGTTGGAAATAAATTATTGTCCACATCCCTCCGTGCAAAGCGGGTGACAAAACATTGAACTGAAGAGGTAAATAACCTCGCAAAAAGACTTTCACAGCCGGAGAAGCCAGCTGTGAAGCACCACGGATCAAATTATTATTACATTTAAATGGGACCTATTATGTGAACTGTTATGCTTGAATCTAGTAATAGGTATGGCAAAAACGCCGGAAAGCACGGAAGTTCTTTCTAGTCTCTACAAGGTCCATGTAGTATACAACTCCAGATGATATTTGCATACTATCTAGCATGGTTTTACGCTCATTATGCCAAAGACTACACTCCCAAAGTATATGATGCGCGGATTGCTCATACTCGCAATTAGGTGTTGAACATGGACACGCAGGCGACGCAACAAGCTTAAAAGAGTATAGTTTAGACTTAATGTTACCATGGCCCGTGAGAAATTGTGATACGCAATAATCGACATCCAGCCATGTCTTTGTTAAACGATCACGTACGCAAGGAAAAAATTGGTATAGATGCCGGCCCTTCAAAGATACCTCCCATCTATT
Organism: Hyles vespertilio; assembly: GCA_009982885.2. Lineage (NCBI taxonomy): Eukaryota > Metazoa > Arthropoda > Insecta > Lepidoptera > Sphingidae > Hyles > Hyles vespertilio. The sequence goes on along the minus strand of CM042810.1, from coordinate 10,547,070 downwards.
TTGCCATTCATCTAATAGTTCGCTATATACAACTGAAACCGGTTTAAATAATCTGTCAACTTTTAAAAGTTCACGTGCGGTGAAAAAACTTTTATCCATATTCTCTCTATTAGAGTAATACATCGCGGCGCGATGTTGCACCTCCAGGTCGACTGGAAGTACACCCGCTAGGACAGGCAAAGCTTCGGTACTAACAATTCTATATGCCTTGCACAAGAATATCAACGCCAAACGTTGGCTCTGGAGCAGTTTTCTTCGCACAGCACCGATAGTAGCCCTATCAGCCCATACGGGAGATCCATAACAGATACATCCTAAGTAAGTTGCTCCATAGATGATTTTTAGTGTATTGAAAGATAGCCCCCACGTTGATTTTGATATTCTTGTCAAAGCAAAAAAGTTCCTTTTCGACTTTTCCCCGACGTTCTGAATATGTTCAAGAAAGGAAAAATTCATTTCTAAAATTAAACCAAGATAACAAACCGATTCCTTTTTTTTTAACATTAATATTATTAAATTTAATTCGCGGTTGTGATTTTAAAGTTCCTTTCAGAAGTAATTGGAACGTTTTTTGTGCTGTAGTTCCAGTAGTTCTATAGCATAGTCTAATCTATATTAGTGCATTCATGTTTCTCCATTGAGCAGGTGGACAATGCTACACGTGCGCCATTGCCCGGACCTACCCCACGAGTGGGCGCCAATCGATGGGCCCGCTATGAACGCAGTGGGACGCGCACGCGCTCTCAAACGTACAGGCAGGCACACAAGTGATTTGCAGGAGGCATATTTTCATTCAGGTTTCTTGATTTTTTTGATCGCGAAGTAAGAAAGAAAGAACTAAATATGGTTCATTCATCATACATTTATTTATAACGTGTAAAAGGGACTGTAGAGGACTTGAGGCTTTATGCGTTTACAATAATCTAAATGCGTCCTCAATATCTAATGGAAATATAACTTTAGCAGTAGTAATAATAAATGCAATTGTCTTGTTTCTGAAGAACATTTTTGTTTTTACATCATCATCTCAGCCGTAGGAAGTCCATTGCTGATAATAGGCGCCAACAAGGATGTCGAAATCGACATGTTGTTTTATATAATGTTGACATGTTTTGTTTTTTTTTTCGTTTTTACAAATTGCTTAATTTATACGATTATTCGCAATATATTATTGATGATGCTAGCTAGCTGTTCTAATTAGAATCCTTAAGGACGACAATCCATTTCCCGACGACAAAATAATAAAAACAGAAAAATGTAGACAATTTACCGTTTATATCCCGTATTTTACTATATCACTAAGGGCTGATTTTTTAGTCCTTGGTTAAAATTTTACTCTTATCGTATCCTATTATAAATAAACCTGATCAAATATTGAGGGGACACAATCTTGTTTTATGTTATGGTGCATCTATCCCAAAACCGTAACATATATTGTTTTTTTTTTTATCAGATGTTGCCGAGTAACGTTGCGTAACAAAAAGTAACTGCGGTGTGGGTGCTCCATTATAGAATTTTCCTTTTAATTATTTCGTGTATTTTATCCCACAAATATTTTTCTCTATGTCGCGTCACTTAGAAAAGCACCTTCAAATCGCTAACCCTGAAATACTCCTGTATAAATATTCGACAATAACTCCAAACAAAACGTCTCCGACATAACTCTTCTGCAACAAAAGACAAAACATTTCAGTCACCTCGGCGCTGTTATTCAAAAGCTCTCAAAAGCTTTATGCGCGCGACTTTACTGCGGCCGGCGTCAGTCGCGCTTTGCGGCACTCATATGCCTGTACTGTTGAAACTGTGAAAAAGCTCTCAATATCCGCACATTTTAATTCAATCAATTGCTTTGAAGACCTCGTGAGAGAACCAAGAGCCATGTAAGTGTTCGCATGTTATTTTTAGCATTATAAGTGCATTTGTTTTTGTAGTGGGTAGATTGTGTTAAGGTTGGTGAGATTTTTAAGGTTATGCTATATTGTAATTGAGATGTATTTCGAAGTTGAAAATTAAATAAATATAGTTTAGAAAAAATATATTGTAAAATAGAATGCTCTTGAAAAAAATAGTCCTTGGTGTGATTATTTCATAGGTGCATTAATCCATATTTCTAGTTTATCTATGTCTAAATAAGATCTGTATTCAAAGATTTTTTAAACATATCTTAGAAGTAGGTTTGAATAAACTTGTATGCAAGATTTCAGCTCAATTGGTTAACTATAACTGCTATAAAATTGAGTTGCAACATTCTACCCAACCATACATATTTACATACATTGATATTTAATTAAAACCTTGTAAAATAATTGTTCATGTAAATGGCATTGTAATGGGAACAAATGTAATTGCAAATTGTCACGCATTAATTAATTTTCCATGTTTAAGCACACACCTTATAGTAATTTAATTACTGTCATTGAACTCTTAAATTGAATTATTAAATTGGAATATTGTAAAACTTAATTTTTTTGCGTTGAGTGTTACTTTATTCCATACCTCATTAATTATTTTGTCAAAATTATAATTAAGTGGTAAATCATTTTATTCACATTATCGTTTTTCTTTTCATGGATATCATTTTTACTTTATATAGTTAATTATTATAATTAATAATTAAAATAGAATCTTATTTTGTTTTGTTTGTAACAGGAACATTCAGTAATATTTATTTATGTATTAACAAGACAGATAAATACGTTTTACGTCACCGAGTATGAAGCTATTTTGTGACCTAAATGTATTGTCAAAATCCTTTCAATTCTTTTAAGCCTTTTATCTTCTTAAACATAAATTGCGTTATCAGGTAGGCGGAAAAAATGTCAAAATGGTTTTGTGTATTTCATATATAAAATTCAGGTACGTGACTTAATCATATTATAGTCTTATTTTACCTTTGGGTAAGAATTTCAGGATCGCGTATTAAACCCTGGACCTCATGATTTGTGTGTCTTGTCGTCTATCATCAAGCAGGTAGAGTTGTTATTCAAATAATAATATATACAGGTTTATTTCACAAAAAAAATAATAAGATCTAGATACTATTGAAACGAAAAGTCGTTTTGAACCTCGCACTGAAACAAATTTTTGATTAATTTATAAATATTGGCTTCAAAAGTCCGTAACATATTTAGATGTCCCCAGCAAGATTCTCAACTTGGTGGGGACGTTGTGACCAAGTCTAACATTGGAGTCTTAATTATTTATCATGAGTTTTAACAACTCTGCATTCTAAATACATCAACCAGCTCATAAAACTTACATAATATAAACATAACAATATTTTTAACACAGAAGTAAGTATTTAAGAACTGTAAAAATATAGTTTACATTGCTGTACCGCAATGCATAGTCTATTTAGATTCCCACCTCGTTAACGCGATGGATTCGCTGTACATGACGTCTGTTGGCAGAATGCCATTTTTTTATCGATTTCCACGCCATTGCCAACAACATAGAATTAAATATCATTAAGTTGAAAGCACTACCTATCATTTAAATAGGTAAATAGAATCAATACAGGCAGTCGTTCGCATAAACGGTTCATGGTAAACGCCATTAAATATTTAGATGTTGAGACTTACTGTTGGTAAGAATTGATGTAGGAGTGTAGTTTAATTGTGAAAAGAAAGACTGAGGTATTGATTCCGTATGGAGACTAAAATTATTCATTGTTATGATAGACATAATTGTTTAAGCTTAGGTTAATACCGATTCAGGACCAAATAAACGTATAAAAAAATGCGATTTTATTGCCACGAAAAAAGCATAACTATATATGTTGGTTTTTCAAAGAAAATAACTAAGTAGCAGTAGGTCGTTTTTGATACTCATAAAAACATGAGTTTAGGCCTTTTAAATGAGACATTGAATAATATTATCCTTCGTTGCGAATATTATTATCCTTTATATTAAAATGGAAATACATTTATAATTTAAATCTTCTAGGTAAAGAATATTGCACTCTGAATGGCAACGTTTCTATCGTATCCATGTTTATTAAACTTGAACTGCTACTCAAGGTGGTACGACCGATTACGTTTACCAGAGGTCTAAGGCCAATGCAACGCAATGTAGAATCGATTGGAGAATTAGAATTAAATAAATACGTAGATCTATTGATGAGATCCATGATTTTATTTTTATTTTTTTATTTCTCGACCTTTAGATTACTTTACAGCGTTTGTGGTCACGGAGCGGACAGAGGTATTAGTCATCTGCTCAATGTTTGTTACAATTTGACTAACCTTGTTTTACAATAATTAAAATAAAAATCTAAAAAGTTAAATGGTTTTGCATTCCGATCTACGCCGAAGGAGCTCACTCTGTCTTGATGTTAAGTTGGTCTTTTGGGTTCCGATTTGATTAAATGGGGAATTGGATCCCATGCTTGTGTAAGCTTCAAGCCATCTTCTACATTGACATTTGGTAATGTGATTTACAATGATATGTACAAGGTGTGAAATCCGCTGAAATCACGCATTAAGCTTTTAAAGCAGATCCAGTTTTAAATAGCCTCGAGTTTATTTAAATCATCTATATATATTTTTTCTATTCTTTACAGGGCAGAAGAAGGTACTCCAGGTGGTTTGGCCCCAACAGACGCTCAGACTGGCGCAGATGGCGAAATCGTCGGAGGACCACGCACGCCGCAGCAGATCGCTGCTCAGAGGAGGCTGCAGCAGACCCAGGCTCAAGTCGATGAGGTGAGATTTTTAAGAAAAAATATAAATAGGCCATAACAATAAATATGCTTATAATAGACTTCAACCAAAATGCTTGACCAAAAAGCCCCGCGTAATATAGTTAAGAAAGACTTTCAAGTCAATGCTTTTGCAATCGAGGATGGGAACCGAAATTCAGCAAGCAACTGATATCGGATATAGACTATGATTGCACAGATAAATTCTTATCGAAAAAAAATATTGAGATACTTTAAAAATAATTTGTCAACGTAGTACTGATGGTAGGTGACATATGTGAGAGGCCTCCTGGGTAGGTACCATCACAATGTCTACTTCTCCCGCCAAAGAACAGTGTGAACGTACTGTTGTGTTCCTGTTTGAAGAATATTGTAGCCAGAGTAACTACTGGATATATTGATTACATGCCACTACAGTGTAATTTACACATTAATCGCTTAAAATTGTTGGATAGCATGCACGCCATTCATAAAAATACAAAAAGTAGCAATTGTCCACAGAATATGATATTATATAATTTTTGAAGATACGCATTTTAATAAATTTACTTTATCGTCTTCAGATAATTTCTAAGGTAGAAACTAGAAATCTCACTAGACGCTATATACATAAAGCATAATAAAACAATTTAAATTTTCAGGTGGTGGATATCATGAAGGCTAATGTAGAGAAGGTGCTTGACAGAGACGCCAAGTTGTCAGAACTGGATGACAGAGCAGGTAACTGTTTATACATTCTTATCTTCGAATAGATTTAAAATATACATTTATTTCTTATGAAGTTTGGAGAAAGAATTTGAAAAGACGCTTACAATCAAACCTGAATGAAAGTTAAACGCTGATGTTGAAACTTAAGTTATTAAAAAAAGTGGATGTTATTCATATACTTATCTTGATTAGAAATGGGTTGTTTTGAGGTGATCAGTATCTAAAAGGTATTTTTCTGACAGACACAAATATTGCTGATTTTATCACAGTCTTTACTGCTATTAATTTGGATTCATACTATAAGTAGTACGTTTTTTATGACAATTAATGTAACGTAACAATCATGTCATTTGCCTGATGGTAAGCGAGGTAACCAGGAATTACAAAACAATGCTTGGCAATCCCCTGCTCGCGGCATCTTGCATTTTAAGCCTTAATATTTCCAGTAGTTACTAAACTATACGAGATAAGACACACCTTTAGAGATTTATTAACTATTTGTTTTAATTCAATTAACATGGTTACAAACCTATTACATAAATTGAATAATGTAAGTAAACATTTTTTTTGTAAATTAACAACAAAGTATAATAAAAAGAATAAAAAAAATGTACTAACGGCACACATTTTCACAGTTGTTTAAACAATGATAATTTAAGATGATAAAATAATAATAATTTCCTTCTAAGATGCTCTTCAACAAGGCGCGTCACAGTTTGAGCAACAGGCAAAGAGCTTAAAGAATAAATTCTGGCTGCAAAATCTAAAGGTACGTAACATTTTAAACCTAGTAGCGAATAAAATAAGATTTAAATTTAAACAGCAGTGATGTTACTAATCATCATCATTAATTAATTATATGAATCTATTATCAACCACTTGTTTCTTTGTTAACATTTCGTTCCATAGGAGTTTTTGTTCTGTTTTTTGTATTTTAAAGTTTAAAGTTTTTGCGAATGAAGATGACACACAGGTAACAGGTAATATATTGTAACAATTATATTCACATTGTAGAAGAAAACCGATTCGATAATATTATCTCAAAGCCAAAATATACGTACAATAAATTGATAAAGTTTTATCACTTTCAAATTAGGTAATGTTTAAATAAAAACATACGATATCTGCATACTATAGCGATTTATAAGAATTTCTATGGTATGCAAGTCCGCCAACCTGCACTAGGCCAGCGTGGTGGACTATATGGCCTAACCACTCTCAATTGTATTCTTCAGTGGGACGTATATGGGCTGATACGGATTAAATAAAAAAGACGGTTCTGGTGTTTAGTAGACAATTTTATTTAATAACAATTATCGTTTAGGAATATATTTTTAAATATCTTTATTTTACATTTGCAAAATTATCTCTAAAATCAGTTCGTTTTCAGCCAAGTCCATAGAACACAAAATCTTATACTTAATACTTAAACAATTTTCAGGAAGCAAATATTAGAGGAGGAAGGTATATAATAATGCGTTAATTAATTTAATTATCTTTCAGATGATGATAATAATGGGTGTGATTGGAATTGTAATAATAGGGCTACTTTTCGGTAAGTATTGCGACTTGCAATTTGAATTAAGTTTCGGTGTTGTGACGTGATTAATGCTTAGTGTGTCGACCAAGTTAGAATGTTACTGTATTGTGTTGAGAAGAGAAAAGTTGATACTTGACAATTGGAACAAGGATTTATGTTATAGTTGGTTTGTTTACCAAATATGTTCATTAGTTTTCCTGGTAGATTTGATTCTATGCAGTAGTATACAATTATTGATGTTTTAATATTATGGATGCTCGGTCTTGAAGGACATTTTAGACTAAATATTTATTAAATCGACTTGTTAAATTTGTGGTTGGCTAACTTGATTGGTTTTGAGTAGATTTGTATGTTTTTCTGTGCGAATAATCCTATTTTGTTACTTATTTTCTTAAGCGAAAGCTTGAAAAATACAAGCCCAGAGGTATACTTGATAGAATTACAATATTTGTGCTTTATAAAGCGATAACTGTAAAACAGAATTAAAGAGCAAAATTTTACCAAAATCCGTGCTTAAACGTATTGCTTATACAGTATATATTTTTGTTATGTTTTTTTTTTCTTTCTGTAACAATAAATTACTGCAACTTTAAATTGCAAAACGACGACAGACGCCACTAATAAGATGAGTCGATTTAATTGAAATGATTAATGTTAGCGTTTCACATTTGAACAGATTGATTGTCAAGCATCAAATTTATTTGTTCTTCGACAAAAAACTCGCTATTTAGTTTGTTCAATGTCATATTGTTGAGGTAGGTATCATCTCATACAAGATAAAAAAGACGAATCATTCGATGATACTTTATTGGCTGTTAAATTGCTGTTTCAAAAATCCGCTTAACTAGGAGAATGGCGTAGATGTTACTTCGCATTGTAAATTCGAAATCTAATAACTTAATTCAAGCGTGAAATCAAAATTTAATCACAAATTGTTAAAAAGGTCCAAGGTTGCTAAAATTAGTTTTTAGGAAAGCATAAATCACAAAAGTTATTTATTTAACATTCTACCTGGTTGATGCATCTGATTTTACTGACAAAAATTATTTAATTCAAGAAACTTGTCAGGCGCACTGCCGTGCCCTTAATATTAAAACAAAAGGAATCGCTTGATTTCGCGCTTTCCGCCGCCTTGTTTACGACCAAAGACTCAAACATGGTAGCGTAGAGTGTAATGCTTATAGGCATATGCTCTGCTTACCGCTGGTTGCAGGTGATAACATTAAACAAATGTTTGGTTAGTTCGATACCGCGGTACCTCGGATGTTGCGACCCCAGTCGCTCCTGCCGTACCAGCCAATAATACTGCGCCCGCAGTGCCCAAACCTTGTAAGTAATAGCACTTCTCTCTATGATCTCCACCTTCTTTCCGATCTGTCGCATGTGCTTTTAGTTGGAATGGTAAGTAGCGTAAGTATGTATGTAGTAGATACGACTGTGTTAGAGCGGCGTTGCACAAGGCACAACAGTACAAAAATTGGGTTTAAACGTGCCCCAACAACAAAATCGTATATTGAAGTGAGATGACATTTGTTTATCATTTATTAAAAAGCTACAGAGTACCATTTTTTTGTCTTTTTATTCAAAAAATAATGGTGAATACATCACTTTGCTTGACTAAGTATTTACGTATTAAGAAAATATAGTTATATATCAAAAAGTCTCTCACATACGATTTTATTCTTGGGACTTTTTGACTTTAACCAGTTTGTGCGGAAATATCATACTTAAGTAAGGCGCATTGCTCTTTTGAGCATGCTGTGTCGCGCAGCGCCGCTTTAATATCGTCTAATCTCAATAATAAGATTGACTTGTTATTTTTTTAGATGCTGGTGTTGACACTTGTTGTGTGCTTTTGATTCATATTGACAGTAAAAATTTTAGATTTCTGAAGTATAATGTAAAAATTATTTTTGTTAAATACTAATTATTACCAGAGAAATACATAAACTGCAATTGATAAAATAATTAAAACAAAAGACTAGTATCCCCATTTTTATATTAGCGGGAAACTAAAGAGCTCGTCATAAAACTAACTTATGATTTTGGAAATGCCAAACATCTAGTCTAAATTAGCAAGAAATACAATCAATAAAATGACTAAAATTTAAAATAATTGGAAAATGTCAATTCCACTTATCTGTCAATATGAAATCCTTTAGCACGACTCACACATAACCACGTTTATTCCTCACATACACATAATAAATTATTCTTTGCCAACACAAACCATACCGTAGATTCAGAGCATCACACATCCCAGTAATTAGCTCACTAGATAGGCGATTTTGAGACGATTCTGCATACATTTTAACACCTACAGCTTCCACATTTGGCACCGACAATACACAGAACGAACACGCATGTTTGATATAATAACGTAAATACGGATGATACGATATTATTAAATTAATCAGATATATTTAAAATGTAGTAATTTTTTTTACAATTTTAAGTACACACTGATTAAAAAATAAAGCTGGGATATTTTGAGATTCTTATTTGTGGATCTCATTGCTTTATCCAATGATTTATTCCAATGATAATCCCTTTATTAAACACTTATAACTCAATTAGTAAATGTTCAAGGTATCTACATCAAAGATGTTTTTTAAATTCTTGAGACAGTATAAATGCACATACGTTATATTCAATTTATGAAAAAAACAATGCATAAAATCATGATGTATTTCATGACGTATTTACGTATTGCCATATTCGACATGATACACTCATTATCACTGACACTATCATATCACACATTAATACATTACGCAATATCTGTGGGTGTGATAGGAATATCTTTATTTCAGGAAAATACATGTAATTATTGATTGACGACATCCGTTGGGTTCCACTTCAAATGAGAAGCAATTCTTTATAAGTAGGAAGAATAAATATCAGGGCCGGATTCGACACCATACGCAGGGGTCAAAGTGAAAATAAATCCTTGTATCCTTTGACCTCTCGTGTGGCCTTGAGTCAGTCTGATATAAAAAATAATATTAAGTAATGTAAGAAATGTAATCAAACAACAGCGTAATTCTTGTAACTGGGTTATTTTAGAGTATTTAGAAAATAGTATGAAACTTCTAGAAGATTTATGATATTTAAAATAATTGCGGTAAAGTCAATTTGTTCTCGAAAATATAATGAACGAAATTTATGCAAATTGCCTGAATACAGTTTCTTATAATACCAATAACATAAGCTTCAGACTATACGTATTTTAAAATACAACGGCAGCTTTCTTTCATATAGATAGCATTATAACGATCGAAGCCAAGGTAACCCTAACAACTATTAAATAATGGTGTTACATTGTAACAAACAATTTTAATAGAAGTTGACTTAAGTATTGTAAAATAATTCAGTACTCAATAACAGAAAAAAAGAAATTTAAAAAATCATGATCTATTTATAATCTGTGGGCATTGGGATCCATCTTTATGAACTGCATTCGCCTATGTATAAATTTTAAATGGCTCTTAGACATAAAAAAATGGCCGATTTTATGTTATTCAAATCCTTTTTTGTATATGAACACTTGATAAAAAATAACATTTACTTCTGAGTTATAAAGAGGAGTTTTAGAACTGCGGCTATAGAGAATAATTTGCGTGCCTTGACAAACTATTAAGATTTTTCTAACGACAATCTTAAATTCTGTGTAGCTAAACATGATTTTTATGCTGATAAGAAAAAATGAGCTCTTAAATAATAATAAAAATATAATGAGATCTTCCAAATGTAGTGGAATCTATCTGATAATGTAAAATAGATTAATAATATACCTATACATAGTTATTCACATAATATTATAGATGTAAAAGCAGTGGGCGGCGAATATTCTGTTTGACATTCTCAAATACGCAAGCGAAAGCGAAATTTATTGTTGTGACAACAAAAAATGATAAATATATGTTTTTTGTTGGTATTAGGATAAAAGTTGAGTAACATGATTAAAAACAATATTTTTGTTGTTTTAATCATTTAAATTTAATTTACAATGGAACATAAAATGTATTTTGCTTTGTTGCATTTATGAAAACTACAAAAGAATATTATAATTTTTTTAACTCAACACAATTATCATTATTTATTAAATAATAATTACTGTGCACCTATTCAATTTTAAGCGAATTGTGACTTAAATATTTAAATAAATTTATTATTTATGCGCAAAAAAGCATTTTATTTATCGAATATCAATTAGAATATTCGTCAATCATTGAAGACACACATAGTTTTTCCATGAATATATCTTACTAATTTTATTCGATAGCCATATGTACATCGATAATAAAGTTAAATAGAGGAATTGATAGTTGATTTAATTTACTTATGAAATAATAAGGCTGTGCACGGAACGGAAAAAATGTACTCGCATCTACATAATTACTTGCTTAACAAATTATTTAGTTAATTAATTAAAAATACATATAATTACTCAAATTAAACAATATCTTTTTAATCTGTGTAATATTAGTGGTTTCATAATTTTGATTTTCATTTTAAATTAATTATTATTATGTTAACGTATAAAATTAATTGATTGTTTGTGATCAAAGTTCCTTCGTTTTAGAAACTTATTATAATTTATAATTAAAACTCGTCATTGCTACGTACGTGTTATAATTTTATTTTGATTGTAATATTATCAAACGTCAATTATTTGCAACGCATACATTTCAGTAGCGGCTTTAATCTGTCAATTAAACTTACTTATGTATTCTAGTATATATTTAAGTTTTAACAACATTGTATTTAATTATTTAAAACTTCAAAATGACGCGAAAGATGTCTTGATGATCTTCAATGAAGATACAAAATTAAAATATATTAATTATTACACTTCAATTAATACATCTTCAATGTATTGTGTAAAAGATATATATGTGTATATTTAATGGATAGATAATGAGTGCACAAGTGAACGAATCCAGCCCAGTTTACAATTCATTAATATTGTTTCTTTGTGAGTTCCTATAGTATGAAAATATTAAGCAATAAATGTATCATTTAACGTCAAAAATATTGGCATGATCAAAAAAATACTTTTAAGAATTAATTTCACTAACTAATTTACTTTACATATTTATTTCTAATGTACTTTAAAATAGTATTCTTTTCGATTTTGCCAATATTGTCCAAGAGCTATATTAATTTATTTAATCATTAAATTTATGACATTGTGAGAAAAGACATGGTGCCATTGACAATATTACTTCTTTTATAACGTATACTATAATTAAATAATTTAAAAACTGTAGAACCATTATTTAAATATTTAGTGCTATAGTTGAAATGTGTTTAAATTCGCAAGTATACTCAAATATAAATCGTTTTTTGCCATGATAATTAAGATTGACAATATAATATATTTTATGCAATAACAAACGATTTATTTAAATTCAACAGATATTTATTTATTGATTTGATAAATTAAAGTTTAGATTTATTAATTCAATATTAGAAGTAGAAAATTATAACATAAACAGCACCACTGAAGTTATTTGCTTCTTGAGTTTATCTATATTTAACAAAACATTGTACTTATGTTATATAACTAATAAAAATAATGTTTTAATTGTTTGAATTTTAAAAGACACTCCATAGACATGATATTAGCTTAAGCAGAAATTATTTAAAAATTTACGAAGAATTCAACGAATAAACTTGAATTATAAATAAATGATGTATTGTAGATATTACATGATTCTATTGTAATTTTTAATGAATTCAAAGATTTGTCGTGTTATTTAAATTGATTCCCGACAAATGCTGTACGAGGGAAGTTAATGTAAATGAAGTTACTGGTTTCAAAAGTGATAAAAAATAAAACCTATCAATGTAGTTTTATTAGTATCCTATTCTTTTTTTTTATTCAATGAATATTTGTGTCATAATGCCAGGTTTCATCTGATGAAAGGAAATATTGATACAACCAATGATTTAAATAGAACCCTAATGATAATAATATATTGAATAAACTGCATATTTTCGTCTTGTTAGAATATTTTAATTAAGGCCCATGTTTAGATCTGAATTTTTTATAGATTCTCTAAAGCAACTTTGTCCAAATCATAACGTTTTTCTTTATGTATAACTTATCTGACATTTGAAAATTTAGGTCTTATTCCATGAAACTAAATCTTGCAATTAACAAAGCCAAAAGTGATGCAAGCCGAATACCAGTGTAGACATTAAATAAACTATCAAGCCTGGCTTACTGTAGTAACAAAACCATTAAAGCCACTATACTGCATGCGTTATCGGGGCGCATGAAACAGCCATAATTTAATATTTAGCAACGATACCACCGCAATACCACGAACGTTAACGTGTTAATAGTGCGAGACAACGAACAATCTTCGTAAATTGATAAATTTAAACCTGTCACCCTGAAAACGAACAGAATCTAACACATCCATCAATCCATTTTCAACTCTGTGTATATGTAAATGAAATTGAAATTCGAATGTAGAACACCGTCTATGGTCGGTTTCGCACACGCTTCATAGACTAGACCATAGAGAATGATGTGAGACCAAGCGAGCTTTCTCTTTGATAGTTGGCCGCCATTTTGACTTACAGTAATGGCTGGCATGACGTGAGTTATGCGTTCATGTCACTTGAACTTAACTAATGTCGGTAGTGTTTGTACCGTTAATGTAAGGTTAAATTTAAAGATAAATACTTTTGAACTTTGTTTAACGGCGGTTAAATTGTTTACTCAATATGGCCGCCGTAGTAACTTTCCCGCCAAAAGTGACAGCTGTCAGTTTGAGAGGTGAATCTTTTTTAATTTGTTTACGTTTTGTTCACGGCTTGCTAAAGAGGTGTAATGTAGATTGTAAAAGATTTTATTTCATGCGTTATTTACGGCGAAGAAATTTTAACCGCTTATAAAGTGATGCAAAAATGGAGTGCGAACACGATATTTTGTTTAGCAGACAGTCAATTAGTTTCGCTGTGGGAACTGTCTAACAAAACAAAGGGCGTTCAGTTACATACAATACAACTGTTCTTGAATTGCGTTTGCCCTACCACGAGATCTCATACTCGATTTAATTTGTGATTAATATCAAGCGGGTAATACTAAAATGAAAACGGAGGTAATTTTATATTGTTTACTCGTCTGTTAAATGTTTTATTTGGAAATTTTGTAACGGTGTCCATAGCTATATAATTGGCTCTAAATGATGAAATTTATGCCACCTGAAATAATTAATATTATAACTTAACTTATAAAAATATTTCGGAATTATATAAATAAAATACAAATAACAAATTTAAAGGCATTTCTGTCACGATTCTCGGTGGTATGACTCACCAGTGAATAATATCTGGATGATAGCTTACAATATGTTTGAATGGAAATAAAATTTAGTGCACATAGTAGGGGCGACAGGATCATAAAGCTCGTAGATCTAAAAGAGTTTTCGCTGCGAGATATTGAATTTAGTGTGAACACTCGGAGCATTATTTAATTGCGTGTCAGCCGCTGAGAGCCGGTGGTGATAGCTTATGCACCGACTCGTTTTACTACGAAAAACTATACAACCTTTTTTCAAAGCTGGTGTCGTCGATAGCCTTTTATCGCCTTCTTTTTAATAACAAACTTGTTTAAATAAGATGGCACGTGCTGTTTTATAGCTTGAATCCGTTTGTGGAAATATGGTGTCCCGGTATTGCGAAAATTTTTACATATGTTTTTCTAGTCACATTTTTTAATTAAAGGCAGTAATTTCCGGTACAGTCAAAAATGGAACTGGCCACTTAGAATTTTAATGTACTGGCATATTTGAATATAGAATATAATTTAAAAAAATCGTTATTACACAATTATGTAAACAAATGGAAGTATGTGAACCGACATTTGTTTCTTTTTAATAGGTAATTTGAGAAATTTGCGAAACCATGCTGAGAGTTTGTATCTATTGACACATTTAAAAATATAACAATATTTGTGTGCATAAATAGGAACGTAGAAAGTGCATTCGATTTGTTATTTGCGAAAACCAGTGCACAGAGCGGTGATAGTTCGCGGTAATGGGGCTGTCATGTTTGAGAAGCACATATAGAGTGTTTATTTTCAAATTCCTCGTATTACGCAGTGGATGGTTAATTTGCTCTAGCGACTGCTGCTTATGTAATGTAAGCTAGGTATTTTTACAAGGAAATGTGGATTGGGTACTTGGAAAATGTTTATTTTAATGTCTAACTAGAATCATAAATATGATTCTTGATAACGTGAAATTGTTACCTACTCAATCATAAGAGAAAATGTTGTAATCTTTTTATTTATATTTTCAAGTGTAATGGCTTCACACTGATGTGTTACGGCATTTGTTGGCTAATATAATAAATAAATAAATAAATAAATAAATAACACCCAACAGTCACATACATAGTCCTGACCCCACACTAAGATCGAGTCTTGTGTCGTGGGTATCAGGAACTACGAGAGACTTTTCGGTCTCACAAACACCCAGACCCGGAAGAAATATTTGTGGGCCGCACAAACATTTCTCTCGGTGCGGGGATCGAACCCGCGGCCTCTCGTTTCACAGGCGGCGTCTAACCAACTGCGCCACGGAGGCTGTCAGAATAATAAATAATGGATTCTTAGTGCTCCGGAAATAACTTCAACACTATTTTCTAATAGTATTTTACAAGTATCCTTTAGTAAATGCTGCTTTAATCTATTAATGTTTTGGTAAATTTCTTATAAAACATGCCAGACCTTGAAATAATTTTTGAAAAGAAAAAAAAATCTTAAAAAAAAAACTTCCTGGTAATGTAATGTAAGTGCGAGGGTGAAAATGGAGTTACGTGCGTTGGTAACACCGAGATTATAATGTTGGCACACGGGCCGATCGCGACTTTCCCTATAATCGCACAGAGCCGACCACTTTGTTGTTCAATATTTTACACGTGTTGCTGTCGTGTAACTGAATTGATATTTTGTAGAAAAATCTAAGTATTTTTGAAATTTATTTCATAAAATATTATTTAAATTTATCTCGTCGAATTCCAAGGTTAAACTTAAAATAAAAAATATCGACTATATTTAGCTTTTTTTTTTAATTTTTTTTTGCCCCGAAAATTTCTTATTGTTAGTTAGGGACTATAGGATTACTTATTGCTATTTCGGTGGTGTGTTTATGGTACGGTACGGTTACAAAGCTAAGGTCTCGGGTTCGAATCCCCGGTCAGGCAAAGTGGTGTTGGATTTTTCTATTCAGCCCGGAGTCATAAATTCTTGCCCGATATGGCGATAGGCCCGCACCCTATCATATCGTGGGACGGAACATACATAGCGAAATGTGGGAGTCCTGGCACCTCTGCCCTACCTTTCTGAGAAGGAGGCGTCAGTTATATATGTAAGTTAGGTACATAGAAGAATTTAAAAAAGGTGGCTTAATACATAACAACTAACTTTCAAACAATCAGACATAGTTTGTGGCGTCGGGTCGAGGATTTGAAGCTGGCTCAGGTGCTTTACGTCTCGCAGTCCTTTTTTTCAACGAATAATTTTATGGTTTCACTGCAGCATATCTATTAACATGATTATTTTGTATATCTATGTATTTTGCATGTATATTTATATCTATATATTTATTTATTATATATATATTATTCTATCGTTCATTTTCATAATGCTAAATACTTGAATTTATGCGCCTACTATTTCACTCTCTGCACCATCCAAAGGTCGACTGGTAGAGAATGCCTCGGGCATTAAGTCCGCCTGTATACAACTATGTATATAAAGCATAAATAAATAAATAAATAAATGATTAAGAACATTGCAGTATTTCGCTACTATTATAGTTAAAGATTTCGAATTACGTTGACTCTTATTAATTTCATGGATTATACAGGGTATATCAAGACTGCTACCGAAAACGAAGCCGGGTGGTAGTTAAAGCGACTTTAGACACAATGCAACAGTAAAAATTTGAAAAAAAAGCGACAATTTTTTTTTGATATTTTTTTCCTATGGCCATATTTGGGTGGTAAATACATTTTTTTCTAAAATAATAGTGTATACCCTTTTATTTATAAATACTCTAAAGTATAAAAGAGTTTAAATTATCATTTTAGCAAAAACTATGGATTTACCACACAAAAATGACGATATTTAAAGAATCATAAAAAATAATTGTCGCGTTTCTATGCGAAATTTTTAGTTGCATTATGTTTGTAGCCACTAAAACTACCACCCGGCTTCGTTTTCGGTAGCAGTCCTGAGATACCCAGTATAGCAAATGCACTCTTTGCATGAAATTTTATACAATAATTATTTTTAGCTATAAGAAGAACCTTACGAAACATGACCTTCCCGAAGGATCTTTACAGTGATCTGTTGAAGCTGGTCTGCAATTCTCCATCGCGGCACATTTGGGAATATATACTCGTCATTCTTAGAAGGTAGGTTGGCGAGCGCAGGACGTATTTTATCGCACTGATGACGCCTATCAATAGCAATAGTGATATTATATAAATATTAAATAATTTAACGCTGTGTCTCATTGCTGTGTCAAGAGACTACAAGGCTGTATTTGCGATGTTATTCTTTCATCGGTCGTCAAAGCTTGATCCATTGCACTGTAATGCAAGAGGATAAGTTTTTATTAAGTTACGTTAGTTGAAGCTACGGAAGATAAGAGGTGCCTTTACACCGTATCAAATCTCTTAAAAAATCGTAAAAAATCTATATATTTTAAATATCAGTATGCAGTTCAGCTGATGGTAAGTGCAATGTTATCTAAAGAGACGACATGGTCATCCCTTGCCATTCGTTATAAATATGTCGGCCACTAGGAATTAAATTGGAATTAAAACACATGTTTACTTTAGAGGCATTAATATAACCAGATGAATATTACTTAGAATCGCTTTACTTAATCTGACGTCCCTTCACAATGTTAATGTAATTGTATCTCAATCAACGAGAACGGATCGTAAGAGAAACAATTGCAGAACTGTTATAATGTGACTGCGTTCTAATCCTATTAGATTTAACGTGAAAGTAAAGCGAGTGTAGTTAGTAAATCTATTTGAAATCACCAGTTTTGTTGAATTTTTGTTGGCAAAGATATTTATGCTTTTGTGAATTATATTGTGCATTTGTTAGTTTTTTAAATAAATAAAACAAAAAATAGTTGTAGCATTTGATAATAGATGTCGCTATGATTAGTTACAATCACAAAATACATTAGAATCGCCTCTTGATGTTCCTTATATAAAGCGATATAGCTTTGTTGCCGATAGCTCTTGTGGTGAAGTAAGTTAAGAAACCGGCTTATAAATAAAAGACCGCGAGTTCGATTCCGCACTCAGACAAATGCTTGTTTGAGCCTCAAATATTTATTCCGGCTGTTACGAGACGAAAACATCGTCACTTCCGATGCCCACAATGAGTATTTGATAAGTCTAACATTATAAAGAACTATGTGTGTGACTGCATAACTATTTATTATCACACTTTATAAGACTGATTATTGCAGTTATGTCTTAAAACTACGTATCTGCCTACGTTGCAATATGTTTCCAAGACATATTTTAATAACGAATATGGATATTATGAGTTTACTATTTATCGGATATTAAGATCTACTGGTGGTAGGTCTCTCATATGTGAGAGGCTGTCTGGGTGGGTACCACCGCAATGTCTATTTCTCCCGTCAAACAGCAGTTTAAATGCACTGTTGTGTTTCGGATTGAAGGACATTGTAGCCAGAGTAACTACTGGACATATTGAGACTTAACATCTTATGTCTCAGGATGGCGAGCGCAGTGGAATGCCAAGCATTGCTTTGTATTTCAAGGTATTGTTTGGTTTTGCTACTGTTCATGAGCGGTCGCATCGCTTACCATCAGGCGAACGGCATGCTCGTCTCGCCATTCACGGCTATAAAAAAAAAAAAAAAAGATATTATAAATTTGTTATGGTATTTAACAGTTCTCAATAAAGTATTTATCTTCACGAAGTGATGTAATTTATCATTAATACCAGATATTTTGTTTTAGGCCCTTCACAAGCGTAATATGAGGGTAGGTAAACATTAATTTTTAAACTGAAAAACTATACAGATTAGAGTGATGTGTTAGAATAACGCTGTGTTACCTCGGAATAATGGAACAAAGTGCAAGTATGACCTAAGTACTACTAGGTACTACTACTACTACTACCTAATAAAGACGTGAAGTGTAAGTGAGATTGTCAAAGATGAGAGTCGATTTTGGGAGAACAGCGACGAGCCTAACATAGAAATTTTGGATATATTCATTGGTAGTGGTAATCAATTACTATCAGGTAGGCCTTTTATTCTATTATCGTATATACAGGGTATATCAAGATTGCTACCGAAAACGAAGCCGGGTGGTAGTTTAAGCGACTTCAGACACAACAGAAAATGTTGGAAAAAAAAGCGACAGTTTTTTTTGTTATTTTTTTTTAAATGGCCGTATTTGGGTGGTAAATATATTTTTTCGTAAAATAATAGTGTATACTCTTTTATTTATAAAGACTCTAAGGTATAAAAGAGTTTAAATTATTATTTTAGCAAAAACTATGGATTTACCACCTAAAAATGACGATATTTAAAAAATGATTAAAAAAAATTGTCGCGTTTCTTAGCAAAATTTTTGGTTGCATTATGTGTGTAGTCACTAAAACTACCACCCGGCTTCGTTTTCGGTAGCAGTCTTGATATACCCGGTATGCTATAAAAAAATAAGAGAGTGAGAGACTAGTGAAAATTAAAGGAGCTGTTGGAATTCTAATCTTTATAAAGATAAAATTAGTGATCATTATCTTATAACATGTTCGTGTATTGCAATATTTGATAGCTCGTCCATATGGCTACTGCTTCAGCGAAACCCTTGTAGACAATTATCTTGAACACGCAGTAGGTGTGACTGCGACTCAAGGGTCAAGTTATGCTGGTTTTTGTAAAAAGGTTATTTAGTTTTATGTCTTATTTTTGTAATTTTATTGAGTGATATGAATAAATAAACATTCACCATTCACATATATACATAGGTCAGATCCCACACTAATATCGAGTCTAGTGTCATGTATCTACGAGAGATTTTCGATTGCACAAACAAATAGACCAGAAAAAAACCTGTGGATCACACAAATCTTTGTTTTGGTGCGAGGATCGAACCCGCTGGTTCGATCTTCATGTTTTAAAACCGGCGTCTAGCCTACTGCGCCAAGGAGGCTGTCATTGTATACCGGGTATCTCAAGACTGCTACCGAAAACGAAGCCGGGTGGTAGTTTTAGTGGCTACAAACACAATGCAATTAAAAATTTCGCCTAGAAACGCGACAATTTTTTTTATGATTTTTTAAATATCGTCATTTTTGGGTGGTAAATCCATAGTTTTTGCTAAAATAATAATTTAAACTCTTTTATACCTTAGAGTATTTATAAATAAAAGGGTATATACTATTATTTTAGGAAAAAAATTATTTACCACCCAAATATGGCCATAGGAAAAAAATAACAAAAAAAAAATTGTCGCTTTTTTTTGCAACTTTTTCTGTTGCATTGTGTCTGAAGTCGCTTAAACTACCACCCGGCTTCGTTTTCGGTAGCAGTCTTGATATACCCTGTATGTTACCTAATCTACAAATTGTTTTTATGAAGATTGTTTATGAGTGCGCAGTATTAAAGTGTAATTTGTATTTATATAATAAAATATCTGATTTTATTGTTAAATATGACCTGGAACCAAATCAACAAGTTTTGGTATTCAACAATAGGCTAGTTTAATACATTTTTATTTTTGTTTATAATGGAAGGTTACGTTACGCATAATCAAAATCAGAAAGAATTTTTAAAATCCGTTAAGTAATAAGCAAGTTACAAATATATGAAAGTTGGTGGTAGGAGTGATAGAAAAGGATGCAACATGCACGGCGTGACGTCATTTTCCATAAGGTGCACGCGTGCGAAAGAGACAACGAGTGTCCCCACCGTACTATTAAATGTATTAATATCTCAGTCATTTTACATTCAATTTTGATGCTGTTTTCAAATTCGTTTGTTTTTATAAACGATGCTTTTAAGGAATTATTACTTACTGCTCAAATAAAATCTTGGACACAACCCTATTAGATATAAGATATTACCAATAGTTGTATCTTCAGTTGTATCATCTTTGTTTTCGTTCCTTGTGAATTTTTTTATAAGCTAAATTATACACG
Source organism: Hyles vespertilio (assembly GCA_009982885.2). Lineage (NCBI taxonomy): Eukaryota > Metazoa > Arthropoda > Insecta > Lepidoptera > Sphingidae > Hyles > Hyles vespertilio. The sequence continues at coordinate 10,525,893 of CM042810.1, read as the reverse complement.
CTCTAAATTCAGGTCTCCAGAAAAACAATGAAAATGCATGATTAAACCTTGCATGGAATATATTTCCAAAATAAAAAATAATATCCTAGATACTTACGATACATGTATGAACCATTAAAAATATCCTCAACAAACCATTAGAGAATTCAGTACAAAATCAATTCAGTATTTACTGTAATGCCAGGACTATTAGGGCTAAGTGGCTCTGTACCGCGAAACTACAAGTCACATGTTAAGTGGCCCTTTAATAAAATTTTACTACACTCTGACATCGGACGGGCATTGTTATAACCGTGACTGCTGTAGAAATTGACCGGTGGAAAGAGACAAAATGATTTTAATACTGTGTGTAAGTGGCCGTATGTTTGTTGCATCTCTCTCGGTTTGAATTAATAATAAGTTGAAAGGTTTTTGGATCGGCGTGATCTTTTTAGGTTTGGATCTTGAAGTCGAAATGATGATCAATTGTAAAAGGATAATGGCATCCTTAGGAGTTAGTGCAACAGTTACGCCAAACTAGTTTGCCTGTATTAGTAAAGATTCATTTCATGAACATAAAATAATGAATAAATACACCCAACAGTCACATACATAGTTGACTACACTAAGATCGAGTACTGTGTCGTGGATATCAGATAATACGATAGACATCAGTCTCACAAACACTCAGAGCTGAAAAAGATACTTGTAGATTATACAAATACTTGTTCGGTGCGAGGATCGAACCCGCGGCCTCGCATTGCACAACCGGCATCTAACCAACTGCACCACGGAGGCTGTTAATGGTAGTATTTTTTAACAGAACAGAAAAACAGCCTTCATCACAATATTAGGGCGCTGTAACCCCAGTGTAGATTTAAATGCGAATATACGAACACTATTTAAGGTGCATCCCAACATATTTACAAAACATAAATAAGAGGTTTTTTAAAAATAATGCTCTAAAAATCCTCCGTCATATTCAAACCTAGGACGAAATTTCTTAACCGCAAAAGTTTGTGCAATATTTATCCATAGTCTAAACCATATAGACTAACCAACAACACCATAAAATATTTTCATTACTGACCTTAAAATAGAAAGTGGAAGAAACGATGTACTATTAGTATCATTTACTGTCCACGGCCGACCTCCAGCATCGGCTAGGTCTCAGGTCAGGTATAGACAATGCCTAGACTTCACGTCTTAATTTAACCGCAGCGGGGAACTTATAACCATTTGAAATTTATTTTAGAATGGTGCTGCTCTAGTTATTGTCCCAACTAGTTTATTTAGTGTCTTATTCAGGGCGATGTTTAGTAAGATACTGATTTTTGTCCCACAAAAAGAGTTGCGAGAACTTTTTGATGGAGATTGGTTCTAAGAGGTTAATATGGAAATTCTCTGATTTGACATTTTCAGCATACGAATTTCAGTGGCTGTTGATGATGATCATTTCGGAAATTACACTCTCTTGCTATTTTAATTATTTTAGTTTTCAAAAGCTACAATGCGTTTGGATTCATGTTATAATCCTTTCAACTATCAGTTTGTATTGGAAGAACCCAAAATTATAATTTCAAGTTTTTTTACGAATTAATTCTCTATTTTATTGTCGCAGTTGTACAACGCTAAGATTACAACGGTGTGGTCTCGGTTTGGAATCCGGGGTTAGCCCGGAGTAAGGAATTTGTGCTCGGTATGGTGATAGGCTCGTTCCTTTCACATCGTGGGAACAAACACACACAACCCCTTTTGGGAAAAAGATGTGAGCTTATGACAGCCTACGTACCACAGTTGGTTTGACACCATCGAGAGGCCGTGGGTTCGATCGCGGGTGTTTGTGTGAACCACAAGTATTTTATTTCTGGTCTAGGTGTGTGTGAGGCCGAAAAGTGTCTTTTGATACCCACGACCCAAGACTTAATTGATTTTAAAGTTGGATCAGGACTGTGTATGTGTATGTTTTATTTACGTATGTGTGAATGAGTATTAATTATAGTACGGAAGTTTATAAGGCGTTGCGTCACATTTAAGTAACAAAGGTTCAATCTAGTTTTATAATGTACCCCCTTCTGTGACCTCATGATACTAATTATGGAATTTGATTGGTCCATTGACTATCTTACTTTGGACACCGTATCCAATATTACACGTTCAGTATGCTAATAGATAATATTTAGTACTTCAAACTCATTTGGCTTCGTAATTTTGAACACCTAATAAGGTATGGTAATATTTACTTCATTGTTATAGAGACTTTTATTAGCACATAATTTTAGATTCAAATTAGTCGAAGCTCCTGTCGCAATCGCATACAGTCGGGTGAATAATTTCATTATTTGAGAGTGACGCCATTATAATTGATATGTTCAGAATCCACGTCTTTTTATCTTCTTTTTATCTTGAAATTCTTAGTTAGTTATGGGATTCACGAAGAACTAACCCTTCTAAGCTGTACAGCTGTAAACACAGTTGAATCCATTTTTCAGCCTAAGAAAACAATACAAATATCTGATAGACTAAAACTGTCAGAGACGCAATGGTCACTGTCTTTGCATCTCAGCTCTTCTCTTATTTTTCGGGTTGTAATGGTCAAAATACCTCCATAATCCATAAAGTAATGGATGGAAATATCTTGTTGCCATGAGGTCTTCGCTTTCCAAACCTCCTCTATTTAGGCCTTTAATTAAAAAAAAAACATTGCTGCTATGATCCAATTATTTGGTGTTACCAGAATAACAATTGTTCTATCAACAACCAGGAACACTTCAACTAATATTCAAATTTCATTAACCACACTCCTGACATTTGAGATCGTGTAGTATTTCTGTGTTGCAAAACTTCTAAATTGCGAAACGAAAGTAAGTGCACGCTATAAATCGAAATTAATTTATTACTCATGACGGCACTTGTACTAAGTAGCCGCGAACTGCGAAACATCTTCGGTACAGTTTACAATTAAGCTGTTATATAAAAGCGGATGGAAAGTTGCGACATCAACAACTTTGCTAATTAAAATTGATCGATTTAAGAAGCTGGAATTAAGTGGTATCGAAGACTGCGAAAGTATTTACTAGTTGGTAATAGGTCTTCTTCACATTGGACGTTTTTTAATGATGTAATAAATAGTTTAGAATAGCAGTTTCATGACCATTATAAATTGACGTTCTTGATTATAATGGCTCATAATATATAAAGATCACGAAATACCACCGACATTAAACCAGGTTAGAATCGGAGCATTTAGATCATTAGAACAACAAATAATCTTAATATAATTTCAAAAAGCTTAAATTATTAATTGCAGTTCGACAAGCGTTCTTGTAACATAATGTATTTGAACAGGTAGTTGTCAAATCGACAACCGAACCTTAATATCAAATAATAAATTAGTAAATTAAGGCTAATAAGGAAAACATATACAAGACAAAGCGCGAGGCAACCCTATTTATTCATATTTGTACAACAGTAATAAAATGTCAGGCTGCGGCAACCCTGCGCGTAACAAAATGGCGGTGTCGAAACTGTTAATTAACAATAAGTCGATTTTAAGTACACTTATCGGATTTATAGCCGTACAGGCGCGTTTCATGTTATTGGTGACTAAAGTTAGTGTTAGCACTTTGCATGACGTCTGGCTGCTATTCATTTCGCTTAGTTTCCTTCTGCAATACATCATAATCTGATACTTGGTAACACTGGACCAATGCTTACGCTGTTTTAATTGATAATGTTAGTTAAAGAAAGTTGTCCGTGCTATTATAATTGCTAACAGATTTCCAATTTCCTAGACTTAGTTAAGCGCTAATAATTCTATTCCTGCACGTGGAACTTCCTTTAAATTATGGAGGTTGTTTGAGCTATCACGCTAATTAGGTTGAATGGATTACTTAGCTTTTTATGAGACTGTCAATAATGTGCAGAGATTTATAAGGCATACCAAATATTATGAATAGAATATACTTACAAATAAAATTATGTAAATGATGTTTTCACTATTGACACTCCCTAAATCGAAAGAAACATCATCTAGAGACCAGATATTAGAGTCAAAACTCTGCATCACTGTAAGTTATTTTGAAATGACCTTTGAGCTTAGGTAAAAGAAAGGTGACATCGACACTAATCTAAACAAGTAGTATCGAACTACTGGTAATAAACCCCACAAAAATATCATATGAAAAATCACAGTCCTTACAATAATCATTCGCGTCGACAAATTACCATGCAACGGTTGCCAATTGAACAAAGCGACAAAACACTTACAATTGATTAATTATACCAGGTGTAAAGCTTAATTAACAACTATACTACCATTACTGAACTATGTCGTTGCAATTTGCACTGCTGGCCCTAGATTAAAGTCGATTGAACGATATATCTCGCCGCTTATCCGATTTGTGGGGGGACTATTAAGTCGGCGATAACATTAAAATTGCTAGGGTTGTGGGGATTAATTGATGTAAGGGGTGATGCACAATCGATAGACTTTGGCCGCCTTATTACAAAACGTGGTTTATCTAAAAACTTTATTTCAAATCGCAATAAACTATGGTTTATATAATATTCATATTACAAAAAGTGGTTTAACGATAAACCATGGCCTTTTTGATGGTTTATCGCTAAACCTGACCGCCCCTTAGTTTAACGGTGGTCTAAATCGTAAACTTCCAAATATTTCTTTTGGATTTAGTGTCTATTTCATCGTATTATGTTACTTTTACTGTAAAATTGATATTAATATGATGAATTTCTTCGTTTTTAAGGATTTTGCAGCCTTTGAGCGATAAAAAACGCCATGTCGGTCCAACAAAACACGTCTACGCGTCAAACCCTGTTTTGATTTTTTTACTTACTTAAATTCACTGACCATTTTTCATTTTGTAGGTCCACCACAACACGATTTTATTACATTAGATTACTATGTAATTACCTAAGCGACAATTATTTTATATCACCTCACTTCACATACTTCGTTGACTAAATAGTAAATGCATTCCAATGCTAAATGAACTTATTTTTGCTCGCTATAGTTTTGTTTATTGTTATGGTTTCAAGTAACGCGCTAGAATGTTACGTTCGATCACACGTGTTTGGATGTGTCACTAGCTAATATAACATGAATAAAATGATAAAAAAAAATAATTAAATTGAAATCTCTTATATATCTTTTAGTTCACTACAATATAGAGGCTGTGAAAGTAAATATTTCCCAGAATCGCTCAATAGATATTGAACAGAAAATTATCATTCACCTGATGATGCTCCATAACTCTATCTCTTCTATTTTTATGTGCAGGTGTAAATCGTTAAACATCCAAATGCCAAACATAACACAGGCATTTTTGATTCATTTAATGACAAACTTAAAGTCTATCAAACCAGAATAAGCGAACTCTTGTAATAACACAAATACAATAATACAAACGATTGAACAGAAAGCATTAACCATAATTAATTCAATAACTGAAAACGAAAAATACATCAAGACCTTATACGATGAGATTCTAAAACTAACGAACAAGGAGACCAGTGAGCTACTAATTGGTATTAACACGCTGATCCAAAAGATAAATATCATACCCAACCCAATTTATGAAGCTATAGATTTTAAGCATCCAGTGTCCCTGGGTTACAAAGTTCACTGTGAAACGTTAAATATCATCGAGGTAGTTCAATGGAAAGTCAGCCTAACTTAGCTTGAAATACGCCTAGTTCGGTCCACAATTTTGCGCAAAGTTACTTTTTCTCCTTACAACATAAATAAATAGTTAACTAAGACATCGGGACGTAGAATTTTATGGCGTCGGCGGCGGTCGGCACTTTATTGTGTTTAGATTTGCTTGTAAATCTTCAGGATGGTATTGTTCATTTAGTTTTGCTGTGTACGGATTTGTATTGAAATGCGAAATGTTAGTTTAGAATGTTGCAATTAAATTAATTATAATGATACTTTCCTTAACAACAGCTGATAGGATTTTAGCTTCTTAAAATTCTTACGAATAGACCCTTGGATCATTAGTAAAATAAAATTCATTTTGTATTTTTGTATGATTTTACACACCAACCACTAGGCCAGCGTGGTACACTATATGGTCTAACCAACTCTCAATCGAACTTTCGATTGTAGAATGAAACTTAACTAAACATATGAATAAAGGTTTTCCGATCAAAGATCAACTTAATATTTTATGAAATAATATAAAGTCTTAGACTAGTTAGTAACTCTGGAAATCCTGGTGGTCTAGAATATTAAAGCAAAGAACTTCAAGTATTTGAAAAATATGATGTTGATAATGATAATAAATAGTCTTAAGGTTAACATTGATAAATGAATGAAGGGAGAAAGTAAAACAGATGATAATGTTTTTTCAATACTGCACCATCTTTTAATGTTGCTAATTGTTCAATACTCCATTACTTTCACAAAACAAAACGACGAACCCGCACAAAAATTTATTTGCACTCATTCCGTACAAATTATGACATTGGCCGCACAAAGGGATATGAAATTAACCGTACCCAGTACGGTCATCGTTTTAGCTTCGAAACATTAATTATAACACCTCTTTAAGTTTAAATTTATCGCGTTTTGTTACTCATTACTTGTTCCAAAGTGGTGTTTTTTTGCATGGATTCACTCCCGCCGATATTGGGTGTTTATGTTGTTATAATTTATTGCTGTGGGCGTTGTTTTTATGCCTCGAACAGGCTTTGAAGGCACGTGGTCGATTTATATTGCAACGTTTCAATCTGGGCGATCTTTTGGTTTTGCGAAGAGTTTTGTATTCTATTTGTTTACGCTGGATGTAGAATTTTAAAGCCCATCAAATTGATATTTTTCTATATACGTTTTGTACATGTGATAATGTTCGAAGAGATGCATCAAATTTAAAAATACATAGGATATTGTAATGATACCTACAGGGTACATCTAGACTGCGAACGAAAACGAAGCCAGGTGGTAGTTTTGAAAACTTAGCGTAAAGAAACTAAAATAAAAAAAGAAGCCACAATTTTTTTTCCTATCGTCGTATTTGGGTGGAAAATACATAGTTTCTCCTAATATAATAATATACAACTTTTTTTTTGTAAAGATTTAATGTTCCACAAGTTTTAAGCTATTATTTTAGCGTAAACTATTCATAACCCAAACTCATGATATTTGAAACACCACAAAAAAGGGTACATTTTAGTGAAATTTAGACAACAATAATCTTCGATGACTCGAATTGGAACAGCTGCTCTAAAACTGCTGAGGAGGGTATGGCGACAGTGTCAAAATGGCTCAACGAAAATCTACTAACTTTAAATAGAGAAAAAACAAAGTTCGTATACTTCCATAAAACATTAGCATCATCGCCAAATACTACTACTGATATATTAGTCCACACATGCGATTCCTTCCATAAAAATAATAACACAAGTTCTTGCAACTGTAAAGGCATTAAAAAAGTTGGATTGATAAAGTATCTGGGCGTTACTTTGGACGAGAAACTTACCTTCAAAGAGCACATTATAGCCCTCAGCGGCAGAGTAAGAAAGCTGATGTACATGTTTAGGCATATAAGGGATGTTGGTGATAGGGATCTGCTGAATTTAATTTACCGTTCTTTATGCCAGTCAATCTTAAGTTACTGTATAAATGCTTGGGGAGGGGCTGCTCAGTCACACCTTATATACCTAGAAAGGGCTCAAAGATCGATCCTAAAGGTTATGTTGGGAAAATTAATTCATTTCCCCACGTCTGACCTGTATAAAGAAGCCCAGGTATTGAGTGTGCGACAACTTTATATATATAATGCATGTATTTGCATGCATAAGTTTGCTCTTAATTCGTCGAATTATGAAATAATGCTAAAACGCAGAATTTTCAGATTACCTGTGAATCCGGTAAAAACTGCCTTTGCGCAAAGATTCCAATGTTTCCTTTTTCCTCATATATATAACCAAATTGTGAAGTTATGTGATATAAAACATGCGAGTCTCCGCGAGGCTAAAGCTAAAATTTGAAACATATCCTGAACACAAACTATAAAAACCGGAACAAATGGTAAATGTTATACAATGACAAATTTGGCTGTAACTAATTATATTATTTAAATTTAATTGAGTTATTTTTAATTGTGCATATTGTGCTTTTTGTAATAGTACCTAATATTATGTTAAACTAAGTCTAATACAACACACACGCACACACACACACAAACACACACACACACACACACACACACACACACACACACACACACACACACACACACACACACACACACACCACCATATATTATCTTAATTATTATCTTAATAAATGTGTATAAAAAAATAAAAAAAAATTTAGTTCCATTGTTTAGTGCTATGCCTACAACACAAGAGCCACCAGGCTTCGTTTTCTGTCGTAGTCTGGATATTAAATGTATCTATGCATGACGCACTGGTAATCCCATTTTCTATCCTGTAATAAAATCATAACCTATGACGATAATTTAAATACTGAGAAAAACTTCATCGTAAAATTATATTGAATGAGCGCAACACTTAATCACGGTAAAATCGATCATTGGTTTTCCTTTATTTGGAAAAACAGCGTTAAAGTTGTTATTATGTTCATTCTGAGAAATGTTGAGGAAATCTATTAAATTTTAATTATAGATCTGATGCTATTATTTTATTGATTCATTGTTATAATAGTAGTGGTTCTGTAGGCAGGAAGCCAGTTGTCACAATTCTTACTTATTACTGTTAAATTGATTCATCCGAAATAATAAGCAATGATAACTTTTTTCTGCATCTACGAACTGCTGCCAAAACAGAAAATATCATTTTTTTAAATAAAATATAAACGACAGCGAAGCGGACCGTATTAAAAGGTTAAATAATTTTTAACACTTAAACAAATTATTCATTAGTGTGAGCCATTTAAACACAAAATTTAAAAATATCCTTGAAATTATAAAGCCTCACTTGTATAGTGATACTCGCTCAAAAAAATAATTTCCACGGATCAGTCACATGTGGGACATTGAAACGGAATAATCTCGACATAATTTCGGTACCACTGCCAGTCAATGACATTTTAAGCAGTCCAAAAGCCTAAGACGTGTAAATAAATACACAATGCAATAAGCTCTCCGGAATTACGTAGTCAAACAGCTGGATTGACCCGTGACGTAATGGACTTCTTAATGGCCACAGACATTGTATTGCTGATGACCAAGCAAACAAACAAATGCTAATAAATTAATAATTCCTCGGGCCTGGGACGCATAAATCACACGGGCGCACGCATGCCCCTCAATACCACTTATTGCCTTTTGAAGCGTCGAGTATGTGAGGTGTGATTGGACTTGGTTTTAAAGTTTTATAAATAATGGATGTATTGGTAGAATTTTTTGGGAATTGTAGAAAGGTTAGTATATGAAATAGGGTGGAGAAAGATTGAAAAATAAAGAGAAGATGGCAAAGATTGTTGAGGATCGGGAAACGTCACTTACAATTTGAATCTTACTTAATTTACCTTATGTGGGATTTAGTAAAAAAGTAAAGGACCATTTATTTGACAACATAAGAAATTTTGAAACCAGGAAAAAGGGCAGAAACAGCTGAGTTAGTTAGTTGTTAGGGGTAGTTTGTAGCAAAATCAAGATCCCAAAATTGCGATAAAACAGCTGGTTTGATATATTCACCCGAGGTATATTTACTGGACGTCTATCAGAGTCCCTTTTATACAAGAATGTCACAATCCAATTTGTCAACATACAGCACAAAACACTGTCTCATAATACTGGTCCAGTATTACAAGAATCCATCTCATGAATACTCATTTATAGCGAGAAAATGTAATAGAAACAATACAATAGATTTCTGAGGTCGGATAGCAGCCGATTGATATCGCTATGAATAATCATCGATTCCATTTTAAAACTGTTTATTAAACCGACATTAGAACCCAATCAGCGGTTACTTCGTGATTTAAGCATCGCGATTGAGATAACTTAGGTATGGGTAATTAGCCCTTGTAGATAAATATGTCTATACCTTGGACGCTCTGTTATTATGTGTAAAGAGACGTATTAATCTTTACTAATTATGTTATTAGATACTTAACAGGTAAGGCATAAATAATAAATTAGAACTTAATTCGTAAGATGCATTATTGGTGTTAAGGCAGCGTCTATTAAATTGTGTTTATTGTGCATGTGTATACTTATATCTAAATCAGCCCATATGGGTTCCAATGCAAGAACCCTCCTTTACAATCGAGAGTACGATTGATAGTGTATGTGATTGAGTTATGAATTGGTCTCAAAAAATTAAAACAGCATTGTTTCAAATGTATGATGTTTTAATAGGTTACAAAGCCAGTTAAAGAATAGTAAAGCTCCATAATGATACTAATATGATATTCTGCCAAACATTAGAAAAATCTTATAAAGGAACACTGTTTGTTACGTTTTAGTAGGTGATGTTAGCCAACATAACATTTTTTCGCCCAAATACCTGAGTACATCTTCGGAGGATTTTTTTGGTTGATGTTAAGACAGTTGTCCTTCACCGCTTTCTTGATACTGGGCAAATCCTTCCGATTACCCACGGACTAAAAAGGAGCCAAAATAACCATTCTTTAAAAAAAAACTGTACAAAATTATCCAAATCCCAATTAAATTAAGACCAATTTTACATATGATGATTCTGGAATGGAACTGTATCCTTTTCAATCGCATACATTACAACCAACATAACGCGAATTAATTCCACAGCAGACGATGGCGATCCGAGCTGTTGAAATAGGATACAGCTGTTAAGCTGTCGATCGGGCGGGTCGCATATAACTGGGGTTAACTAACGGACATCACTTTCACTTGGATATATTGTTGCCCAGGTACTGCTTTATAATTATTAAAAGAATTAAGTTTAAGCTTGTACAAATTAGAACCTATTTTTAGTGATTTATACAATTATTTGTTTTCTTTAGTAAATCTTGCAATAATTTGTATAAGGTAATATAGTGACAAACTGATTAATAAATTATTACTTTTTTTAACATTAAATATGGGCAGTAACTTTGAAATCTAATACTAGTACAAATAAACCTAACTTTAATTCAAATTCAAAACGAGTCACACAACACCAAAGAGCTCTAAGAACTAGTATCAAAAAAGGACCCAAAAGGACTCATCAGAACAGTTATTTTAAACAAATCATTTTAGTTCATGTAATTTAAATCGCCAAGCACACGAGTGTCGAAGCGCGAGCACAATGCTTAAACAATAAGATTAATCCCGCATTCTCACATAAAACTATAAATTAGTGATTTATTTATAAATGCTAGATGCAGAAGGCATGTTACGCCCGCGGTTTTGTGTGATACGCAAATGTTAATCTATCTGTATAATGGTGAAGCAGGGCGAATAATAAATATGGCCTGAGTTATGGTTTGCGAGCCTCTGTACTTTTATCTGTTGCTAGATAAAATAGTTTTTTTTTTGCGAAGAAGCTAGAGATTACGCTTGTTTGTAACTGTATTTTGGACGGGATAGTTTTGGCGTTTTGTTTACGTTTTTATAAAATAGTTTAGGTAGCATATTGCGAATAATTGATATTGAAATGCTTTAGGATTTAATGTATTTTTTATATTATTGAAAAACTGGGATCTCTATACACAATTTTAGACAATCGTTTGGGTATTATTTTTAGAGTTTTAAAATTGATTTTCCTACGTATACGGTAATATGAAGATAAGATAATACGCCAAAAGCAAGAAAAATAAAACACGGTTCCTACATATTGTTTTGTAACAAGTGTATTCATGTCTATATAGCTGTCGTAATTGTTTTACGAATATAAATTTTCTGTTAGAAAATCGTCGTGGGAAGTCGTTTTCAAAGAGTAAGAATATCGTATCTAAAATGTGCACATACTTAAATAGCTTTGACAAAAACTTAACTCCCGACCTCCGGCCGCATTGATTCGCAAGTTATGGGACTTTTGTATTAAAAATCCGCTATTATGGTGTATGCGGTATGATTCACTTGCTTGCTGTAGTCGCCCAGACCGAAGGAAGAATAGTAGGGTCCTTTTAAAAATATATGAATTTGATATGTGGTAGGATCCGATTATATTTTCCTTATATTATGAAGGAAAGGAGAGTTGGGAAATTTGAGATGAGAGTTATTGTTTTTTTTTCATTTCTATGAATTGCGAGACGGGCATGCCATCCGCATGATAATGATACGACCATGGTCGTAGGTTCATGTGTTGGAGCTGCCTGGAGATGTACCAACGCCATGCCTATTTCTCCTGCCAACTCCAGTGTGAATGCACTGTTGTGTCCCGTTTGAAGGATGTTGTAACCAGAGGTACCTATCCATAGTTACTCTGGCTACAACATATTGAGACCTAGTTAGACGAGCGCAGTGGAAGGCCAAAGCGTTGCTTTGTAATTTATGATGTTCTTGGATTTGCTACTGTCGTATGGCATAATCATCCGGCAAATACCTACGCGCACCATCACTATAATTAAATTATTCAAATAACTGTCATCTATCTATAATCTATTTATGTAACATTGCACTTACTAAGGTGCAAGTAAAAATATCTTTATGGATGGGTGGTTATCGGCAGACCCACCAGCACCGCACGGTAGCCCGAGGTCGCCGGTTCGATCCCGGCCCGGGACGCGCATAAATATTGTTCGCCTACAACAATCCCGATCATTTTCGTTTGGCATGTCTTCCGATTGTATTTATTGTATGCATGCTACCATTGTTCGGACGTGATCTCTTTACATACTCCATATGAAAGTAATAAAGTTATTGGTTTACGATTTTGGTTAGTGGTGCTTTTGGTTTGTACAGGAATTGTGGAATTCAGTTGTAATGGATAAGGTTCAATTTTTGTGATATTTGGTTGCGGGTACTTTGGAACATTAATAATTTTATAACTCTCGTCTTGGGTATGACATAGCGATAAGATGTTACGTAGGTGCGACTTTTTCGCGTATTACCAATTTAGATTTTTTATTAAGACTCAATATATGAAAATCAATTTAGATTCTAGTCATGGTTGTTTATCATTATTCTACACAATTATTGGTTATTGGTTGTTAGTATTATTTATTAATGAGTTTAATGACAAATAAGTTAGTCCTTCTTAGAGTAATAAGTAGGGCGATTCACGTAATTTCTTGACGCGCCGATCAAGTGCGGTGCGGTTGCGATTAAGTTTACGTTTTGGTGCAAAATGGTATTCTTGTAATTGTTTAGCTGCTTGGTCAACTGTACGTAATACGTATGTAATACTTTTGACATAAGTATATATTATTGATACGATTTGTAGGATGTTTCCTTACTATGAAAATCGAAACTGCCCATAGTGCTATATGTTTGTTAATCGGACTAAACCGTCCATTTGAGGCGTCAAATGAATAGGTGAATACCTACAGATCAAGTTGCGATCTGTATCAACACCCTACAGTAGAATATGCTAGAAACGCTCGCGTGACGCGAACTTGACGCGAGCGTATTACAAGAATACGAAAAGGGTTGTTTGATCGAAACGTACTGCAACTGCACCGCAACTGAACTTATTTAATTACGTGAATCGCCCTAAAGGAGAAATAAATTAATCATAACCTACACCATCCAAATCGGTGATACCCATCAACAAAGGTCGGTTAAAAAGTACCCTGTACCGACGAGAATGCATGAAGACGTTGATGAAAGTGGATGAGCGAAAGTAGTATGTCAGGAGTCGAGCAAAGTGGCAGTCTATAGTCTCTGCCTACCCCTATGGGATACAGGCGTGACGATTATGTATGTATGTAAATTAATCATTAGTACTTGGTATTACATGCCTTTGTAGTTCTTCGTTGATTTCTCATTTGATTACAATACACTATCGAAAATCTGTTTACGCACGTTTTAAACATAGCAATTAACATATTTACCTTCTCGTCCTGGTGTTAGTCCGTGCTCTTAATTCCTTTCATTCCAGTATACTTCATCTACAAACTTTATTTATCAAATATATTCTCCTTACCAATGGAGATTCATACGAAGCGGTGATATTTTTTACGATTGTATCAAATAATAAGTTACTGCCTACGTCAATAATATTAGAGCTATGTATACGAAGATCGTTTTCTACCAGGTGAGCCAATTCATTTACAGCGCCTGTGCTGTAAAAAAAAATAGTTTTCTGTACACAACATTTCTATCTACCTTTTTCTCTGAAGAAATGTCATCTTCAATGATTGAATGTGAGCTATGTGTAGTCACGTGCTGGCAGGAAATTCCGTCACTATAGATAGCTCGTTCTAATCAGGGTAATTCGAACTGGGAATTTCTTCATTTTTTTACTCTCAAGTTATTCATGGCAATGCGACACAACTATGTGTCCTATTACTATAAATCTATAATCTGTAGAAATACAGGCAGTTTAATGACACGTTTTATATAATTAACTTTATTTAAGTAAAACAGAGTTCGCAATTTAAAAGTAGCAGGTTCTAGTGGAAAAATCGACTGTAATTTCAAGGTATTAAGGTATGAAATCGCGCGTGGCGTGGTTCAAAATGTGACAGACGTCAGCTCCATTCAATTTTACGCGTATGGAGTGACGAAGTGACAAGCGCAAAGGCGGCATCGTCTGTGACGCGTCCAATCAATTTGTTGGCTCACAAATACGCAATACATCTTCGACAAGCTAACTGGCTCACACCGAGGGTGGGTCATTCCAGTACACAATATATTTGAAATTATTTGTTATTAATTTTATAAATCATTTTTATAGTTTTGTTTGAACGCGCTTGTTCGACTCTATAGACAGACAAATGATCGCGTGATCTTTTGTGTTCCTTGATTCGTTGCACTTGTAGTATTGCTTAATATTTTATCATCAGCATAAGGTTAGGTTAGACCGTCAGAAATGTTAAAGTTGGGCTTCATTATTGTATGACCGCCTTGGGAAAACTGTTTCAAATCAGGGCTAATTTAAGCTACCGAAATACGAGTAAAAATCTCAAGCATGAAGACAACCTTAACTCATAATCTAAATTCAAAAGTTCTATTTCACAGTCATTTTTACAGCCATCTCCTTCCACTAAAACAAAGTCATGTATTCCAAATTTAATACGAAAATAAACGTCACTTCCTTGAATCACTAAAAATATTTATTTACATTGCAGAATGTACCTCGTCTCATACAAGATGCATAGAGCCGATGCGCATCGCTACGTCGCGTCGTTTTTGCTTCTCTAATGAAGTGACGGCTACTCATTAGCCGCTGTAACGAGGCCGCCTTCGATTCCCGGTTCAGCTCAACAATTCAAATGGACCATATGGTGCGGCAAAAAAGCATTATGATATGTACAACCGTTACCAAATGGAATGCATCTTTAAGATCTTTGATTGTAAATGATAAGTTCTTGGTAGATTTTTAGTTGAGGATGTTGGTTTGCTGTTTATATTGTTTTATAATATTGGGTTGATATATTGACTGTATTGGTCCAGATGTGCGAATATCTGCCACTTTTGGACGCAATTAGGTGTGATTTAAAACTTATTTTGTCAAACTGCTGACTTGAATTTGATGACTGGTGACTGTGTTTATCGAAAACTTTTTAATGTATATTGAGACTACATTGTACCTACTTACCATGTGTACACAGTATTTATTTTACCGTGCCTTTTGAGAATCGCCTAAGTATTTGGCTATTAAAATTTTCCCAAAGTGCAAATTGTGTATAATGAAACCTTCACACTACTTCCTTCTGTTTTGACAGCCAAAAATACTATGTATAAGGGGTTTCGCATTACTAATAATTATATTAAATTTACTATTGAATATCAGAAATGTTAACAATACAGTGATACAGTAACATGGTATCTCATCGTAAGTTGGTAATTTCATGGAAAAATCGATTCATTAAATTTGCAAAAGTTGTATAGCGTTTCGAAGACGATATTTGGAATATTTTTTATAGTTACCACGCTTAATAAGTTCGTGACTGGAGTTGCCGGAATAATAATTTAATTGGTGACAGTTCACCTCGTGTGGCAGCCACCGTCTTGCCACAAACCCTGTTTTGTTTATTACTGCTACCAATCCGCACTTAACCATGGTTGTGTTCTGCTTTAAAAGATCTTGTACCAAATCGTAACTGGACCAACATTGTGGGTAATCAAAAATTATAGTGACGTTGTTTTGGACTATGTAGATGTAATTAGGAATTATGAACTTGTACATTTGCCTCGATCTGAGTATTCGTCATGCAACAATTTATTTGCAGTTTTTTATTGCTAGGAATGGTGAGACCAGCATAATATTCGCCTGGTAATAAGCGATACAACCGCTCATGGATAGCAGCAAAACCAAACATCATAAATTACAAAAGCAATGTTGACATTCCATTGCGGTCGTTATCTAGACACATAAGATATTAAGTCTCAATATTTCCATTAGTTACTCTGGCTACAATTTTCCTTGACTTGAAATACAACAGTGCATTTATACTGCTGTATGTTGTTATAAAAACACATCTCTTTCACAGTAACTAGGTTACATACTAAGTAACCCTTAAACTGAGTTTAACAAAGCACGTAGTTAAATCTTCCACGGTCATACTGCACGACCCAGGTTGTTGTCAGATGTCTAACAGAGTGCCTAGATTCAAAATTTCAATAATCATATCATTTAACACTAAATATTGTTAGCCACACCGGAACTAGGCTGGCCGCTAATGCCTGTTGTAGGAAATATACGGGTGAAATTTCTTGTGAGCAAGTTGGATTATACTTCCTTCATGTGTTTGTCAGGATAATAATTGCAATTGAGCCAGTGGGTGCGGACTAAACCGAACGCTCTCCAATAATGTGCGACAGCCTCTATGGCGCGGTTGGGTCAAACGCCGGCTAGGAAAAGAGTGGCCCTGGTTCGATCCTCACACCGAAACAAATGTTTGGGCGATCTACAAACATTTGTTTCGGACCTGGGTGATTGTGAGATCGAAAAGTCTCTCGTAATTTCTGATACCCGGAACAAGATTCTATCTTAGTGTGGGGTCAGGACTATGTGTGTGACTGTTGGGTGTATTTATTTATTTTTAACGTGGGTAGGCTGAACTTCCTAGCAGAATCCATATAGGTCCTATATGGATTCTTGTTTAAATAGATTATATATTAGTTTGATTTTTTAAATTTCAATTGATTTACGTTGATATAATTTTGAGAGTCCTGAATGGCATGTCCATCGTCCATGTCGCAAGACACAACGCACTATTTTTCTTAACGTATTTTTGGGTGCCATGCACCGTTGGCACAAAAATGTGTGGAAAATATGACTTATAATTTATTTCTTACAATTAAATTGTTACAACACGTGAGTCTTAGTAATTTGTCATATTTAATAAACAATATGTGAGCCCATTAGCTTGACAAATTACACTCCCGTATATCTACTGTTGGGACACGCTTCGTTCTACGCAAGATGGTTCTTACGACCAATAATTTCAGTAATTTCATCTTATCATCTCGTTGTAGGATAGAAAATGGGGGGGATAGTCGCATAACAGAAATTACTATGGTCAACACAGGCGCTTTACATTCACTTATGCTCCATCGTAACACTAACGTGCGGTCAATTTGGAGGGCTGAAATATGTTTAGAACTGGTTGGAAAGTCCTTTTATGATGTGCAATCTATGTGGATAGATAAAGTCGCAGGAGATCTTGATAGCATCCGTGGCGTAGTAGATTGGAGGTCGGATTTAATGCAAGAAACTGTACGTTTTTGTAAATTTATTTTTTGCATTATAGGCAGACGAGTTAGCGGCCCGTCTGAAGGTAAGCGATTACCGCTGCTCATGGACCTCTATAGTGCTAGGAGGCCAGCAAAACAAAGTTGCTGCCTACCTAAAGGTGAGTACTCTCTTAAAGCCTCGCTTGAAGAAGGACAGTCATAGCGCTCAGGAAACACCGATGCAGGGAGCTCATTCCAGAGCTTACACGTGCTTGGTAAGAACGCTGGAAACGTACCGTTCGCTGTCCAATGACAAAACAACAAAGAGACAAATGTTTGTGTGAGCTACAAGAACTTCAAGTCTGGTTGTTTGTAACATATCATTTTATCGTGCCTTTACCACAACTCGAAGGCCACAATACTTGATTGAAAGGTCAGTACTAGTGTGTGACTGATTAAAAAGGTGTTCGCCGCAAGCTTTTATGGATTATGGATTAAGGGACGTCTTCTTATATCGTATGAACTGTGGCTAGTAATGATGTTTGTTATTAGAGGTAGTCTGTATGTGGCAAAGTTGATGAGGCCCTAGTGTTAATCAAGAGGTTGTAATTTCGATTCCGCACTACGACAAATTTTTGTGAGATCTACAATATTTATTACGGTTCTGGTAAGTGTTGGTTCCATAAACTCGTATAGGTTTGTGATACAAAACGCCGTGAAACTTGTATGTTAACGTATTATAGGATTATGTTTGTGACTCTTGGGTATATTTCTTTTTATTTATTATAATTTATATAGATTAGCCAATATAACACACAATTGTATTTTTTTTATGAACCTCAAATGTCTTTATTGGAGTAATTTAATGAAAGTCGTAAATTATTGAAGTACTTTAGCAAAAATAAATCAATCCTCATATTTGTATAGTTTCTTAATATATACAGGGTATATCAAGACTGCTACCGAAAACGAAGCCGGGTGGTAGTTAAAGCGACCTTCAGACACAATGCAACAGAAAAAGTTGCAAAATGTTGTTTACTGGTGGTAGGTCTCTCATATGTGAGAGGCCATCTGGGTAGGTACCACCGCAATGTCTATTTCTCCCGTGAAACAACACTGCTTAAATGCACTGTTGTGTTTCGGATTGAAGGACATTGTAGCCAGAGCAACTACTGGACATATTGAGACTTAACATCTTATGTCTCAGGATGGCGAGCGCAGTGGAATATTGCTACTGTTCATGAGCGGTCGTATCGCTTACCATCAGGCGAACGGCTTGCTCGTCTCGCCATTCAATGCAATAAAAAAAAAAAAAAAAAAAAAAACCGAGATTTTTTTTGTTATTTTTTTCCTATGACCATATTTGGGTGGTAAATACATTTTTTCCTAAAATAATAGTGTATACCCTTTTATTTATAAATAATCTAAAGTATAAAAGTGTTTAAATTATTATTTTAGCAAAAACTATGGATTTACCACCCAAAAATGACGATATTTAAAAATCATAAAAAATCATTGTCGCGTTTCTTTGCGAAATTTTTAGTTGCATTGTAGTCACTAAAACTACCACTCGGCTTCGTTTTCGGTAGCAGTCTTGAGATACCCGGTATATTTGTCTTAAATAATCTGAAGCACTAGCGTACCGCATCTGCACATCACCACAGTAAACAAAATAATTAATGAATAACAAAACAGACGCAACAATAGCATGAAATATTTGCCGACACGTTGAAATTTATTTTATATTCGGAATGATAAAATTCCCCGCGGCGGAGTCGATCGTTCACATTGTTTCCCTTCGAATAAGATTCGATATAAAAAGCCATTGTAATGCAGTGAGGAAATGGAAAGTGGGATAGGCTGCGTAACGCGAGATTCCCTCGTACGCGCCGCTATGCGCCGCGATCCGCTGCGGTAGGGATGGGGTGGGACGGTACGGGGTCGATGTATCGATGAGGACAAGTATTTTATTAAGCTATAGTATGGAATCAGTCCATAACTTTAAAGATGTAAAAGAGAATGAAAGAAATGATTATTGTACAAAACAACTTTCTTAAATTTTGAATGTCTTAAGCTGTTTGGAAATTATGACAATAATGTCGCATAATAAAGTGGACTTTATGTTTTTCTTTAAAACAATGATGAGTGAAATAGTTTTAAATATTTTATTTGCATACACTGGAATAACAGCTCATATTGATCCACACTGGAAATTATTATTCTGGAATAAATCCGAACACATTTTAGCTATTAATATTGGAAAAAGATCTAAATAATCACTTCGTTTAATAATTTAAACTTCAAATGAACAAAATTTTCATCCTGAAGCAAATATCTAATTCCCCAAAACTTCATAATCAACACATCATTTATGAATATATCGATAAAATCATCATAACATTTCCCCAGCCCTATTGCATCTCATATGTTTTATTGGCCGGCGCACTGCGTGGAATACTTTTGTGCGGGATAAAACAATCCAGCGTGCACGTGCGTCGGCATTATGCGCCCATTTCCTAACATTACCCGATTACTTTATACTATTGGAGAAAATAAATTAACCAGTTTCGCTATGAGATTGTGGTAGATTTTTTTCAATTTTGCAATTTTTATCGGCAATGTTCGGTTTAGTGTTTTCCTATGTGTGATGGAAGTTTTATTATGGGAATAATATTTACATCACAATGATCGGTTGTTATTTGGAATAAGACTCATAACATTACCGTAACATTTTAACCGATTGTAAATACCTTCTGCTACAACAAAATACAATAGAAACAATACATTTTTTATGATTAATCTGGCTTTGAGTTTAATTAGTTAAGAATTTAATAAAAATAAAATGCGCGTTTGGTTACCCCTCTATATATATAAATATAGAGGAGTAACCAAAACGATCAAAAGGCTTTCAAAATACACAGATTTTTCAAAATAATGTAAACTACATACTTAGAACTGCTCAACAAAAACACATCGGTAAGGTTAACAATAGAATCACTCTTAAGTGCTGCAGTATAACAAACCGAACAAGCATTCCACAAATTCTAGAGGCCATCTTTTTGTGAGTTTGATTAAGCATTTTACACCGACAGAATTTGGTATCCTTTTGTGGGGTACGCAAAACGACCGGTATATCTTGACTCGTGATGTTAGGCGACTGACTGTACAAAGATTTATAAAATGTAGAGAATAGAGAGAGGTCTTGGTAAACTGGAGCCTCGACACGGCTTGTATCGTATCGATTATGTCGGCGACGCCTTGGTATGGGGGGAATTTAGGAAGTAATGCTTTTGAGTTGGATTCCAATGGATCCGATGCTAGGCTTTCTAATTCAAATTTAAAAAAAATCAAATTGGTTTAATATGGTTGACATATTTTGTGACCTTAAATCATAAAAATTCATACTTCATAGTTCAGCATAGTACTAATTAGAATTACATTTACACTAATTTCGTCAAATTTACTTGTGGTACGTTGCTCAGATGTGACAAATTGCCTGGGTAGGTACCACTACAATATATAATAAATGTATTGTTTTATTTCGGTTTTAATGACATTGTAGCCAGAGTAATTACTGGACATATTGACACTATCTTATCACTCAGGATCGCGAGGACAGTGGAATGCTAAGCATTGCTTTGTAATTCAAGGTCTTGTTTGGTCTTGCAACTGCTCATGAGAAGTCTTATCGCTTACAATTTGGCAATGGGCATGCTAGTCTTGCTAGTCATTGCAATTTAAAAAAAAACTACAAAAGGGAGTATCGTTCCATTTTTTAATCCTTAAAGCATACATTCGTTTAATTAGAAATGAAAAATTAGTTAATTCTTGTAGTCTCCGTTTAAACGTATCAATTCAGAGCAACTTAATTTTAATTACATGTAACTAAAAATGTAACAAAACTCCAACCTTACCCAATTACACTGGCAAACTTGAATTGCATTAAATGCCATTAGCCTCAATAAAATATTTATTTGCCGGCCGGCGGGCACTATCAAATAGACACTAAACAATGTCGGAATGAGCTAATGGCATCCAATAAAATTAAGACGCCCACTTTTTACCTTTCCCAATTCGTCGGGACTGGTACGCCAGGCGTCCGGAGCGCGCAAGCGTCACACTCCACTGGCGGCCAGCAATGCGACGCTTTTTGTAATGACTTAATTAATTTCACGGCTTTCTTTGGTTTTTTATAGCTTAATTAGTGATAAACAAGTTTTTTTGTGGGTAGGTTTTGATATGACTATAAGTAATTTATCAATGACTATAATATATGAAGTATTTCTGTCGGTTTTTATAATGTCTCTTTAAATTATATTAAGAGCTTTCTACACCAATTAGTTTTGGTTGTGAAGTGAGGAAGATTACAGCTATGAAGTCATAAAGTGCAGATTCTATGCCATAAGATCGTGTTTTAGTCCTCGAAATGGTAAGCAAAGATGCCACTAATGCTGCCCATTGATCGTTGACTTTACTGCCCTCCTAAAATGTGCCGCTTTCGCTATAGCGGTTGAAATCCAGAGCAGTATATATGAGAATTTTCTAATGAAAACGTTCATCGATTCTTCATGTGTCAATACTTCCATAAAACGTACATCCATCAAAATCAGAGCCTCTAATACTCGCCTGCCATTAGAGTTAGGGTTCGACAACTTTCACCCGACAATATTATACACTTACCTAAGCTTAAATGTATAACTATTATTTCGCTTCCTTTTTATATGTATAGTAGACAAAAATATAAATAAATAAAATAAGATAATGCCACGCAGCAGACGATGAGATAGTTGATGCCAGTTGAATTTTTTTCTGTCATAATAATCTGCAGATCCTTAGCCAAAAAGAAAATTTCAACCAAAGTAAGTCAACCGCTGAAAAGAAATTTGCCCAATAGCGGTCTAAGCGGTCTAAGTGCGTGGTGGCCTGTTGGTAAACGGACGAAACGCGGTTGCCCACATGTTCACGGTGGTCGCGGGTTCGAATCCCAGGGCACACCTCTGACTTTTCGAAGTCATGTGTGTATTGATAATCAATCACCACGCACTAAACATCAGTGAAACATCGGTGAAGGAAAACATCGTGAAACCTGCATACCATAGCGATTTATAAGAATTTCTATGGTAGGTAAGTCCGCCAACCCGCACTAGGCCAGCGTGGTGGACTATATGGCCTAACCACTCTCAATCGTATTCTCGATTGTAGAGGAGGCCCGTGCCCTGCAGTGGGACGTGTATGGGCTGATACAGCGGTCTAAGCGGTTCAAAACAGAACCTTCTAGCAAATCGGTTTGAGCATCCAAATGAACTTCATTCGTGATAAACCAGAACAATATAATAATAATAATATAATAGGTTATCGGTGTATATAAGTAGCTGTGTCCTGCGCTCTTCATTTCATGAAGTGATAACAAAAAGAGGAGCGTCCATTAAAAACTTAACTAAACTAATGTGATTTATATAAGTAATAAATAATAATAAAATAATTTATTTATATTTGTTTAATAGTTTTTATTTCAATATGTATAATATTGAAATGTTTGTTTGTTACGTTTTACGAACATACTCATCTTTTCTTTCATTTTCTTTCCTCCTAATCATAGTGTCATCGAACTATTTCTATATATTACTGTTTACAAAAGTAGTGTACATATAACATTAATGCTTCGATTCTACATTGAAGCTCCCTAATTTGATATATAACTTATTTTCACAAAAAATTCACCAATACTGTCGAAGGCAGAATTAAACCTAAACATGTTAAACGCAGTATCAAGAGTTGTAATAACTAATAGAAGTAACCTTTCCGTAAAAGTGTGCCGGCACTCAACCACCCTATGAAGTATCTGGGATGCAGTAAATCTCCAGCGTACACGAACCTACAAATTACGCTCAATATCGGCAGTGATATGGCGCGGGTATCGGTTGCCATAGCAACGGGCGTGAGAATCCCGCGCCGCGCCTGGCCCGCGATGGTCAGTGAGCAACAGGGTGCTGGGATTTTTGATATTTTGTTATGTCATTATTTGTAATAATCTTTTGGGGGCAAAAAATTAATAATGATTTGTAAATGTTAAGGTTTTGTTTGTAGTTAGTCGTGATTTTATATGATTTTTGTTGAAAATTATGTGACAGAAATCTTCAAGTGAAAGTCTGCGTAAAGCGTAAAAGTTAGTAAGAGAATAACTAAGTAGCATGCTACTCTCAATACACATATTAGGACAAATATTGGATTCCTTTAGGTGTAAAATTACCATTAACAATACATAGAATTGTATATGACTTGAATCTCTATATATTTTCAGTAAAGTTACGAATTAGGAAAAAATTATAATATTTTAAATATGTGTATCTAAAAGGATCATACTGTAGATAATGTTTAGCACAAACATTAGTAGTTAAGTTAGAGATTACAGATGAGGGGAGAACGCAAATACTTTATCTGCTAAACTCTTATTTTCCTTTGCTTCATGCCGTTTACAAGATGCGTGTGTCCGATAACAATACATTCCAGTGTTAGGATATCAATTTCCCACTTAAATAATTGCTTCAAAATACGATTTTTAATCAAATAAATGTTTTAACTTGAATAGTAAAATGAGAAAATTAAAAAAACTTTTTTCGTTTGTTTGTTTTATTTTACGACTTATATTAATTTTAGATTAAGGATCTGCGATCTGACTAAGGTCGCAGGAAGTCGCTGGATGCAGGCCGCTTCCAACAGGTCATTGTGGAGATCATTGGGGGAGGCCTATGTTCAGCAGTGGACTTCCTGTGGCTGACATGATGATGATGATGATTAATTTTAGAAATTGAAAGTCGGAAATATTTAATATAATTACTAAGTGCGTATTGAAAAATGCGATTAATTATTGTCTTAGTCTGTTAAAAATACAAAGTGTATTATAATCGCACATAGACGTATTCTAAATTCGAGTTCCCAGAAAAAAAATTTAAAACCGAACATAAAACATCATATTATTTTCGGTTTGTGATTTAATGGATATTTGAAGATGCTTTCGTTATTACAGGTACTGATTTCTCTAAGCCAGCAGGCAGACATCTAGACTAAACCGCACATGTCATTAGGGAAGTTGTTTTCACTAACAAATACCAGTATTAAAAATGGGAATTATAAAACGCGACGAGGCAAATGTTTGTGTCATCAACTAATCATTATTTCTGGTCTCATTTTTGAACCGAAAAGCTTCAGAGCTTATATTATTTATTTTAAATTTTCAATTGTTATGTTGCATGCTAGGGCCTTACTATATTCATCCGAAACGAAGTTCGAAACTTCGGATGATCGATGTTTATATACGATACAAATGTACCTGCATATACTTATGGTCGCTATTAACTTATGGTCGTAACCATAGGCTTATGGTTACGATGTACGTTATACAAATACGAACTTTTACAAAGTATATACATTCGTATCGTATAAAAAACTTCGATCGTCCGAAGTTTCGAACTTCGTACTCTGGAAAATCTGTTATCTTGAATTCTGCCATACATCAAACGAAATATTTACAACGTATGTTGCCACCGATTTTTTTATTTTATGTGGAGATTACGTAAACAAATTTTTTATCACGTTAATTGACGAGACTGGCATGTTAGTTTCCTGATACTAATCGATGCGATCACTCATGGATAGTAGCAAAACGAAACAACAAAATGATTTGCAAAGAATTGGCATTCTACTTCGCTTGCTATCCTGAGACGTAAGATGTTAAGTCTCAATATGTCCAGTAGTCACCCTGAATACAATATCCCTCTAATTGAAACACAACAGCGTATTTACATTTTGACGGGAGAAATAAACATTACGGTGGTACCTACCCAGGCGGTCAGGACACATGAGAGTCTACAAGTAAAGTAATTAAAACTAGGAAAGTATTTTCTTTTAATGTTATTAGTATTCAGAATATAATAAAGTATGTATTAAATAGCTATATATCATTTTGTGATAATTTATTTTTAAATATTGAATCACACTTGTTCTGATCACTATGGTAAATGTAGAATTAATTTCATTGCGGCGAAATTAACAGAAGAAAAAAATATATTTCTCAAATAGTTACGTATATAGATGCAGAATCCTTAGGTTGATAATCGACTCGAGATTATTATTTTCTATTAATTATTTTAGTAATTGAAGTATGTTCGAAACACTATATAGGTATATTTTTATATTTCCCAGTATTTAACATTTTACCGGAACTCGGGGTCGTTGACACATTATTATAAAGTTGATCTATATTTCACAAAAAACCAACACAATTCGGTGAAAAAATGCCGGTATTGCTGTCTCTTTTACTCCTATAACCCCGTATGAAATGCACGAGAGTGAAAGTGACAAACACAGTGCGTAGGTCTGGTTTCGATGTGGGCAGGCTTTCGCGTTGATCCGTGACGACCGTTCGCTTCGAAGACGAAATGACACAGCAGCGTGAGGTGAGATAATGTTGTTGTCTCTTTCGCACGCGATTTTTTGCCAGCACGTTGACAGCTGATGACGCAACTCCTGTAAACTATCAAGGCTATCTATTATCGGGGAGATAATTTCCACATGGTGTGAAAAAATATTTGATCGTCGATGAAAATTGTTTCGTCATAAGTTTTGGCACTTTGTACTAGATTTTTCGCGATGTTTCGAGAAAAATAACGTTTTTGTTTTTAAATATCCACAATAATTTGCTTATAGATAATTGAAACGTATATGATACTTTGTTCGACGAAAGTGTGAATTTGACAAAATTAAATTGATACCATTCACGAATTAGGTGTAATTGCGCGTTGATGTCTTTTATAGGGCGAGACGTCATCACTCATTGTAAAGACTGCATTCTTTGATACAAAAAAGTTCTATGATGCATTAAATACTACATTTAAAAACTAAAATGTAACAATCGGCTATAACATGTGTTTTTGTAACTAATTCAATGAATAATTGTTGCGGATATCGTTGTATTGTTGGTATAAGGATAATGAATAACACTCAAAAATTAAAAGTATATATAAATTAATTATTGTTATAATTTCATTTATGTTTTTATATATACACTGAGGATGATTGATTTTGTAGTTAAGTTTCTAAATAGCGATAGAGTAATAGGTAATTTTATGCTCCATGGGAGAATTAATTTTAAAAATATTTAAAGCTCGTATCCATCTCCATCAGCTTATCCTCGTTGTTAAACCCATTGACAACTTTACAATAATATAAAAAGTAACAGCCCCAATTCACCACGGTCCATTAAAACCGAGCATTCATAACTCGATAGAATAATCCCGCTTCAAAAATAAACCAACCACTCAGTAACAGCCGTCAAAATTGAAACAAAACTGTCGGCCGAGTCATCAACATCAGTCAACGACGAGGGACCGTTACTACAGAACGATCCACGTATCGGCCGTGAATCCTTCTAAAATCTTAGAATCGACAGTTCTAATACATATATGCGAGATGTGGAGGCTGCGAGAGAAGGTTTCTCAGGTCGAAAAGCGCGCGAACGCAGTGTGGCGCCGATGCTCGTGCGCACAGCACGCTCACACGGAACGCGCGTGCGCACTACACGCGACCTGTCAAATCGCTCACAGTTCCGAATTCGAATACGGCCCGCGGATTGGACGGTGCGAAATATTTCAAAAATGGAACGAATGTTCACCTCTTTTGTGTTGATCTAACCTAAAAGTTTTATGTCACTGGCACAAACGTTGTTGTGATTTAAAAAGAAACAGTGCCTATATAAAGGATGTGGACAATAGTTCCCCTAACACAAACGTATAGTATAGTGTACCGATATGTGCTAAACGTTCTCTAGGTCTGCTCAATTTAGTCCAGTGGTGCCAAGGGCGTGATTTTTGACTTGTTAAAAGTGTGAACTAAAAAGGTGTGAACTATTGAATTTGCTCAAAGTAGTGTATTTGTATATGAACTATATACTTGTATATAACGGATTTAAGGTATATTCGTGCTATTAACAATTATATCGTGAGAGGATTATTTCAGTTACTGGATTTAGCGGTAAGATATTTTCATCAACTCGACTTCCATACTATGCTTTGTTCATATTCCAGAGAACTTGAAGGCATGTTTCAACACATAGGAACCAATTCGTGACGATGGATTTGTCAGTATGTGGAACGTTTTCGAATCATTATTTATTTTGCTAAGTCAGTCGGAATTATTCAATCATTTAATATGATGTAGACTTTGAAATTAAAAATATTTTTCAATGCCTTACAAAGATTTTATTAACGTAAGAGGATGAATTACAAAAAAATATACAAGAATCTGAATCAATTTTCCAATTTCAAATAACAATTACATACTGCGTACACACACACCTCCAAGTACCTACGAGTATAAGTCTAAAAATATTTCACGTGTTTCAATTGTTATCCTTATATAGTCCTATGTCTGTGTTGGCCTTTTAGGTATCCGCAACTGTTTCGGTACAATTTTTTTCAGAGGTAAAATACCTACATCCTACTGACATATTATTGTGATCTTGATATATATGTATGTATATAAGTATTTGCTGATATAATATTTGATCATTTGTACTCAGATGAACAGGAGTTTAAGCTCACATTATTCAAATATAGAAGTTCATTATTTTTGTGACTATTCATTATTGTGACTTATCCCCTTTCTTGTAACATAAAAAAAATTCATCATGACATTTTTGTCTCATGTCAACATAACATGACCTCAAGGAAGATTAATGGAGCTTATTATACTTTCAATAGATAGAAAGGTCAAATAAACGTATTGAGGCGACTGTAGTTATTCAAAACTTAAAAAAATATTTCTTGTAGGTATTTTTGATAGTAGAAAGGTGGGAACACGTGGTTCGGGAAATAATTTCCCGGCTTGATGGTCTGATCATAAGAAGTAGCAAACCTCTTAGAGGTAAGATAGTGGTGACCACCAAAGATGTATAATAAGCTTATTTCTTAATATAGCAGGACCTGGTGGTGGTATATGTTGTTGCACGCGGAGATTTACCAATCACTTCAGAGGTGTGATTTTATATTCACCACAATATTAGGTATTTCTGCTTTGAAGCAAAAAAGAGTTTTACTAAATCGTTTAGTTTCTTTATTATTAATATAGTAATATGACTGCCCTTTGATATCTACTTATGTTTGTTAAAGAAAACAAAGAGGTGGAGTGTAGTTATATTTGTAATTTAAGCGGTCTATTAATATTATAATGACAAAAGTGAAAACATTACCAAAATATTTCCTCAGATTTTATTTCTTTAACATATTTTAAATACTTTTAAAGTGTGGGTTAAATTCTTGGCAGTGGCACCTATTAAAACATATTTTAGTCCCGTAATTGTATACATGTTTAATAATCTATATAATAAACTAAATACCTAACATTCACATACTGACATAGTCCTGACTCCATTCTAAGATCGAGTCTTGTGTCGTGGGTCTTAGGAATGACGAGAGACTTCGATCTCACAAACACCCGGACTTGAAAAAAACCCGTGGATCATAAAAATATCTCGACGCGAGGATCGAACTTGAAAATTCGAAACTCGGCCTCAAGTTTCACAATCGGCGTCTAACCAACTGCGGTACGGAGGCTGTCAACATTGATTCGATACTATGGATGACCAAAAAGATCAAAGACCTGAGACATAAGATGTTAAGTCTCAATATGTCCAGTAGTTACTCTGGCTACAATGTCATTCAATCCGAAACACAACAGTGCATTTAAACTGCTGTTTGACGGGAGAAATAGACATTGCGGTGGTACCCACCCAGGCAGCCTCTCACATATGAGAGACCTACCACCAGTACGTCAAGGATGGTTTAACCATATACTTCCTGATACTGGACATAATGCAGAAAAAGCTCAAACATTTCTCAGAAATACGCATACGATTAAAGGCGCCATCGTTATAAATCGTACTCAATCTATTTGAGCAAATGACGTGTAGACACGTCAATCGCAAAATATACATACCGTCATAGTAAAACACGGCAATTTTGTAATTATATAATCATATACCGTTATAATCGGATTTTTTATTTATATAACTGATTTAAGAAATTACTTTATTTCTGAATTGCTCAATCTGTCTATAAAACAGGATTCTTACAATGTCTTACAAGTGAGGACGCCGAATATTCAGCCAAGTGGGGTTGACTATGATAAGAATAGGACCCTGGTATTGGCCAGGATAATGTCAAGTAGAACCAAAGAACTGATGAAATCTATCAATATAAGCTATTGTACGTCTGTTGAATCTAAACCTTTCTTCATATAATATTTCTGTGGTCTTAGGCCTGGTGTACCTCAACCACGTGTTGTTGTACGTGACAATGCGTTATTGTTAGGTTTTAATACAATGCTTAATGATAAGCAAGGCTTCTTGATGATTGAATATCTACTATTATTTTTGTTAATCATGTTTTGTTAATATATCTAAAAGGGTTGATGTCACTCACGAAAACATACAAGTCAAATAATTCTTCACGTGGATGAAAAGTCGAATGTCATTTATATTTTTCGCCTTACACAGTTCTTTATATTTCTTTAGACTTTCATTATGTTACAATGTAAAAATATTTTTCTTTCTGCCCCTATTTATCTGCTTATCCATTCAACAATATTTAATATTTCTTTATAAATGTTTTGTAGCCTACAAATCGCCTCTGCAATATTACAGGTAAATATACCACACATATTTACGCAATACCTACTTCTATACACAATAGAAACAACGTATTTTTTCCCATTAAAAGCAATAATAGTCGAGTATTCCTACCTTAATTGATATAAAAAAGCGCAGTCGTATTCAGTAAGTCAGTACCTACTCTGTACGTGTTTTTTGCTCACATTTTGTTTAATAGGTCAAATAAATGACGCATCCAGCCTGTTTGCGAGGATTTTTTGTGTTGTTTTGTTCGTAATTTTAGGCAACGTTTGGTACCTCATTATAGAGATAGAGAATCTGCTAATTCTAATTGGAATTTATGGAAAATTACTGTTGCCATCAGGACTCTATCTCAAGCTAAGCTTCTGTTCTACAACACCAGGTTATGCAAACTATGTTATAAGATATGTTCGGTGTGAAAATTCTAGTAATACAGGATTAGAATCTTTTCCGTAGTGGAATGCTTTTTCTGAAATCGCTGGAGTCGGAAAAAATCTCGGTAAATTGTAAGTGACACTAGTAAGACCTGTGTAGCTTTTCGAGGATTTAATTGTGACGTAATTTCATAGGAAGTAATGTTCCCAATCCCATGGACGACTGTAAGACATTGCCTTTGAGCGTTAAGACCTCCAATTGTTCTTTAATATATGTGATTTCCAAGTATTGTCTTTGTTCCTATTTTGTGTGTGCAATAAAGAATTTATACATTAATAAATAATTTCGATTCCGTCGATTAGTCTAAAAATATTGAATTAATAGTTTAACTTAGTATTAAACTGTCAGTCCATATAAATTTCAATTCCGTGAATGATGCAAACATATTTTCCTGTATTTTATTATAGTGCTAACTTATTGTTTTTGTGAAATTTCTGCTCAATATGCATAAAGTAACCTGCGGTTAGATCTTAAAGATCATAGTTTTAAATTTTAATGAAAAACCACGTCATATATTAGAACAATGAAATGTTGATGACGAGTTTGAGTTTTAAATCATAGGACAACTAATCATAGGATAGTCAACAGAAAAATATTAAATATTTAAGAGTAAATAAAACCATTTTTCCAAGCGAGTAAACTTAAAATTGTAACCACTGGAACACTTTTTATTTTGAAGCTCATAACAAATAAAAAAAGGAATAGTGCTTAGATGACGCGAAAATGGCATATCGTTCCATAATGTTGAATTAAAATATTATTATCAAAAGTTTGCTTGTTTAACAGTGTTCTTCTTTTAAAAACCCATGTATCCTTATTTAAAACTACACTTAATATACAGCAAAATCACGATCTTTCCATACGTTATCCACTGAAAAAAGGCGGCATTTGTCTACTAAATTAGACATAATTTATGGCAGTTAAACGCAACATTAATAGTTAAGCATGGCTAACAGCGGGCCGATATCTGATAAAGTTATAAAACATAAATAGGTATTTAAACAAATTGCGTTGGAACCGGTTGTAAGCCGGATGTGAATCTCTTGCGCTTATCTGAAATGTTGTGATGAAAAGAGTTCGTAATGTGATTGTTTAAAGAATTGAATATGTCTGTCATGTATTACTATGAGTATATAAGTATTTACGAACGGTTTTGGGAAAACAAAAAGTAGCAAAAAAGCAAAATTGTTGGTTAATATTATTGTAATAATATATTTTTATTATTATTGTAACAAGTAGATAGGTAGATTAAATTATTCTTACAAACTTTTTATAGGTGTTTGTTTGTAAACTATACAATTGTATAGTTGTAATGTCTATGACTTTGCTTATCTGAAAAAGTCTACTCAACAATTTTGATCGCGTTACCCATAGCTACAAAAAGTCTAAGGCCAACCATATGCCTCCTCCAATAAAAATAACCCTCCCTACTAAAAGTACAGTCAGCAACATAAGTCGCTGAACACTTCACATTTTTTGATAACCTTTGTATGAATTAAAATGTCTACCTACTACTCTGTAGTCGTAAAATATAACCAAGTAAAGACATCTATGCCGAGAAGTGCCCTACGATATTGAAAATAATTATTATTTTTGGATGATAAGACAATTCCAAATCTAGTGACTGTGTAGCGACTTATGTTGCTGACTGTACAATCAAATCGAAAAATACCACTTCTCATCCCTCGTAAAATATCCTGTGTATGAAATCAAAACATAACAATGATAGACTGACATCAACTTGCCAAATCTTTCAACAATGAGCCATCAGATCGACTTTTACACCAACAGCTCACAAGGTTAGCTAACCGAGCATAATGTCAAATTATGAGAAATGTACCGTGACTTCAATGGCGAGCACAAAAAATCGGCGCTTGCTCCGTCGCATTTGTAATCACAATTATTAATGTTAGTGATATAAGTTGTACTGGACGTGGCGTTAAGGTATTGATCAAATCTTTGCTAAGATCAAAAGGTATTCTTTGCATCATATTTGTTAAAAATATTGGAAGCACCGCCTGTAGTGATCTTTCCAAATACGACGTCTTTTGAGTTCTTTCTATATCCAGTTCCGAAGAAGTCAACATAATTATGTTGTTAAAGAGAGATATTTTTGGCCGTTGGAAATTTTATTAAGATTGCCGTGCTAAAATCGAATATATCTAACAATATCCAATAAATCAGAGTAATGCCTTTACCTCTTCCAGTAAAACTTTATTAATGTACCAAACGCTTTTCAATTATCTGCGTCCATCCCTGTTCAATTAAAAAAGCTGTCGTGCCCACATCGGAACGGCAACAAATATCCAGTGTCACCCCTTGACCTCGCTTCCGTGAAATGCAATTAAATTTCTTTGCTCTAGATACCTAAATAACAGAGCAGTCACCTAAATCCTTGGGGGTATGGACCTCACTAATTTTAACATCAATTATATATTTTTTGTAGCTACAATAAAATAGTTTGGTTTTGTGATAGTTCAATAAACTGTAGACTAAATTTCATTACGGGATAAAGAAAGGGACACTAGTCCCTAAAAATTCGCCAACTTCCTTTTAGCATTTAATTGTGTTTTAGCTACTATTGATCCTAGCTGAACAGAAGTTACCATACATACATACATACTACATACCCACCATCCATTGGAAATTTCAATATGTGATTATTTAAAAAATGCTGTAAGTTGAATTTTCTAAGGATACGAGAATGTAATTTTTTGCAATATAAAATAATTTGATAGCGCACTAAGCTAAGACAAAAGTCACATGGTTGAGTCGAAGTGACTCACCTCTAAATTTTCGAAACTATAAGTATATTGGGATGATATAACATACTTATGGGAACATAAAACATATTTAAAAAGTTTACACAAAAATCATAAGTATCTATCATATGTATTTAGTTACATCGCCATGTAGCTTGGACAAACCCCTTCTTACCATTAAGAATGAATTGAAATTCAATTGTTGATCATATAGGTAATTAATTATATCACTTAATTTCTATACACAAAATATTTGTTGCAGTATGATGAATGCCTATGTTTATGAGTGAAATTTATTTATTATTAACTATTATCTAAGATAACAACAATTGGATGCATTTATAAATTGGGATACGTCTACAATTCCAAATACGGGCCTGAATCAAATATATATTTTTTTAGTAAAAATATCCGGTCGGGCTTCATTTATAACGTCGAGATTTTATCTCTAAATGTGGCTTGTTCGATATCAGATATTATCCTAAATGTTCTTATCAAATACATTTTTTGAACTATAAGCAATGAACCTTTTTTACAAAGACCTAAATGATTTTAAAAAATATTCGTTGACTTCCTATATATTCACCATATGAAGTGAGAGGTGGCCTGTTGGTAAACGGACCAGATGGGGCTGCCAACATGCACACGGTGGTCGCGGGTTCTAATCCCAGGACACACCTCTGACTTATTGAAGTATTGATAGTCACCACGCACTATAAGGGTGATGGAAAACATCATGAGGAAACCCGCATAACATAGTGATTTGAAAGAATTTTTGTGATGTGTAAAATTCATCAAGCTGCATTAGGATGCGTGGAGGACTATATGGCCTAACCACTCTCAATAGTACTTTCGATTGTAGAGGAGGCCCATGCACTGTAGTGGGAAGAATATGGGCTGATATATTACAGAACATCACATTACATCCCATTTTGGTTAGAACTATGAGGAAAGCCCAATATGAGCTTATTTGAAAAACAAGTTACAGAACGTTTTGGCCTATTTTATGACCTCAAATGTTTTCATCAGTCAATTCATCGGTCTTCTTTAGTTTTTCCTTGAGCCTCAAATAATTCCAGCTGATACCAGCATCGTCCTTCTGGCTGAACCTTTAAAATTTCTTCCTCTCTTTAGTATCATCGACATTAATGCTATTAGCTCTCGTATCTTCCTTGACTATATACTGCTAGCATTTTTTGGAAAAAATATTAGTTCCTAGAAATTGTTGGAGCATAGTATGTTTCCAATGTAGAGTACATTGTGGTTTACAAACTCATTTTAAACGACATTCTTAGAGACTCACCGAAACGTTGCGGACACCGAGGCTACTAGGAATGTACTCCTTAAGATATACAGTCTGTTTGTCTGCATAAATTTAAATTATTCAGCAGGAAAGTAGCATTTTTGCGTCAAAAATTTCGAATAAAATGGATAGCCCGATCTAGAAATAGCTCTTGGATCCCACCGCTTACGACCCATACACGCTGATAAAACATTTACCCTGTGTCTATTTAATACTTTCAGTGCACGTCCGCACCGTTTTTTATAACATAATAAATATTAAGATGAAAACGCAAAGATATTTTAAAAACAAAATACTCAATATGAAACTCGTCGAGTATCCGCGCAAGCAAATATTTAAATTTCAATTCGAACGTCGCATATCAATGGGGAGCCATAAGCCACCGGGTTTTATTTTTTTTAAATGCCCGTCCGCACTGAGACAATAAAGAAAAAGCCATAGAGGGAAAAAAGAAAAAAACAATACGAAAACAGCATCTAGATTCGAGACACTGGCTGATTCGAGGCTGGAAACAAAAGGACTCGGCTCCTGCCTGACCGAGATCTTGGCGTACGCGGGCGCATCTCGTTTACTTTTTATTTTTTATTTACTTTTTTTTACATTGAATCCAAGTGATTTCTTTTCTCTGATGCATCACAATGAGAAACGCTCTATCGAACGTCAGTAGCTATTTTTGAAATAATTACACACCGCATGCGTTTATAAAAACATCTCGGACTGGTTTCTAGAATGTTAAATTATAATGTGTTGTAAATGGTCGGTAATGCGTAAAAATATATTCAATTTGTTCAATTTAAAATATTGTGTGGGTTTAAAAAGAAATAAAGTGTCATTTAAGTGATTCTTTTTATGCTGTACCTTAAATGCCGGTAAGTGTGTTCATTTTGTTTTTTATTGTTTAAACAAAATCATTTCGACTCATTCAATTACTTAAAATCGAAGTTATTTTGTGGTGCCTGTATTAAGAAGGTGTTCCATATTAATATGAACTGTTCAAAATTTACTGTTATAAAACTAAATGGCGCAATTGGTTAAGATGATGGTACACACAAGGGTCTGGGTTCGATACCCGGGCAAAGATAAATGTTTATGTGATCCACAATAATTTGTTTCGCGTCAGGACGGGGTGAGACCAAAAAGTCTCTCGTAGTTTTTAATAGCCACAACACACGACTTTTATCTCAATATGTTGTTAAAACTATGTATACGACTTTATACGAAAGTATAGTAGTAGTCGTTATTTTTTTTAAACACCTAAACGTCATTTATTGACATAATATTCATAATACATCCTCTTTGGTCGGTGAATTCGAATTTTAAATTTTTCATGTTAATTTGCACAGATTAAAACATAGGCTGTCAAATCGAAGATTCCATATTCGAATCACAAGTAGGATCGTAAAAAGACGAGTAAAAAACCGCTACTAAGTTTATTAGTAGGTAATTATGAGCAATCATTATAATAACGCATATTGATATCAATGCGGTATAATCTTATTCGGTTAGATCATCGCCGTATATGGGTTTATATGCATGGGAAAGAAACAAACAGGATTCGTACACTCATCTTGGAATGACTAATAAATGCATAAGGTTCTGAGAAAACAAAAGTTTAAAATATTAAATCTTTACTATAAATAGATTGTTACTTATCCGTGTTTTCCGCTTCAGTTGCTTTTATTTGTTGTCAAGAGTTGTCTGTTCGAAGGAAAACTTAATAGAATCAGGTTTGATCGTGCGCTAAGATTATGATTGATGGATTAAAAATAAGAGGGTAGTTGCAAAAATGTATTGAAGTTTGTGATTCGTGGTAGTAAAATTTAGTGATTGCAAGGAGTTTCGTTTCCGCGGTGAGTAATATTAGTTTCCCCTCGCGCAGTTTTTTAAAAGGCTTAAATTACTTAGTTCCGTTATCTGAATATTTAATCAATTAGTTTAGAGATAGCATTTGTGGATTTTAGGTTATGAAGATTTGCGATCAATTTCCAACACATGAGTTAGACTTTTTAAACATCATTTCTTGGGTATAGACAATACAACAATAACGACATGTATTTACAATATTCAAAACAAAAGTCTTTGCACTACATAAATAAAATATATATATTATAAGCATTAGAGTGTGAGATAAGACGTGTTATAAATAACATATTAATATATCTAAACGTAAAAAATATGTAAAAAAATACTTAATCAAATGTCTATCTATACCTATGTGGTGTAAATTTTAGATGAAATAATTACGTGTTTGAATAATTTATTACTTAACAAGGGGCGGACATATTCGAATTAAATCATTCATATCTGGTCGAACCAGTTAATACAAATGAACACATATTTATAAATAGAAATTTAATATTATTTTATTCTAGTATTTCTGACTCACATACGTGCGATATTAAAAAGAAATAAAAATATGTAATTTACTTAAAAAGGTTTATACTATAAATAGTTATTTTTTCATGCCTATTTGCTGCAATATATGTAATGAGCGTGGATCGTTGTGTACTATATGGCCTAACCACTCTCAATCGTAATGTCGATTGTGGAGTAGGCCCGTGCCCTGCAGTGGGACATATATGGGCTGATACAGATACAGATATGTAATGAGACTTCCAAATTTTTTCATAGTTATCTAATAGCTTACTATGGTACGTAAATTCCTCCAACCTGTATTGGGCCAGCGTTATGGACTATAGCCTAACCACTCTCAATCGTACTCCGATATAGGGACTGATAGAATACAGTAAAGTACTAGATATTTTTTATCTTGCCGGACTAATAATTGTTAGACACTATATTCTATAAGCTTTGTGAATATAAAGAATACAAAAGTATTAATTTACAAACAATTGTTTTTTCATAAATAATATTTTCTTATTGAAAGGTAGATTTTTTAAAAAATATACTAAACTCTGTACCACCTATTTCAATTGCTTTACATTCCTTTTTGCTACATGGATTTGTTTAACATAAAAAGAAATTTAGTCATTTTATTTAATTTTATAATTAATCATGAATACCTCCATCGAACCAAAACAACCACACCATCAAAAGGTTGGACAACACAAATAACGGTAATACAAATATTTGGCCACCCATTTTTAACACGCATTAGCAAGTCCTTTGGCCAGGGGGGTGGTAAGTAGGGGTCTAATTAACACCATCGTTTAACTCACTTATCAGGGGAGAGGGGGGAAGAGGGGACGAACCCAGGTGGTCTTTGTTTAAACGGTCTCTTGTTTTTATTAATGCTTTTAAGTGATTATTGGCTTTGGGTGTGCTCGTACTTTGTATGTGCGAAGGTCGTTTGTTTTGGAGCATGCTACTTTTTTTAAATGGTAATTTTGAAAATGAAAATAATTTATTGACTCCTTTTGACAGTAATTTTTTGATCTACCATTAAATTAATCATCTGCTTTGTCTCTTTAGGAATTTAGAGAATATTTTCATTGTACATAAAGGGGAGAAGAGGGGTATCATGTAACCCGTAATGTATTAAGATAGATCATACGCAGACAAATAAAAGCAGACCAATACCCGTTCCCAGTTTAGTTCCAACACATCCAGGATCCAAGCGTTGTGGATGTCCATGAGCGGCAGTGATTTACCATCAAGTGACCTGTATGCTAATTTTCCGGACCTATGCACTAACATGCAGCTTTAAGGATAACCACAAAAGAAATATTACGTGAATTTCATACAGTTTCAATTATAGAAAAGGGTTCAAGTGATGTACCGTGTAATGTGAAGGCGATTGACTAAATTTATCCAAAAAATATAGAACTATATTAATTTTAAATTACCCTCTACTACACTGATACTATCATTAACGTCTCTCATCTCTTGACAAAATGATACAACGAGTAACAAAAAATGAAACAATTTTGGATGTCCAATAACAGTTTCAATTTGATTATTGTTTCAATGTTTCATACTTAATTTATTAATGTGGCATAGTTTCTCAACGTGCATATTCTTCCTAACAACAATCCTTAGTTCTTCTACGGCCTATTTAATAGCATGAAGCACTATTTTGAAGAGGCTTTCAAAAAAGTGCGAATGGCAAGAGTTGTCAATGGCAATCCATAACATATTTAAGCGACATTCCCCATCAGTCTGCCCATCTCTATACCTTTTCTACCAATAACCTACGATACTTTAAATGCCATATTCATATGTCAAACGTTTCCTCGCTCGTTGCTCTGTTCCCTAATAGCAGCCATTAAACCCTGCCAGAACTAATTCACTACGCCGTATCATAATTCGAATCGACATTCCGGATGACTTTTGTATGACAATCCAGTGTTGTCTTACGGTTATTAATTTTTACCGCGCGTAGCTGTATTATGAATTTCTATGCTCATTAAATGTATTGTGATGGAGTTTAGTGAACTTTGATTTGTTTTGGATTATGTTTAAGTATAAAGTTCCGCATGATAATTGCAGTTGCGGCTAGAGTTGGTAGTACAATACAGGGTCTAAGCCTGCTAGCGAAAACGAAGCCGGGTGGTAATTTTAGTTCCTACAAACATAATGCACCTAAAACTTTCGCAAAGAAACGAGACAAAATATATCCAAAATATTTAATATGAACAGATCTCCAATCCATCCGCAATTTGTTCAAAACGAAAAACGAAGTCATCTGAAACAATTGTCGCGATAACGCCAACAAACATCTTATTGCATATAACATTTCGGCAAAGATCTTAGTTGAGTTCAGTACAAGCGCTGTTTCCTATGTAAATCTTATCTCGATTCTGTGTAAGTTATATTCAACTATATCTGAATTCTCACCTTTATTCGCGGAAACCTAAATACGAATGATTAAATCTCGCTCTATCCGAACACTATAAATCGAAATATCAAATTCACCGTTCACTGTAGCATTGCGAACAAAACGCGCCCGTGTCGAACAATATTGGAATAAACCAATTTAATACAACAACTGGAAACCAATCCAATAAACTTTCAACACAATTAATTTCACTTGCGCCTCGCGATATCAGTGTCATCTGTTGCCGGGTCATCTACGCATGCTTAATCTTATGCCCACTAACCTATTGTTAGCAACGAACCAAAAGTCACGGCAGCTTCCATATTGGCATATTGCTAGCCCTACATGGTAGGGACCTAATGACCTACGACATTTCAACCAATACGTCCGTCCCGCTCTAACGCTGCAGGAGTGAGATGGAGAGAGGATCACCATAATAGAATATCAGTGTTTGTTTTATTCGATTTGTAAGCCGAAGGTACATTATCCGTGGTGGTTTCTCATATTGTTTCTGCTGTGTGTATTTTTTGGAATGTCGTATGATAAGATTTCCCATGGGTTTGTGATGGGATTTTTGTTTTGCTGCGAAAATACTTGCATTTAAACGATGAGTCATTTTGTTCCAAGTTTAACTGCAGTTATTAGACCAGTACTTGTAACACTTTAGTTTTTACAAGGACACAAATAATAAGTGTTTGTTTGAGATTAAAATCGATAGCGTCATGCAAAAAGCATTTATTTGTTTTTCGTCTATTGTTATATAATGAAACAGTACAATTACGTGTCCTGTTTAAGGAAAAATATACGTAGTGTTTTTGCCAAATAATCAAAAGTTAAAAGTTCACGATTAATTAGTCTTTAAAATAACTTTATTAGAAAAAATGCTAACCTTCACCTCTAATAAATAAAATAAAAGCAAAATATTTTGAGGTATTAATTATTTTTACTCCTCAATAATTATATCTATAAAGGTGGTTTAAGTGCAATCATAATAATATTTCCTATAATCTTTTAAATTTTATTGTTCCTTGTCATTCAAAATAAGGAAAACATCTTAATACTTATACACAACTTTTGTTTTCACAAGAATGTCAAGCATGTAGCACAAAAAAGAGAATACCAATTACACCGCTTTTACCAATAATGGCATCAAAATTACCTAAATGGTCAATCACAAAGAGGCCTTAACTTAAACATAAGTCCCACGACAGCGGGCCAAAATTATCGGTGCTTTGAAAACGGTAATTTGTTTATGCTCTCAAAAGATCAGTGTAAAAGATATACATTAAAATGAATTCTGATAAAGATAATAGACTATTGACAGCTCTTATTCTGTTCATAATTTATGATTTATGATATTAATAGTTGATTTAGTAGTTCAAATAAGATCGTCATAAACGATCTGAGATTGTACAAGTCCAATTAAAATAGGTAATGGGTATTTAATAGTTATCTGTGGTATTAGACAACGGAAAGGTTTTGTGTTTTTATAATTGATATTTGTATACCTTTTGTTGTGTTTTGAAATGAATGCAATTATGAAGCGTAAAAGTAAAACGAGAGTTATAAGGTTTTGTCTAAAATTAAGCATTTTGTCTTTTTGTTTGATATTTTATAAGGTCTGAATAGGAGAACCAATTATAGCTATTCCGTCCTTTTATTCGATCTTAAAGTTCCCTAACCTCTTGAATAATACACTATGTTATATTTTTGCAATTCCCTTGCCTCTACAAAAATAAAGATTTATTAATTTTTATTTTACATTATTTATAGTATAGAAATCTATTTTTAAAGATATTACCTAGTAAAGTAATATAATTTACATACACCACAAATACCTACTCAAAACATACACGGAACAAAAAAGGCAACTTGTTAGCATTTTATGATCTCTTTACCACCCGCCATATAAGTCTACCAGTGTCAATAATTAACGCCCCTGTATTTTTTTACTAAACACAAGGCGATCATTGGCTCGGTACGGTAACAATTCACAATGCCATGTTTGTCTTCGAGTTATTATTGGAGGACGTTTAAGGAATTATTTGAGCTTGGACGCTAACAGTTGAGTGTCCAATGGTTTGGAGTAAATTTGCTATGTATAACCCGGGTAATATGTTACAGTTGGAGATTTCGGTATATTGTTGGTGTATTTGATTAAATAATAGTGAAAACAAGAAACACAACACAAACTTATTGACTACCGGCTCGACCCGGCTCCGCCTGAGATCAAACACACTTTTTTTATAATATTCTATCGCTTTTTTTTCATCAGGCATAATGTAGGGTTCTAATGGTGAAATATTTTTTTAATTGGTCTAGTAGTTTCAGAGCCTATTCCATGCAAATAAACAATAAAATATTTCCTTTTTATAATGTTACTATAGTGTAGACAAATTATACCTGAAAATGAGCGATAAATATTAACTAACTTACTGCTCAATTGAGGCATCGTCGGTCTTAATATAAGCATTAAAATATTATTATTTATTGTTGAAATTATTAGAGTGGGATAAGGAGAACAATTTTTCAAGCACTCAATCTTAGTCATATAAAACATTTCTATATCTAACCTTACTTCTTAACTAATATTATTATTTCCATAATACATTTGTAGATTATCCTATACAAGTTCTTTGCGAATTAATCTACCATTCTCACCATGTCATACCTTCCAACCCTACTAAGCAATATTTCAAATTATAGCAAAAACATAAACAAATGCTATCATACCTTTCTGTATCAGTCCATAAACGTCCCACTGCAGAGTACGGGCCTGCTCTACCATCGAGAGTACGATTGAGAGTGGTTTGGCCACATAGTCGACCACGCTGGCCTAGTGCGAGCTGGCAGTTGACCTGTAAACCATACTAATAAAAATAATTGCAAAAACATAAAAGTGTTTTATTTGCAGGTAGCCAGTGAGGCGCTGTGACGATCTCTTTGTCGCGCTAATGATGACAAGGGGCGCGGCGCGGGGGGACGCCAACCGGAGCGTGCCACATCTGCTGCCAGCATCCAGCCAACATGTTTACCAGGTCAGGCATAGTACTAATATAGATATAACAAAACAAACACATTAAAAATAGTCCAAATGTTGAGGTCAATTTATAGCCAACATGTTTACCAGGTCAGTCATAGTATTAACGAGGCTCCAAAAAACATCGTCAAACATAGTCCAAATGTTAAGGTCAGTTGCAATTTTAACATGGATAAATGGATCACCAATATAGCTAACATGTTTACCAGGTCAGTCATACCACTAACATAGCTATAAAAAAACTTCGTCAAACATATCCCAAATGTTAAGGTCAGTCGCAATTTTAACATAGTTAAAGATATCGCCAATTTATAGAAAACATGTTTATAGGTCTTTCAAATCATATGATCATATAATGTATGATCATAGCCCTTCGAACCAATCTCTAGATTCTAGAAGATCTATGCGCTCTGGATAGGGGTTTAATCATTGATACAGTATAATTATAAGTCAATTATAATACTTCGCTTTTTTTTTACACTAGCGTGGTATAGTGACTACATTGCACCTGATGGTAAGAGCGAATGCCGTCCAGGCAGGGTATCGAATGGCATCAGATGGAAGTCCCATGCCATTAGATACAATTATCCCGGCCTGCTAAGTTGATTCTATACACTACGGCAGAAAGACCCGTGGACCCTCCTATAGGAGGGAACACGCTTGACGACAAACATTTCCACAACTTGACGGTGCGATACAGAAAAGAAATTGCGAACCTTTTGCTTCGCGCTGAGATGATTTGGACCATCAAGCTATGGCTTCATAAGCCAGCACACGTGGTTATGTTGGATTGTAGTAAACAGACCCTTAAATATACATACATATATTATAAGGCTCATCATACATAATCACAGATGTGATGACTTTTATTTCGTAGAAGAAAGCAGGATCTATGCTTTCTGCCTCCTCCCACGACCTACACAATATGACATAATCCTTTGCCAATCTCTTAATAAAGGTATGTTTAATAGTTTTAAAACCTGATGCAATGACATTTGTTCTTTAGAAGTTTTGCCTATCATCTATTACAGTTAGTTAGTAGTAGTATCATATAATACAGTGCACAAATCAATCTACCAAGATTATTTCCCTCAAGTAACATTTTCGATATGAAAACAACTTTAATGTTGGTCATACAATACAAAGCTGAAAGCTACAAGAATTCGTATCGATCAATTCGTTACAAAATCAACACGACCGCGTCGGAGGAGCGTCTGCACCCGTTGATATGTAGAGTTATGATAATGATCGCATGCAGTCACAAAACATCGTGTCAATGACATCGAAAGAAATCGAGTGTGTTCACATGAATGACTTACGAGAGCTTCTGTAAAAATGATCCTTCGAGCCGAATTTTATTTTTATTCAGATTATTGACAGGATATTTGTTTTATTAAGGTAACAACAAAATAAAGTATACACAAATTTTAGGATTTTCGTTGCTCAAATTCTAGTGTAATTTATTTGAGGTTTTGGCATTAATCCCTAAAGCTATTTATCGTA
The DNA here is from genome assembly GCA_009982885.2 of Hyles vespertilio. Taxonomy (NCBI): domain Eukaryota; kingdom Metazoa; phylum Arthropoda; class Insecta; order Lepidoptera; family Sphingidae; genus Hyles; species Hyles vespertilio. The sequence goes on along the minus strand of CM042810.1, from coordinate 10,481,668 downwards.
GCTCAAACTCCAAAAAGATTGTCAAATATTGCTGTATAGACGCTTATTAAGAAGTTTACTTTTATAAGTATGTTTTAAGAATAAACGTCTACAATAACGCAGTGATACATTGCGCTTCTGAAAATTTTATTTAACATTTTTATGTTTTTCAAAGAACTTACAAGCTATCAGAATAGTTCATCTACCCTCTGTTATTTCACACATACGCACTCGCATCTCGATATCACTAAAAGCATGTTAATATTTCTAGATCAACTTCAACGAAAGTAATAGTTCAAATTAATGCCACAGGTGCTACAATTCCTACTAAAATTCTTGAAACAATTGCTCGTGACCATTTAATTGGGGCCTTTGCGACGACGTCATATGACTGGTTTTGTAGGCATTTTGACTCTGAAGGACCGTTAGAAGAACCTTGATTTAATTATCACGGTGTTCGGTGAAATCGTGCTCGCAGCGTGGGTGTGTCTGGCGTAAAAACTTTTTGTTCCTATGTGTTGTGAGTAATTTTTTTGGAATCTGATGTAGGCGTCAAATGGTCATTGGTCTCGTGGGTCGTGAAGTAAGATGAATCAGTGTGAGATTTGTGTTTATACGCGATTAGAGAATTACTAAAATAAATCAGACTACTGATATTTTAGAATGCTATTAATAACGCCTGCAGTATTCAATACTTCTCCAATGATGTCTAGAGTGTCCTATTCAAATTTTAATCCCTCAAGCAAGTCACCTGGAATCTTTATATAATTTTCTTCCTCCCTTTTGATTAAAATTTTACTGGTGGTAGGTCTCTCATATGTGAGAGGCCATCTGGGTAGGTACCACCGCAATGTCTATTTCTCCCGTCAAACAACACTGCTTAAATGCACTGTTGTGTTTCGGATTGAAGGACATTGTAGCCAGAGTAACTACTGGACATATTGAGACTTAACATCTTATGTCTCAGGATGGCGAGCGCAGTGGAATGTTGCTACTGTTTATGAGCGGTCGTATCGCTTACCATCAGGCGAACGGCATGCTCGTCTCGCCATTCACTGCAATAAAAAAAAATAATAAATAAATATAATTTTCAGCCTCATGGCCTTTTGTTTAATAACTTTTGTTTAATAGTTTTAAGTATGGAACTATTAGGAACTTCATATATTTTACCATATATGTAAGTTAAATTTCGCTGCATACTTGTCTTTTGAATCTCATACTCCCAAATAACAGAAAATTGTATACTCAAATATACAATATGTGAATTATATAAGATTTAATTACAGTAAAATGACTATTCGTTTTTAACACCATCCATGACGTTGAGTGTTAATGGAACACCCCGTCTCTATATACTTATTGTAGACCCATTCATTGTATTTTTACAATATTTAGCCTTATTATCGACCCCGACATCTGTTAAAACGTTTTCAGCATAAAATTAGGTTGATAGTCAATAGTGGTCACTATGTAAATTTCACAATATTTTAAAATATTGTCTACAAGATATTTGGAGATGATGTTAGCGCGTTTCACAAGTTGGCGCCGATGTGTCGTGACGTATGGTGCCAAAAATATTTGTTAACTTATTGCGCAAACGTTATAGAATGAAATTATAGATTTTTTTTAAAGAAAAGTACGCTTTGTGGAATATTTGAATTATTTGGGCTCGTTTTAAACAGCGTTATTCTGATTGGTGCGAGATTCATCCGCTTCCAAATTTAGCGTCTTAAATTATTGTATCATTCGTGATCTCATATCGTTTTTGACGGTAACTTGAGCTTTTATGCTCAATGTAGAGATGTTTATGCTTATCTGTCCCTTGAAAATATGATTAAGACTAGAATTTTAACCAAATAGCAATATTTTATTTGTCTGTGGCCCTCATGACGATATTCTTGTTCAAATGTATTGGTATGTGATTGATAGTAGACCTAATAAATAAAAATAAAATAAAATAACAGTAAAATATTAAAACAATAGTCATCCAACCTCGCCTAGTACGGGTTTTAACAGTTATATAGTAGGGGCTTTTTACTAACGAAGAAAATCGTTAAGGAAAATATCAAAATATATTATTTCCTTCTTATTTCTCAGATTCTATTCATATTATTTTACATTGTATTGATTCCTTTGAATCACAAATCCGCATTTAATTCTCAAATGCGAGAACTTTAGGTAATCCCCTAACCCTAGAAATAATAAAGACGTACTTTTCCTTTTCTTATAACAAAATAACTGAAATTCCTCACTATATTGCAAGTATAGAGAAAAATCAGAACTCTGTTTGGCATGTAACTTTCTGACATGAATATAAATTTGTCTTATTATCAATGATAAATTCTAACCCGCATTAGCTGATAAAGTTCAATAATATAGTTTTCTGCTATATGACCTATATGACATAACCCCGTTTAAATATACTCGGGATTGTAGAGACCGTGTACTACATAGTACAGTGGGACATATACGGATTTATACTGGGTATCTCAAGACTGCTACCGAAAACGAAGCCGGGTGGTAGTGACTTCAGACACATTGCAACAGAAAATGTTGAAAAAAAAGCGACGAATATTTTTTTGTTATTTTTTTCCTATTGTCGTATTCGAATGGTATTTAAATTTTTTTTCCTAAAATAATAGTGTATACCCTTTTATTTATAAGGAATCTAAGATATAAAAGAGTTTAAAATATTATTTTAGCTAAAACATAAAAAAATAGTTAAAATTTAAAAAAAATATTGTCGCGGTTTTTTGCGAAAATTTTAGTTGCACTGTGTTTGCACTCACTAAAACTACCACCCGGCTTCGTTTTCGGTAGCAATCTTGATATACCCAGTATATTTACATTTTTATACTATTTGATAAAACACCAGCATTCTTACTCAAAAGCTAATCGGAGCGAGACGAAAGTGCGTTCCACGCATAACTCAGATTGTTTTTTTATATTTTTTGTTGTTCCGGAATACTCAAAATAACGTAATGTGCGTAAGGCCATTACGGAATGTCCACGTAGTTTGGGTTCAATTCTTTTTATTACCTCATTATATTTTAGGGCATTGTGTACAATTTTCATTCGTCATAGTAAAATGTTTACAGTAGTCATATTTGAGTTGTGGGTTGAAGAAAATACTGATGGTTCTCTAAAGGACTAGTATTGATGCATAATGCTCAAAAATATACACCCATACATACAAGGGGATCGACCTGGTAATCGAACCCAGATCCGTATGATTTTAAAATCGCTACTAAAATAATCATCAAAACTCACTAAGCAAATTCGAAAGACCTAGGTAGTGTGAATGCTTTAATTTGTTTATTTTTTTACTTATTCTTTATTGTACACGATACAAAATAATAATAAAAAGTTGAAATGGCGGTTTTATCACTATACATAGTACCGGCAATGTCTTACAGAAAAAAATTTAATAATTGCGTCAAATAAATTCTCGATAAATTCAATTTAGTGGCATTTTAAGATGACTTGCGCATACTTTCAGAAGAAATGTTACAACCGTTCCTAAATTATATTAAACGACATCCATTACATGAACTGGGGAAAAAACTTGACCGATCAGAATTGAAATGATTTATTCTTTTTTTAACCTTTTATGACATTTGTGGTTTTGTTCTTTTTCTTGTTTGCATTTTGGCCGCTTGGTGAAGATGTTGTGTAACAATATATTGAAGTTACATGTTATTGTGTCTTTTTGTGTATGTAAGTGAAGCTTCGACTCAATATTCATTGCCTGCATACTGCTATTTTTGTAAAACTTCACAATGTTATTACTATAGAATGGATCTGTGTTAATAATGCAAATAGTTCGAAATTATAAGTTCGAGCAGCATGGGAGTGAATTCCCAGTGGATTTTACTTTTTTTTACCATATATATTTTTGTAATTATTTAAATAATCTAAAATTCATACTATCATATACTTCTATATTGTTTCACACAATTGAATCGCATCTCATATTCAAATTAATTCACAGCCAACCAGTGTTGGTACATTTGGCCCAACGTTGCAGCCAAGGTATCGTCCCATCAAAAAGGCTTAGTCCCGTTACCCGTTGCGCCAAGCCATTAATCATACACTTGGTACAAATAAGTGTACAATCAGATGTCAGTGCATTTAATCCGGCACGTGGACGATTGGGTAGACGTAAGCCGATCAGCGAGCAAGTTTGTCTACAAGTGTACATGGGAAATGTTGGGAATAGGCTGAGTTCATATAAAATAGACACCTTAACTATTATAGAGGGCGATATTGACTAGCGGCCGTTCTCTATATCCTATCTATCTTTAACAAGAGGTTAAAATAGATACCATTACCATGTCGGTACAATCCTACACTTCAATAAACTAAGATTGAAATATAGGTTTGTCTTATCTAGCTATCTTTAAACATGTGCACCATATTTATATCTCTCTGTCTTTGTTAACTGAAACACAAACTGTATCGAAATATCTAAGGAAATCTCTAGTTAAAGATAGATAGATTATAGAGAACGGCTGTTATAGTATTTAATTCATACCACAGGCTCCTAACCATCTGGGGTAACATTGTACCTAGTCGAAAAGAAACTGCCTGGTTGTTTTGTCGAACATCGTGATCGCGATCTTTTTCGTCATGGGAAACATTTGGGTTCAATTAAATTAAATTGTCAATATCACACTATCTATTTTTTTAAATTATGGCATGATATGGCGGGTAGAATGCAGCTCATTGTCCGTTCAAAACAATTACCTATTCATATGCGAGAATATTATGACAATAATTGTAGATCTTAACCATAATTCAAGAAGTTAGAAATGGGAGAGGCAACTTTGGTACTATTCTAGACACAGAATATTTTTCAAGGATTTCGTAGTTTTATGTGCTATAAAATATTTACAACTGATGCATTTTACATGATATTTAATAAGCTAATTATGTACCACATCCGTCAGTGGCCTATTTAAAACTACCTTCACTCCTACACAACATCCAAAGCAACGAATTTAATTACAAACAAAAGTGATTGTTGTCAACATAACAACACACCAAAATCCTAAATAAAACAAATGCGAAACGACTTATGTTCGCGTCAGTACAAAAGCCATCTCAAAACATCACTGACATTTAGTTGACAGTCCGATATAAGAAGCGAGTGTTTTGACACAAACGTATGGTAATGAAGCTCGATCTAATTAAACCATTGTGCTGGGATAAACTCATTAATGTACACATCAACATTAATTAGTGGGTACGCGTGTTAGTTGCGTAGATTTTTGTTGATTTTGTAATATGTATTTGCGAAAGGATCATGTTTGATTGATCCGTGTGCTTTTGTTTTTTGTTAATGGTTTTGGATTTGATGCTTTTCTGTCGTCTTAGTCTATTCCGATCAGCTATCTTAATGGAGAGATTTATATATATTCATACACGTACATATAGTCAGTTGATAGTCAATCACCACGCACTAAAACGGTGAAGGAAAACATCGTGAGGAAACCTGCGTACCGTAGCGATTTATAAGAATTTCTGTGGTATGTAAGTCCGCCAGCCCGCATTAGGCCAGCGTGGTGGACTATATGGCCTAACCACTGTCAATCGTACTCTCGATTGTAGAGTAGGCCCGTGCCCAGCAGTGGGACGTGTATGGGCTTATACAGATACATATAGTCAAGACTTTTTCCTAGAAGGGGTAGGAAGAGGTGCTAGCAGCAACCAGTACACCCAAGTTTCGTCTTGGGTGTTTCGTCCGACGATGTGATGGGGGGCGAGCCTATCGCTATATCAATAGGTTTGATATAGATAGAATAGAGTTCTGCGTAAAGATAAATATAACCAACATTTAGTCCCGAGACACAGAATCATTACATTTGTTGATCACACAATGCTACCGATGTGCGGAGATCAAATTCACGGCTACTCCATTACATTCATCTTCTTGATAAAATTGCATATTAAGATTATCAGACAAAAGCAGTATAGTTTCAAATAATTTTAATATATTAAACTACAGAAATATCTTATTACTAAGCAAATTTACTTTGGTGACGTATTGCTAAAAAAATAGTACGTCATAAAGTGTGAATTCGGGGCTTCATCAAATATTGACAACGGAATTAGATTCAATTTCTTAGTGATAAGTGTTCTATATATACATATGTATATCAGTACACACACTAAAAACTACAACGAACTTACAAAATCTGGTTGACAACAGAAGTAGGTATTAGATAAGAATATTTTTCCTAGTATACATTCATTCATGAAAGTATTTATGTGATAAAACGTGGATGAAACGATTGATTGCTTGGATTGATTTTTACCTTTTTAAATTGGAGTTAAATAAATATATATTTTCAAAATTTCTACTCCTAGCTTAATATAAAATCCCACTTAACTGTAATGTTTATTAGTGCAATAAAAACAATATATTTGTAAAATGGATACTAATGGTACAGATTTTAGGGTTAAAAAATGACGAAAAAAAATTTCAATTTTCCATTGACTTTGGAAATAAAAATAGCTTTCACTTTCATCGTACCAACAAAATTTAAAAATATTTAACCACACCATTATTAATAAGCCCATTTTTGAATTTAAACCAAATGTATCACCGCTTTAATAGCAAAACGTTACTAAACATTAAACCAAAACGATTGGTTTTCAACCACAAAGATTCTCTGCATCTCGGGCATAAATTATCAATAATAACAACGCACCATTATATCTCTAGTATCTTAACAAAGAGGTTGAACATTATCCAAATCCAGTATTTCGTAAGGTCCCATTCGCACGGGCGCTTTTTAAACGTGCGTTCAATAAACATTGCAATGAAACACATGTAAATCCATTAGTTTGTTTACTCGAAGGCGATTTTAAAACGCGACGCTTTATCAAGCGCTGTCGGATTTTCGACGTTGAGCGTTGAACGTTAAACTTTCATTTCATATAAACATATATATTGGGAAAAAAAACCGTCAACGTCGACGCTTTTTAACCGCCGCGCCCGTGCGAATGGAGTCCAAGGCTTGCACAAGCTGACAGCCGTAGAAAATACACAATTAACAGCCGCACGCGTATTACCTTAATGGATTTATGTACTTATTGATGGATCAATCAGAAGTCCACTCACGCCAGCCAACGTTTAATTGATAGGCTGATCCATTTCTGGACGCCGCGTCGGTCGACTTCGCGGATACGCTTTTTGTTCTGTGTTTTTGTTCGTATTCTTAATTTGAATTTACTGTTTAAAATGTAAGAGATTATTATTAGAATGTAGGATAGCTTAATTATAAAAGTAGATATTAGATAGCTGATTATTTGCAGATAGATGGAACGTTCCAAAATCTGATTGTTATATCTAAGCTGAAATTTGAGTAGGATCCATTTTCGGATACTGGCCAAATATGTTTCTTGCTCTATTTCTTTTCGTTTTTCATTGTTTCTTATTTTAAATTCGCTTTTAATAATAAATATTTTTACAGATTTTGTGGTATTGATGAATTAGTCCAAAATGAAATACATCCTACTATGATGGCGAATTTGATATTTCTATACGTAAATTTTCAATTCTATATATTTTATTCTATTTATAATTGAATTAGTCAAATAACAGAGAACTAACCATAAACGTCGGTAAGGTTTTAAAACATTAAATATTCATGACTTTAACAAGAATTATGGCATGTATACAAATGCAATTTATCCTCATATTGTGTTCAACTTCTGCGCAACATAGTACTGATGTTCTAATGAATACGTAAGCCATTGAAAATCATCGCTATATAATTATCACCTGCTAATACGATGTGATTTATTTACACCAACATATTATTTACTGGCATGTACTTTATATATTTTGCCGTTATCCGACACTTACGTGGCTTGGGAAAATTATATATAGACACGTTGCAATATGTTTTAAAATTATGTTATTATTGCTAATCATTAAGTCATGCTGAACATAGGCCTCCCCCAAGGATCTCCACAATGACCTGTTGGCAGCGGCCTGCATCCAGCGACTTCCTGCAACCTTAGCCAGATCGTCCGTTCTCGGCTCGTTCGGCTGATATGATGATGATGATGATTAAGTCATGTTATACGTAAAATCCTATGCAGCCTTCTCCATATCTTTTGTATAATAACCTATGTATATTGTGTTTATGTTCTAACGTAACCAGAGTCCATTTATTATTCGAGAAAGGATACATAAAGGTTTTACTAATGCCATTCATAGTGCGTTGACTTTATTTCGAATATTCGATAGTCAAATATTTCTCAGCCTCTCCTCGCTGCATTTAATTAACACACCATAATTAAATTTTCATTCAACACATTTATATCTAGTTCAAAATAATATACAGCGAGTTAGGTTTACTCAGTCTTTTATCACTAATATTTTTTGCACACATTTTTAATAGTTACAGCATACATGCAAGTTATATCATGTGTTAAAATAGGTAATTTGACTAAAAAAACACGCTGTTTATTCAGAGTATATCAAGACTGCTACCCAAACCGACGCCGGATGGTAGTTTTAGTGCCTACAGACACAATGCAAATAAAAATTTAGCAATATAGCACGACCATTTTACTTTTGTGATGTTTTAAATATCATCGTGTTTGGATGGTATACTCATAGCTTTTGCTAAAATAATAATTTAAATCCCTGCGTACCATAGCGTCTTAAAAATAAAAAACTGAAAATTATTATTTTCGAAAAGCTATGTATAACACACAAATACAACAATAGGAATAAAAATCGTGGTATTTTCTTTGCAACAGTTTTAGTTGTATTGTTTCCGAAGTCACTTAAACTAACCACTTGGCTTCGATATCTCTTGTAGTCTTAATATTGCCTGTATATATAACTCATTACCCACTAACTCGCGTAGATTTAATCAGCAACACATAGATGTGATACCTTGTTCTCTAACACGCCGTTCCCACGAGCACGGAGCAATAAATAACAAACATCCAATAACATTGAGTGTATTAAATCAAGTTCCGGTGCTGGAACTGAATCATGCTAAAATATCGCACACTACCTGAAGCGGAATTAAATCAATTTTATACATATATGCGCTATAGATATACGCGTGTTTATATATATATATATATTCATATTTCAAATAGTCGCATACATAGTCTTGAACCCACATTAAGATAAAATTTTGTGTTGTACCTGATACCCGGAATATACAATGTAACAATAATTCACCTAATGTTAGTTGTCCAAATAGAGTATTCATACAAATGTATTAAATGAATTTAATTTCAATGTATAAACACAATCGCAGGATAGTCACAGGTTGGATGATCGGTAGTGGGTTAAATTTTTTATGAATGCAATTTTTTTAATGTTTTTTTTTTATTTTTTTATATTACAAAGTGATTAAAAGATATCGAATGGTATAGTAGTGCAGTGTAATCTAAATGAAGTGAGCGCGGTATTATCCAAGCCTAACAGAAACCGGATATAAATTCGGTTACATAAGTATTTACATAAGTGCATAGGATGAACCCGAAGAGCTTTATACTGACGAGATTGCTGTCACAAATTTTCCACCATCATGAAGGATGATCAATAATTTATGATTTATTATAACAATTAGTATGTTCAACTTGACTTCATTAGGGAAATTGCGCAATTCTTCTAACATTTTGTTTAACCTACGTCAATATTCGAAGAAATAAAAAGGTTAAATCCAATATCCGTTTACAATTCCAACTACTATGTATTCTAGTGACAGATCTTTTAAAAATCGGCCTCGTGTTACAAAGTAGTTAATTACACCTATTATTTAGATAAATATATTACAATTTGAGTGTTTGTTTGCTTGTGATTGTAACTTTTGATTTATTTTAGACTCAACTAGAAGGAGGCATTTAGATTACCCTTCTTATCTATGCAGATTTACAAGCAATATACCATGCGAGCCATTGGAAGAGTGGGCTTCGTTTTTCCTTTGTCCCATACTAATAATTATATATTAGTGATTTTGACCATAAATATGACACAGGAGAGTAGGCATACTGGACTGGTGGACCATTACTACCCGTGCTAGAATAGTGCAGGAACGGATAAAATTCTTTGGCTCCGCTTTGGATGCGAAATGAGAGGCTTAACACCATTCGTGTTGTTAAAAAAGTACCCTATTACGGTAATGACAGCTTTTTTTTGTTATTTTAATATCCAAGCAAAACCACGAGCAACCACAAGCGGTATCTCGATTACTATCTAATAGCCGACCTTTACCTCTGGCCCGCTCCACTTCAACTCGAATGTGAGTAGAAAAAACTTGAAAAGTAACGCTTAATGCATTGTCAGTCAGTTTGATATGTGACTTGAGCGTTTAAACTCAGCTCTTGCGAAACCTTGTTGTAATACCAATAGTTTTACTATTACGTTCATAATTAATCATACGTTTACTGTTTTGCATATTATGTGGTTAGGTAAATTAAAAGAACAAATAAGATTTATAGGTTGTGGTGGAGGACAAACTTTTTGCTATCAAATAAATACTCCTTTCACTCCCGGAACCATGGAGGTTACATTTTGTTACATAAATTATTTTTTATGGAAGCGATATACAAGAAAGTTAAAACATAAGTACTAGTTCCTAAGTGTGTTATGATTTCACACATTCAATATAATTAAACTGGTTAGGAATTATAAAACTTCAAATTATAGACCAGCGAAACCTTCTCCCATATCAAAAACATTCACTGACGAGTTCTAAATTCAAAATAAAACCCAACTCGTCAGTTGCGAGCATAAATACAACACGCGTGCATCGTTTAAATCTCCACACAGATGTCCGTAACTTTTTTATTACGAGCCGAAGGTGATAAAGCATTCAGCCTCATTATTCTCATTTGCGTTTGACAGATACTAGCCCTTAATCGAAGATTAAAATTAGCTGTCAGTTAATGACTCGGCCAGCGCCGCCGTTCGTTATTTAAGCACTGTCTTTGGTATCGCAAATTGGATTATAATTGTTTTTCACGCTCATTGGGACGTAATTGAAATAAATCTTTTGTTATATTTATTGTTTATTTATTAGCGTTATTGTATTATTGATTTATTTTTTCAAATACTTTCCCATGCATTCGGACATAATTTAATTTAATAGTTGCTACCTAACAGTGTAATTTAACACAAAATTCATACGTTGAAATCCATAGGTATCATGTACTGAAAAACCTGGGCTAAAAATACACCACCGATTTTTTTGTTAATTTATTTACTACATAATATTGTGTATATTATACATGCACTTAGCATGCCCCAATGAAGAATAATAAGGATTAGTGACATTCTAGTGCATTTTTTTTAAATGCTCGCCCTTTTTACTTTACTCTACAATTTAAATATTATTATCTCATAAAACACCCAAAGTTTTTGTTATAGTTTTAAGGTAAAACAGCAGAAACTTTTTTTTAATTTCCAAATAGTTTTATACCTCTGGAGATATTTATAAACTTTTAACTAGACAGTTAAAAATACAGTAATAATAGGTTTGTATAATAGACCATTGTTAGATTCCATTACAGCACTGATTGATTCTGTTAGTTAACTTATTGATTTCAATGGTTTAGTTCAAATAGGTATTAAATAGAACCTAGATTACAACGCAATTATTGTTACTGTCATACTAAGAATCATAAATATGAATTCATGTGAATATAATTTTAACATCGACAATTCCGAGTTATTGAATATATATTTGTCTTATTAAAATATGTTATTGAACTAATAACAGTATGTGTACTGTGAATTGTGGGATTTCGGGTTCGAATCCCAAGCCGATCAATCGACATCGCATATGTTTCTGTTTAAAATATTTTTTTCTTACTCGGTTCTTAAAGTTCCTGGCGTAGAAATAAATATTCAGGGTAGATACATAAATTAAATCAAAATACACATATTTATTTGTTTTTATTTTGTTACCTATACCTTTTGAATTTTGTAAAAAATAGACGCAAACCACGACTAGCAAGTTGTGAAAATCTTTCGGGAAGCCCATGTTCAATTGTTATGGCTGATGAGATTCACTTTATAAACACATACATTCATAGATACTCACATATATACATACACTTTTAGGTCGGCAGAGGCGCTACGTCGTGATTCGTCCACGATGTTGATAGTGGGTGAGCATATCCGTAAGCCGTATCGGAAACACATTTCTGACTCCCTGCTGATAATTATTCGAAAAATCTAATATTACTGCCCAACCCGGGATTCAAATCTGAGACATAGACGTTGTAAGCGTACTGAAGTACAACTGCGCCATCGAGGCCGTCACTTCATAAACATAAAAAACACAAATGATGTGAGGCGCAAAAATATTTTCTAACAATACAATATATGTATCTATATGAATATAACATATCTTTTGTCTAAGGACCTTGGTTTACGTCGAGGAACAAGTCTACCACACACTGGGAAGTAATTAAAAGGCGAAAATTACATCGCGTGGCGTCGAACGCCATTTTCTCATTTAACAGGTGTTAAATACTTCAATTATACAATTAATTGTGATAGGATATACGTTGCGCATATTTTTGGTGGTGATGTAAGGTACATAAAATCCGGTTGAAATAAATAGTGTTACTTGTGACGTCATACGTTTGGTATACTCGTATGCATGTTTTATTTTGTGCCAATATTTTTCTATTTATTTATTTATTTATTTATTATTATATTATACAAGAATAGTCAGCTTACAGTGTACCCAAAGCGCTAACTATTACTTACAAATTATGACTTAAAAATAGTTTTATGTAACTTAATATTTCCCCTAAATTATCATAAAATATGTCGACCTGCTGAAACTCATGTGCAAATTTGTTGAGCCAATCAATTGCCCGTAGTGTGGGTGCGTGTCTCGCGCGGCGCGTACGCGGTGTACAACTTACAAACAATTGATGCCGCCGCCGACGAATACGGATATAGTTATCGGGGACGTACAAGTTAATTGATGCCAATACAGCAGGATTGCTTATCCTGCCACGCAGTACTAAGATATAATGGACAATGAGGTGTAATTTTCGTCTCAGCTCCAATGAATCCAATCCGATCATACCTGATACAAATAATGAGGGAAATAAATAGGGGTAGTAACCAAATACCCGTTTATAGACGTATCGGGCAAATTTTCGTTGTAACTTTTCTAGCATCAATGAATAATTAGCTTGTAGTGGGTCCCAGATTAAGGCGTCGTATTCAAGCCTGCTTCGAACAAATGCATTATAAAGTATATGGGCAACGGAAACATCACGAAACTGCGCCGATGTTCTCATTATAAAACCCAAGACTCCGTTTGCGCCTTTACAAAAAGAAACGATATGCTCCTTGAAATCAAGGCGAGTGTCAAGCAGGATCCCTAAGTCACGAACTACAGTGACTCTTTCTAGGATAGAACCATTCAAAGTATATGTCGCGATTACGGGCGAATGCCTGCGAGATAAGATATTATGTTAGATATTCCAGGAGACTCGCCGAGCTTCAATGCTTGGTGTTATTAAAATGCGTGCCTCTGTTGATCCTGGCTTAGAGGAATTACAGTGGCGGATGTGAGGGCGGGACTGTCTATATGTATGTATATGTCGCCTATGTTCATCGTGGACAATAAATAAATAAATAAATAAATAACACCCAACAGTCACATACATAGTCCTTGACCCCACAGTAAGATCGAGTCTTGTGTCGTGGGTATCAGGAACTACGAGAGACTTTTCGGTCTCACAAACACCCAGACCCGACAGAAATATTTGTGGGCCGCACAAACATTTCTCTCGGTGCGGGGATCGAACCCGCGGCCTCTCGTTTCACAGGCGGCGTCTAACCAACTACGCCACGGAGGTTTGTCAAATACAATGTGTATTCTAAAGGTAAAAGTATTTTTCAAATCAGTCCTGTAGTTGCAAAGCCTATTCAATTTAAATAATCAAATGATTGCTCTTTACAATACTAGTATAGATTAGTATAGAATTATATATAAAACCAGTGGTTGTACCAGAACACTTAGTACTAAATAAACCAGGAAAAGATTTCAACTAGGAGAGGAGGCCACCTCTGAGACTACATCTAGATATGTACGACATTGCATATTTACTTGTTAGAGTACAAAAAGCAAATTTTAATTACACCCCAGTATCTAATCTATATGGATGGTTTACTAGTCGCTTAGTCCCCCATTTGATCGTGTCGCTTGCGGCTTATGAGAAGCTATTAGCGTTGTCGTGTGCTTACGTAACTCTAGTTTAATCTAGCTTTATATCCGCATTTAATACTAATGACTGGGGGACTAATCTGTCAACTATTATGAGCACTGACTTGTAAAGGTTTGTTTGGCATTGCCTTTTGATTGAGTTGGGACTTAACGATCTATCTTGGAAGTTGGACTGATAGACATAAATCAGACGGTAATTGGTAAGGAAAAAAGTATGAGGAAGAAAATGGTGTATTGATTTATACGAGACAAATGAATTATTGTTTTTTTATACAGCTAATTTTAAGATTATAAAATTGTTCATAAATAATAATTTATACGAACAACTTCTAACTCGACTGACATCAAACTGAACGCTAGTCTCATAAAATCGAATAGGTGAGCATTCTACGTAAAACTATTTATTTGTAGGAATCATCTTGGATTTTCTCTTAATCTTTTAGTATTTTCTTCAGCTGTAACCTCTTCCATAAGCAGTTTAGAGCACCTTTAGGATCTTAAAAACGCCTGCTTTCCACCTCTGTCTCATGCAACTAGCATAACTAGTTTACATGCTATACGGGGGCCTGTATTGTAGACGGTTCGAGGCCTGAAAAAATTTTTTTTTATATATTTTTTTTTCATTTGATATATCCCGCAAACTAGCAAACAGGTCACTTAATGTTAGGGGATCACTGCCGACCATAAACATCCACAATTCTTGGATTATGGATGTGTTGCCGGCCCATTAAATCAGGGAAGCGGTAAGGAATAAGAGATTGGAAAGAAGAAAAGGGTATTAGTGACATTTATGTATGTGTATGTGCAAAGAGAGATTACTATACAAAAAAAGATGTAACTAAGCAATCTCCACTTCAATAAAAATAACTACTTTGTAAGTCTTTATATAATTTGCCCAGACATTGGCACAATTGACACACATTTTTATTTCGCAATCCTCCACGACCAATGTCAAATTATAATTTGACAAACACTATCTAAACATGAACTTAAACACATTATTAATTGACCAAATAAAATGAACAAATTAAGTCGATTGTTCCTGGAATAAGTCCATTAGTATTTCGTATGACTAATGGTACAGAATGACAAATGAAAAGTATAATAAATGTCCGGATTAACTAACCTTCGTTTTGAGTGGCTTTTACTTGCGGTTTCATTCGAGTTCATGTCGGATACAATTAGGCGAGTCTTTGTGTGGTAGGCATAGATATGTGTATGGATAAAAGTGAATTTAATCTGATTTTTATGGTTAAAAAAGCTGCCGCACTAGGTCTCGTATCATAATCTGTTTGAACTAAATAATTGAAAAATGATGTTGGTTGTTATGATAATCTATCAATTTTCGACTTCATTGTGATAATGTACACGGGCTTATCTCGAAACTTTACGGAATTAGCATAATAACTAAATAGGGTTTACTAAAATTGTACAATGATACGATTTGAGCAAACAAGATTAATATTAGTTTCGATTTAAAACAAAAGTTATAAATACACATCATGCATAACACTGCAAAGTTGAAACAATTTTTTACAATGTCATTTGCAATTTTCACTCTTAAAGTCTCCTCACATCTCGTTCATTACAAGACATTAGTTTTAATACAATAGTTATGCAAATATTTATAACAAAATAATTAGGCATGCAAATAGCGCAGGATGCATCGACACCCATTGTTTAAACCTGCAGTTATACATAACAAGAGGCTAATTAGTCTTCAATTAGTACTAAGTTATTGTTAATTGGCGTGCCAGAGAATGTCACAAAGTATTTCAGTGTATTTAAATAGTTCTAATGCCTGCCACGAGGTTCTATGATAAATGATTTGGAGGATTAGACCAAAGTTTACTTTGCTGTTGTAGTATACTTTTTTATTAGTTTATTTTATTATACTTTTTTTTATTTTTTTTTATTGCATTGAATGGCGAGACGAGCATGCCGTTCGCCTGATGGTAAGCGATGCGACCGCTCATGAACAGTAGCAAAACCAAACAACACCTTGAATTACAAAGCAATGCTTGGCACTCCACTGCGCTCGCCATCCTGAGACACAAGATGTTAAGTCTCAATATGTCCAGTAGTTACTCTGGCTACAATGTCCTTCAATCCGAAACACACCAGTGCATTTAAACTGCTGTTTAACGGGAGAAATAGACTTCGCCTATCTTTGCTTTTACTTGACATAATATGGCATGTTGGTAGTGTCTGCGTGAGATTTTGAAGACTGTCCGGCCCTCACACCCATTACGGTAACTCCTTTAAGCCAGGATCAACAGCGTATCGCAATGTAATGACACTGAGCATTGAAGCTCGGTGAGATTGTATGAGATTTCGTAAAACAAAAGTAATTTTAGCGATAGTACTGTGTCACCGAAAATCGACATGTTTCAAACAGTTATAACACAATTCCTTCACTACTTCGTGATAACTAGGGGTCCAATATATCCTGCCCTATCCAGGTGGGTTACTATACAATCCGAATTGCCAAATTGTTGTTACTCTTCATGGATGGCCGTACTGTATTAACTTATCAACATGCCTACTTTTGCAATAAACAAAACTTGTTCATTCTAACCTTCCGAATGTCATAGCCTTTGCCCCCTGGTCGCTAAACCTTTGTAATATTTTGTAACTGTCCACTTAACTTGTCAGATAGCTCGGTACATCCACTTGAGCACCAACTACAGTTAACATATTGATTTATCTTTGCCCTGTCGGCTTTGTGGTGTCCTTACCCTGGTATACAACTGAAGATCTTTCTATTTAGAATTATACTTCTGAAGAAAAATGTATCCACGAGTTTTTAGGTTTTTAAGGCAAATCAAATATACATAAAGAAATAAGTATAAAAATTCACCTGAAAGTCACACATAGTCCTGACCCCACTCTAAGATCGAGTCTTATGAAACTACGAGATACTTTTCTTTCTCACACTGACCCGAAAGAAATAGCTGTTGATCAAAAAATATTAATTCCGGGATGAGGATCGAACCCGCAGCCTCTCGTTTCACAGTCGGCGTCTAACTAACTGCGTCACGGAGGCTGTAAAATATAGATGTTCAGATTGCGACCACAGTAATTATTGTGAAAGAAAACATAGTTAGACAACTTGCATACCATATCTATCTAGAAGAATTTCTGTGGTATGTTATGTTAGTCTACCAACCCGCACTAGACCAGCGTGGTGGACTATACGAAACCCCCCCAGTCGTCCTCTCGATTGTAGAGGAGCTCTGTGCCCTCCAGGGGTACGTATATGGGCTGATACAGACACAAGCTATTTACTACAAGGTGTCTCAAGTACATTATATGTCCAGGGTTATGTAGAACGAACGTCATAAAGTCATCTATGGCGATACCATAAATCCCCTGTGATTTAGCGTTACAAATTACGTAGGATAGTTATGTAACATGTGATATGGTGTAAAATTGCCCAGTTTGCCCCAGGGCGGCACTTAGCGCACTTTCCACGTCTAAGGGCAATTGTGCCCTCCCGGGACCTATCATAATCAACTTGTTATAGAAGCCAAGAGTATTTGATGATGTGTCAGTTTATATAATACGTGTTTATGTGTGGGAATGTGAAATTTAATATACATTTAAATATCTGAATAATTTACATACGATAAAGTTTTAAATTTTGAATATTTTAACGCGTGAGAAGTCGAGATCCTTCCTATGATCCCGGGTCCTTCCGCCGTAGTGTGAAGAGGCATCTTAGCAGCCCGGCATAGTTGTATGGAAGGGCTATGGACTGCTGTCTGATGCCATTTTTTGTTCGTGCTTGGTTTAATGAGACCTGTGGTAAATAGGAATCACTTGGGCTTAATATCACCGTGTCGAACTGTAAGTATAAATATTTAGCAATAAATTTCAATCTAGATCGAGCCTCAAAGCACTCCAGATCAAAAACATAATATACAAATCCATCAACACAGTCGATAAATATGAAAATGAAAAGCAGAATGTCTGCAGTGTATACACGGAGTAGTAATAAAGCTTTCTGTGCAACACGGCCTAAGAATTTATAGGCGGTGTGAGAGTAAGACGGACGCGCATGCGTAGTAATGCGACCGTGTACAACCGATGTTCTGTTGCGGTTTCGATGCATAGCGCTGTGTTGTAAGTTAGGAGCGAAATGTATGGTGAAAATTATGTTAATTTACTATATTTAAATGACAATGACATTGTCTTTAGAGGGGTAGGCAGAGAAGTTAAATCACCCAGGGGTGACTTAATCGTAGATAATCTATGTAAGATTTTTCAAACAAAGATCGGACGCAAAATGCTTTGTCCTTCAGGAATTCATCCTTACTATATTATAGTTTCTGGTCTTCCTGTGGATGAGATGATGATGATGATCATATGATAATTATACAGGGTATATCAAGACTGCTACCGAAAACAAAGCCGGGTGGTAGTTAAAGCGACTTCAGACACAATGCAACAGAAAAAGTTGCAAAAAAAGCGATAATTTTTTTTTGTTATTTTTTTCCTATGACCATATTTGGGTGGTAAATACATTTTTTCCTATAATAATAGTGTATAACCTTTTATTTATAAATAATCTAAGGTATAAAAGTGTTTAAATTATTAATTTAGTAAAAACTATGGATTTACCACCCAAAAATGACGATATTTAAAAAATCATAAAAAATCATTGTCGCGTTTCTTTGCGAAATTTTTAGTTGCATTGTGTTTGTAGTCACTAAAACTACCACCCGGCTTCGTTTTCGGTAGCAGTCTTGAGATAACCGGTATAGATATAGAGGATGATAGATGGATTGAAAATTATTGCAAAATATTTTCAGTTTTACCCCTATAATTTACGGCGACGTTTTTGTTTCATAAACCATTAACATATGTGTCAATTTATTCCATAAATATATAAATAACTCAATGCTTAAAACCGAACCGTGAAATTTTGGGGCCCTGGGCTAATACGAGTCACAGGCTCACTAATTATTTAACTAAATGTTATTGCGTCACAAAACAATGTTTTGCAGCGTGATCTAGGTTTACTGTAAAAGAAAAAATAGGCCAAAAATGTAATGTCGTCAAAATGGACATATTAAAAAATTTAGACGTGGGGGCCTTTTGTATCCAGGACGCCCTGGGCTGCAGCCAAAAATGCCCTTAGGTAGATCCAGCCATGAGTATCACTTAACATGAATTATTAAATAAAATACTTTTTTTCTTAATTACCAGCAAACAGTAATTCACAAACGCTTGTGCCTTACACCATTCTGAACCTGATATTGGAAAATTGTCTAAATCATTATCCGCCTTTGTAACGGCGGGTACCGTGGGAAAACAAGGTAGGTTTTCACCGGAAATAATTACGTCATAATGTCTATTACGTCATATCGCATTTAATACTTTTTAATGTTGCTAGTTATAAGTTATTGAAATCATTGCAATGTGACTGCACTAGATAGTAAGGTTAATACCGTCCGAAAAGAGGATCAATTGACTAAATAATAAAATAGGATTTCAATCAACCAATGTCAACAAAGGAGAGTTCCCATTCATGGTATAGGTAAAAATATTGTAGATCCTGTTTAAAATTTTTGTCCTTAACGTTTTCCTGTTTTATCCCGGGCGACAAATTTTCATAATATAAAGTATTTATTATCACCTTTTTCATTTTTTTCACAGAACCGTAGATAAAAATAAAAAATATAATTAAAAATGCAATTGGACTTCAAGTTCAGTTCTCCAAGAACTTCGATCCTGGCTCGCAATTACTGCACCACAATTCCAACTACTGTACTAATTCATAATCAATCTAATAAAAACCTCACCCCTCCGCAGCAAATAATTAATTAAGAATTTAAGCCATTGTCGTACTGGCCTAGTGCAGGCAATACACACACATACAAGCGCACATATAGGTATATACGCACACAAACACATTCATATACACAGGCCCACTATTTTCAGGCATACACACTATAAGTTCGTAAAAAGAACACAAGTAATTTTCTTTTTTATTATTATACCTAATGTATTGGACGAATAATTAGATCTCACAACACAGGGAACCTCAGTGTAGGGTATGTATAAACTTCTTGTATCTCTTGTGGAACTTATTAAAGTTACAATACAGTTAAATAAATAGAGGAGAATTCCTATTTTACTGTGAAACTTAGTATCTGTGGGTCTTTTTTTTTATTGCATTGAATGGCGAGACGAGCAAGCCGTTCGCCTGATGGTAAGCGATACGACCGCTCATGAACAGTAGCAACATTCCACTGCGCTCGCCATCCTGAGACATAAGATGTTAAGTCTCAATATGTCCAGTAGTTGCTCTGGCTACAATGTCCTTCAATCCGAAACACAACAGTGCATTTAAGCAGTGTTGTTTCACGGGAGAAATAGACATTGCGGTGGTACCTACCCAGAGGGCCTCTCACATATGAGAGACCTACCACCAGTAGTGTCTCGATGAAATGTACTTTTTTGTGTAGGGAAATATATATTTTTAGTAAATATAAACTTAGTTGCGACCCAGGCCCGGAGTTCGTGGATAAATGAACTTAAATTCCAATAAAAAATTATGTTTCTGCATTCGGCTCGATGAACAAAATGTTGAATGTGGTGATAAATTATTTTATAAAAATCTCTCGCCCGCTAAAACAGAAAAACGTTTAAGGATGAGCCACAAAAAATGCTATAATTAATCTTTAAGTAGCATCAGTTTAGGGATTTACCAGTTGTGGGATCAACGATATTTTTTATCGATGCTATGAACGGGCATTCTCTTTTAAAAGAACTGCATCACAATTCAGCATTTCAACACTCGGCATAATAGGCAGTAGATCGTGTAGAATTATAAGCCTTTGTTCTCAGCCGACGTGATTTTCGCTAAGTAAAACCACACGTGAGGTGCACATGCCCTTATATAAAATAGGTTAGGAGTTAGGAGATTTCCAGTTACGGTGGTAATGCATTTCGTTCCCACGATACACATGAACAGCTGGTCTGTTCCACTTGCAACCGTTGATTTTTACTGCTTGACTCATAGGCTAAAAATAAATGGGGTTGTTAGTGTATTTAAAGATTAGGCTCTTGGGCTATGAAATTAAGTGTCAAATGTGTGGCTTTATTGTAGGATTTTTGAGGTCGAATAGACTTTGTGATAGCCATTTGATAATAGTTCTGCAAAAAGCAAAAAAAAAAAAACAAAATTGCTAATTACAAAATCATTTTTTGCGTGTCAAAAACGTTTATATACCGCCAAGGAATAACATAAAAGCATATTATTAATAGGTATGTAAATTTTCGTCCCTGACAGATTATTCTTAACCATCCACGCCAGTATTACTAACTCGTATCGTTCGTGCGTTTCACACGCTTTCACATGCAAATAAAACTTTAAAGAATGATTAACAAACATTATAATTTCAAGTTACGCAACTAAACGCATCATAATTAATTTCGCACACCGCAAATTATTGAAAAAATATTGTAAACGCCAAACTCGGGGTCGTAAGCGGAACATTTGAGTTCGCAAGCAGTGAGACGATCGCGTGTCCCTCCATATTAACTAATAAGAGATCTGCGAAACATTGATTCCACTCTTTTGTGTAATGAACACTTCAATTTCCAGACGATTTTTCGGGGAATTCCGACCTTTTTGTGTTTTGCAAAAGGAATTCCGCGAATTGCACAGTAAAGCACAGTGTGTGAAGTTTTATTCATTTTTGTGACGTACGTCAGGGAAACGTGACTTCGGATGCTTTAAAGGACTTTTGTGAAATTTCTTATTTTTCGGGAAAAATATTATTTTTACAGTGTCAATAAACTTATAGATTAGTGTTGTTCTTTCACTCACAAATCCGTCTTTCGTGCTTGTGTATTGTCAATGTTCAATACAGCTCATACGATCTTATTATTTATTTAAATATGATTGTACACAAACTTAAACCATTAACAGACACAACAATAAAAAAGTACAAATGGTGGTCTTATCGCGCTGCAGCAATGTCTTACAGACCATGGAATGGATTTAATAGGAGAGAGAGCTGTGTAAAAAAAATGGTCCTTTACATAATTTAACAAACTATGGCGAAGTCTAGCTCAAATATATATGAACAAGGGTATTTCAATAATTATATATCGCAAGTAAATACCTACTCTACCTAGAGAAACACTGCACAGACCATTATATGTTTTGTATCGTCTGCCTAAATTGTATTGGCGTGTTGGAACGATAAATAATATAATAATAATATCTAGTAAACATATTATTTGTGATGTTTTCATACTACAAACAAGCATTTTAAACCCGTAATCTAATATCTTATTAACGTGTCCTTTATAATGAAAAGGGAAGACAGAAAACTGTTCCTAATATTTTGACAACGACGCATTCGCCAAAAGATCGTAGACGATCTTTGGCATATTTACTGTCAGAATAAAAAACATATGAAAGGCATAAAAATATGTAATAAATCGAATATGATCCTACACATAAATTAATATTAATCATCCATTCAACACCCTATAATTCTCGCGTTAAATAGCACACCAGTAAGTGACGGGTGATGTTAATATCTACGATTACTAGCAGATATAAGGGCAAAGGGCTATTGCAACCAGCATCTCATCAGTGTAACAAGGACCGTGGAATATGCAGACTGACACCTCCGCGGAAGGGCCTAAGTTCAAATGCAACTTGGAATCTAATTTATCATTGCACTAAATGTGTTTCAAATTGGCTGGAGGGATTATAATTCAGGGTATATCACTGATACTCAAAATGAAACCGGGTGGTAGTTTTAGTGACTATCATAACACAAACGAAAAGAACATCGGCGAAAATGGACCATGAACGGGACCAGTTATGAATGGTACATCAAAAATTTTCATAATTTATTAGAGTCAAGATGCATATTTCAATTTATTTTATAAAACCCGGATAAAAAAGAAAAACTTAAAGTGTTTTTAATAATATTGAACGCATATGAGTGCGTTCCATCAGTCATACTTTGTTTTAAAATAAGGTTTTAACTACAACGTTGATGGTAGTACTAAATAAAAAAAATGGTTGCCTGTAAAGTCGGTTTTACGGGCGAAGATTTTACGTGACAACGTCTTTTTCTCGGTAGAATATTTATTGATATGAATATAATTAAATTGCACAATAGGAACAAGGAATTGAATGAAAATAAGAATTGCACAAATTTTAACTATAGAAATATATTTTGTTTACTAAAACATTGTACATGTAATGACGAATCTAAGCACTCCATATTTTCACTACAGACACAACTGACGATACTTTAACCACACGTGTGAACTTGTATTGTGACGCTTTCTTGTTTTTCCAACGCCAAGAACGTTCGAGAAAGACAAAGACAGAGACACAAGCATGCGCCGATTCAATGCGCCTAATTCTCTAGTGCTGCGCGCGCACCGTTACGTTACCGAGCGTTACACTTTTTCATAAGTGACTCCCAGCCGCAACCTAATTTAAGACGTTGTCACGTCAAAATAAGAAAAATCGTATTTTGCCTGCTCTCGATTGTCGAGCTCGTCAAGACGATTCCTCTGACTCCAAACACGGGGGGTTTACTTTAAGAAATGACGGAGTTATGCCTGGACAAATATTTTAGGGGAGAGAGGGAGGAATTTGGGGATTTGGTTGGGGCCAATCTGTAGAGCTCACCGAGCCGGTTCCAAAGATACCAAACTCGGTGGGTCTACGATCTATATTGGCCGAGATAGGATTGGGGGGGGGTGAGGTAAATTTTCGGGGTGGGGGTAAGGGAGGGGGGGGGAGGAAGGTTTCGTGGGGAGGCTAACTTAAATTAATTTTTTGGAGGTAAAATTTTTTTTTTGGGGGGGTAATTTTTTGCGTAATTTGGGATTTCTGGCGGGGTCAATTTGTAGCCCTCACCAAGACGGTTCCGAGGATACCAAACTCGGTGGGTCTACGACCTATGTTGGCCGAGATAGGATTGGGGGGGGTGAGGTAAATTTTCGGGGTGGGGGTAGGGGAGGGGGGGGTAGGTTTCGTGGGGAGGCTAATAGGCACTATTTCGGAATAAGGGTGGGGGAAGGCAGGGGGGGGGCTATGGGACAATTTTGGAAAAAGTGGGTGAAACTGAAAAATAATTCTCTAGTGCTGCGCGCGCACCGTTACGTTACCGGGCGTTACACTTTTTCATAAGTGACTCCCAGCCGCAACCTAATTTAAGACGTTGTCACGTCAAAAAGTGTAGGTATTTTCTATGACACATGACTTTTCTTCGCGCTGTCATTTTGCTTTCTTTGATTTCCGATTTACGACTACTGTTAATTTTCTGTTTATATTTGTGACTTGGCTTTAATCACGGACTCCGATACCCTTGTATTTCTGACCACTTTGTAAGATAACCATTGTATAACGATAACGCTTTGTGATTTGGTTTAAAGTGTGAAGTATTACCATATTACCAACATGAACTCGGAGCAATAGTGCGCTCCTCAACAATTTGTGCATTTAGTTCAATGCAATACCCGTCTTATTATACTCATTTCTGTAATCAGTGAGTGGGTCTATCCACTAATCGAAGTTTTTTTAGCCATGAATCTACAAGGTATCCTATTTACCATTTAGTCAATATGGTTATACTAGGATACTACCTGGAGTTCCCACAGGAAAAGTGTGTGTGTTTTGATGAAAAACAATGATGCCAAACTTCCAAACCAAGGAGCGACGGAATAACTAAGTATTGTTGTAACTGTGTAGTAGGACGTCGCACAGTACTGTTGCTGTGTCCATGTCATGACTTTGATCTTGCTGCCCCTGCAGAGTTCTTAGATTCTATTGTAATAAGAGAAGATGAGAAATAATACATTTAAAAAATATTTTATGCGTTTTATTTTATTTTGTGTTTTATTTTTGTGACAACTGCGTATTATATTCCTATACTAACATATAGGGGGATTTTTCAAATGTGTGTGGATGGCCAAATTCGAAACTATGAAGAATAGCGAAAAATACTCAAAACAGTCTAGTAAATTCTGCGAAATAATGACAGCAAAATTCTACATTTTCTCTCATTACCTTAAGGTAACACAGGTATGGTGTACACCATATTCAACGGCTAATTAGTTTTATGACAAGGGAAATTATAGAGCATAGTAATTACTAAGCCATCATAATTATTTAGTACACTTTTCTTCCTAGGTACCTGATAACCATAAGACCACCCTACATTAGGTATATTTGACAATGACAATGACATTATAATGTGCTATTTTTTATTAGTATAATCGTAACTTAAAAAGTTACAAATATATGAATAATTCTAAAATCTCCGGCTTTTTAGAAATCTTTTTGTAACTGGACATCACTCCTCATGCACTATACAACACAATAAACTATATCCCAGCTGTGTACAATATATTTCTTTGTCAGGTCGCAAAATGTATGGACGTGACCGATGTTCTTTCGCAAAGAAATGCGACATATTTTTTGGGATTTTTTAAATATCATTGTTTTTGAGAGGTAAATACATAGTTCTTGCTAAAATAATAATTTAAATCTTTGGGAACCATAGCGTCTTTAAAAATAAAACGGTGTATACAATTTCTTTTGATAAATCTATGTATTTATTTCTAAATCACGATGATAGGAAAAAACAAAAAAATCATCAATTTTTTTGCAAAAACTTTAGTTGCATTGTGTCTGAAGTCACTAAAACTACCAACCGGTTTCGTTTTCAGTAGCATTCTTGATATACCGTGTATTTTATTTAGAATTTGTGCTTTAGGAGCTAATACTTTATTTCAGTCTTGATGCAGTAGGCTATATAGCCTGCTTCGAAACTAGAGGTCACTAATTCGATTCCCACAGCGGGACAATTCATGTTTGAGTGTTATTGTTTTATTTTATGACCTGATTATCCGCCTAGTAACCGACTACAGTATCGACTTATTACGCCAGATGGTATAACTCGTCAAACTTGGATATTTTTTTTTTTTATTGCATTGAATTGCGAGACGAGCATGCCGTTCGCCTGATGGTAAACGATGCGACCGCTCATGAACAGTAGCAAAACCAAACAACACCTTGAATTACAAAGCAATGCTTGGCATTCCACTGCGCTCGCCATCCTGAGGCACAAGATGTTAAGTCTCAATATGTCCAGTAGTTACTCTGGCTACAATGTCCTTCAATCCGAAACACAACAGTGCATTTAAACTGCTGTTTGACGGGAGAAATAGACATTGCGGTGGTACCCACCCAGGCAGCCTCTCACATATGAGAGACCTAGCACCAGTAGAGAGATGAGAGATTTACCATCAAGCATTAAATATTGATCCTTACCCTAACAGTATTAAAAATAATTGATATTGTATAAGTAATTTTATTACGAGCATTATTTCCTGATACGTATGCAGGAAATATGTAGTATAATAAAACTTGTGTGATTATAGCAATATTAAAAAAATAATTAAGGTAATAAAATAAATATTTAAAACGCCATTCGTCTTGCTGTTACAATCGATCATCAAAATATTACAAACAATCTTTTTCAGCGAATCGACGATGCGTAACATTCAACATTTGGCATTCAAAATATATTTACATTAACACGTTATGATGTTTACTTTACAATTACAATAAATTTAAATTGCAAATTGAATAATTTTACGGATAAATAATAAATGTGTTTGTTTAAAAACATTGGGACTATTCAACAAACATTTATTGTACGCAAGGACGGGTCAGTTGCAATTCTTGTGCGCTTTTAATACGCAAATTATTCGAAGTGTCTTTAATTACATTCTATAATATGTAATCAAACACAAATTACATACATACATTCATATATAAACTCACGCCTTTTTCCCAGAAGACGTCAGGGGGACGTTAGGGGTACAAACAGGACACCCTCGTTTCGTCTTTTATTTTCCGTCTCACGATGTGATAGGTGGCGAGCTAATCACCATATCGGGCACAAATTTTAGACTCCGGGCTGATAATGAATACGAATATCCAATATCACTTTACTTGATCAGGATTCGAATCCGATATATTTGACATACACAACCAACAACAACTGCGACACCGAGGCAGTCACAAATTGCCTGTCTTGCTGGAAGCCATTTTCACATTGGGGCGACGGATATCTATCTTAATGATTATAATCTGTAGTAGATCAATTGCTTAGCTTAAACTTCCCCGACGATTATAACCGCAAAATACACATAATAAATTAAGTTCTTATTAACCGATAAGATTAAAAATTGATAATACCGAATACCTCATACACAAATTATCCAACTAGGAAATCGAACTTCAGAGTTCAGAGAAACTTCAGAGATAGCATTAACACTAAACCTAAACACATCTGACTGTTTAATTTATACCGTAGCGTTATTTATAAATCGTAAATAAACCTATAAAAGGACAATAAATAAATTTATAAGGCCGGCGCCAGTGATTTAAAACGTGTTAAATGCCGTGTTTGGATTTAACTCTACGCGAAATATCATTGAATGCCATTTAAATTTTGGTTTGGTTGGAATGAGGTTTTATCCATGGAAATCCTGTTAGTACAGTCCTGTGGAATTTATGGGTTGGGAACAAAATCTTTGGTCATCTTCTTAATCTTTGGTCATCGACTAAACCAAAGTATCGAAAAGATCAAAGTTAAAAAAAAATAGATTTTGCCTCAACGTTGATAAGAATTAGTGTCTGTTATTTTACTTAGCTTTCTGTCATTATGCAGTTTGAAAATTATTGTGATTAACGACTAATTTCAGTAACAGAGATACAATGGAGTGACGCACCATTTACGTCGGGACACTAAGCGCTCTTCGCTCTGTCCATATTGTTCGGTTTGGGTACTATTTCAATTAAACTCGTTAGAATTCGTAATACTGTTAATAATATATTATTGAAAAATGACGTTACAATTACATGACCAAGACAAGACAGAACAGAAAACAATATACACCTCTATCGACAGGAAACGGAAACTTAATTTTATTCTTTTAAGAATATACTATACAACAAAACGTTTACAATGATAATCGAACTACTTTATAAATTTACACTTTATTCAATACATATATTAATTATATCAATGACTACTAATCATTTTATTTCTACGTCACCAGCTCATATATGCGTTCCTCTGCAGGGCACGGGCCTCCTTTACAATCTAGAATACGATTGATGATTCGGCCATATCGTCCACCAAACTGACCTTAGAAGTTATTTAACATTGAATGTTCAGTAATTTCACTAGTTGCTATTTCCTTCAAAATCAAAACACTGCTAATATGCTGATCAGAAAAAAATTACAGAGCAATGACACCTATAACATTCTTCCACTAAAAAAACACCGACGAATTGAACTTCCCTTTTTTTGAAGTCGATTAAAAATAAATATACATTATTCTAAATTACAAACAATTTGATTGAACTGCGTAAAAGCGAGCTAATATTATTACCGACATAACCTTAAAAGCAAATTGCTATAAATCTGACCTTTTACACTATTACTTCGTTTAAGTTTCAAGGCGAATTCACAAGTTTAGGAAACATTCCGCGTTTGTATACCAAAAAACAAAATTACCGATCGATAAAAATTATCCGACGATTGAGAATAATGGTCGTTATGTCGGCATGCACCAAACATAGGATACGACTGGAACTAATCTTATACGAACATAAATACTTAACTGCTTAATTGAATGGTAGTCATTTTTATAACCAACCTGTACGTACCTATTTTAGTTCCTCGACTGTCGAATTGAATTTTATAGTTTTGTTGAAGCGATACTTGGTACATATTGATAACAATAATTATACGCATAAAATATGTATAATCCCGATATCATCTTATGTTGTGGGTATTAGAAGCTTCTAAGGACCACACAAGTATTGCATCAGTAATTATCAGTTTGTAACAGCACAGAAAACACAATTTCTCATTTTACTACTACCTAACATGTATTTTATTCTGAATTCATGGTTCTCAACTGGGAAAGCTATAATAGTATATTTAATACTAAAAAAATACTTCGATTTGTTTGTATTCACCTTACACAAATCAATACAATTAATTAATTATTATAATTTCTAGCCTGTAGTCGCATATTAGGTAAAACGAAATGGTATTATTCATTATCAAATTTAAGAATGTTTTGTAGATTTAGAGTAATTAAATAAATTAATCGTTTACAGGAATTCTATATCCAACAATGAAATGCCTACACCTAAGTTTGAGAATTATAGTTCTAATGATGAGGATGATACTGATAGACCTTTCACCCCCAGGTTCGACCAAGGCAAATCGACGAAAGGTGCGAGCAAGCTTCGACGCGACCTCATCAACGCAGAGATCGCCAACCTTCGGGACCTGCTGCCGCTGCCGCCTTCGACCAGGCAGAGGCTCTCGCAGCTCCAACTCATGGCGCTGGTCTGCGTCTATGTGAGGAAGTCCAACTACTTCCAACAAGGTAAGGCCCAAGTATTCAAAAAAATTGGTGAAGCTTCCAACAGGTTGATGTGGAGAACCTTGGAGGACCGATGTTCATCAGTAAACTTTCTGTGGTTGATTAGACAGAGAAAAAGAAATTGTACCAAAACTTTACACCTCTTTCCCCTTGAACTCTTGATTTTTTATTTTGGTTATTTATTTAGTAGACCACATGTTTAACACTCTACTAACCCAAACAGATAATTTAATGTTAAAGCGAAAACATCGCTTTACAAAAATATCACTCAATGTACCGCTAACAATCTAAGTAGTGTAACATGCGTGACCAGAGCCCGTCAGCGCTTACATCGCTTAATTCCTACACGACACATGATGATTAAGTGACTCATCGCGAAGCAAAATGTTGTTAAGTTTGGGTCGTCTGAAGACTTCATTGATTTAAGGGAGCAAAGGATGACTTACTTTTGATATGAGTATTGTGAGTGTTTTAGTAATTAGTAATATGCAATTTAAGAGGATTTTTATGCTATAAATTTAAGCCGTAATTTTAATCTTAAATTCCATTCCCCAAGCTTATTTGAACATAAATTCAATCTCGAGTAAATATTTACTAAATTATCAAACGGGGTTCAAAAATTATACTCAAAAAAATCGTACTTAACTTCTCAATGATACCGCTACTAAACTAATAAATCGACAGAGAGCACATTCAATACAATTCACACATATCTTTCTATTCATAACATAAAAGCATAAACTCTCAAAAGCCTTGACATCGTAATATTTCAGCGTCAATCACGTTACCGCGTATAAAATATATTTGACGCGTTGAATCTCCTTCAAGGCAATTAACCGCATTACCGCAAGGCCGAAACAAACACACGCAAACCAAAACGCAGCCTTGAAACGAAAAAAGCGTGCAAAAACACAATAATTACGTAACAAAAATCGGGGTTCTCACGATCACAAACAGTTAGTCGAGACGCTACCGGCTGAACAAAAAACAATGAAGTTTCGGTTTTGATAGGAAAATTAGAGAAAATTAGCGGGGTCGGCTCTGGCTACCGACTGATGGTTATTGGCCCTAATGGTGCCTGCAGGGAATCAAACCCGAGTCCGGTTGTGTCACGCCCGCATCGCACGCCACTCGCGCCGGTTCACATGGCGCAAGCTGCCTACTTTTTGTTGATTGGAGGTGAATTGTCGTAAATAATGATAAAAAAGCTGTAGTTTTTTTGTGTTTATGACAGCAATATGTCATTATTTAAACTTACGTTTTTGCGTCATAAAAATATTTCTTTAGTATAGAGCAAACAAAATTAAACTCAGAGTTTGTTATTTATGTGATGACATCGTGTAAATTCACTAATACACGTGAAGTAATAGATTTTTAAATTTACTTAAAATATTTTTACAACTATTTTTAAAGCCTGTATTGAATATACAATCCTTGTTAAATATGAAAATATCAATAATAAAATGACATGAATACAGGGTAAAAACCGTCGGTATTTCTTCTCCCCATGTGATCCAAGCACACGTACATTTCGACGAGATTCTCAGGACTACCGATTCGTACTGCCGCGTATCGCACGATACTCCTCACATCCCTATTCTGCATGGGGATTAACAAATTATCAAAACAAAGGAACATTCGAAAAAAAATAAAGGTTTCTGTTCCAGCATCGAATCAATTACTGTCGCTGTGACCCACAAATATTTGTTTTCTGGTCTAGGTGTTGACAGATCTCAAACTCGTCTCTCAAACGTCTGTCTAAATTCTTATGTATTTTGCGAAATTTGGAACTACATGCATTTATATTTGTAATATCTATTGGATTACAATTGATCTTCATTAGATTAAATATATATAATATATAAAAAAAGAAAAACTATTTCCCATATTTTATTTTATTTTATTTTATTTGAGAAAGGTAAAATAACTTGCACTAATAACAGTGATTTAGTTAAACTTTATATTGTACACAACATTTTTATTGTAAAATGGGTAAAAGTAAACAAATGACTGATCGCTACTGGTGGGATGTGTATTTACTTTAAACTGTGTTATCGTCTTTAATATAACATGCTTTACATTGAATAAAAAAGGATGTGTTAGCATATTTTGTTTCTATTATTCTCCATTCAATTTGAACTTATTAATGCTATGATAATTTTTGATAATAAATGTAATCAAATAAACGTTAAATATTTCACAATCTTTTAATGAATTATGTAAACATTGTAAATGCAATTATATTCAAGTATTCAGAGGCTGTTGAGGAAAAACATTCAAATACAAATTACAACATTGTTTGTAAACTACCCGTGAAAAATCAAAATATGCAATCATTTAGATGCATAATTAATGATTTTATGGATTCAAAATTGCACCAATCAGTCAAGGTTAAGTTAAGGTAATAAAATTACGTTTAATTATTTATTCACTGGCTGTGTTATACTGTGAATGAATATTTGATGGCAAACGATTCATATCGATCAGTCACTTTATCGATTAAAATTAATCGGCAGTCGTTACAATCGAAACTGCGTTCACGATTCGTTAGCTTTATTATCTGGTCGCATTAAAATGTATATCAGGAATTTTGAAATAGGACAACTTCGAGCATGCTATGGAGTTGATTTTTAAGCCTTTGAATGCAAGCAACAATAAAAATTGGGGGTAAAGCCCGTTCTCATCAGCTTGTGATAGTCCAATACTGAATATCTCTTATCGCGCCTCTCTATACACGATCCTTGGTCGGCTTTCCTGCAAAGATCGTTACACCATCTACCCTGTATATTCTACGTTATAACAGAGCCCATTGTATTATTAAGGGAATTTTTTTAACCAACGGGATATTTATAACAAGATGAAGTGGATTTTGTATAATTGGTGGTTTAGTTTAGAGGTGCGAAATAATGATGGATTATTAATAATGGCACTGTTCTGAATTACTTTATTTTACTAATCATATTAAAACAATCGATTGACATAACATCGAATAGCATCGAATAGCATCGAATAGGGACGTAGTGAGTCGATAAACGGCCAATTGTCCACGCACGGATCGTGGGAATGGAGTTTTGCATATGATTTCGCTGGCAGAATTTGCTTCTCAATGATCCCACAGTTTTCAATGGTTGCTTAGCCATGTAGTTTTATTTCAAGCTCAGGTGACTTGGAGCTATCGATGTTGCTTCAATATTTATGTAGCTGCCCGGAATATCTTCGCAGGAGGTCGTATGTATTCGTGTTTATCTGCATATTTGTGCACGGCATCTCTAGTTATCAACTTCATGTTACTAAAGACTAGGAACTAAGACTAATAGGTCAACGGAAGCATAGTCAAGGGTTAATAAAAAAAACTTAAAAATGACCTTATAAAAACCCAAATAAATAACTAACAATTAGTAGTTTAAAAAAATTGTCTCCTAAATTTATATGTTTACGTATCAGTCCTATGATTACTTTAAAACTTACATTTTCATCTATGAATTCTCAAATATTTTTGCAACTTATAATTTCATTAAACAATATAACATCTTCAAAATATGTTAGTATTTAACTTTAAAAATCCAATGACAACATCAATAGGTCTCAATTCCCATCTAGTTAATATTAAGGCAATGGCCTAAGCTTATTTTCAAAAAAGCTTTACGAGTGGTGATAGGCAGTAAAGCCGTAAGCAGTAAATCAATACACAACACTTTATGCCTCGCGCCATAATCTAAAAGAGAGAATTATGCTATGTTATGTTTATTATTAATTGTTTTATCCAAAAAAATATTACGTCTTTTTCAATAATTTCGTTTTTTTCCACATTACGATATCAAGGATTTTAAACCTTACCCTCCCAGACAATATTAACGCAATGACCTATACTTAAGCAAAAAAATTAAATCCATACACCAATATTAAAGGCAGTAAAGCGTCAAAAATCAATGCATAACACTCAGCAACTGTGTAATGCCCGTACTGTAAGTCAATTACTATACCTCGCGCTATAGTCTAAAAACAGAAATTACACTCTTGGCGAATTATCATCCACACAAATAGCTATGGTATTTTTATAATTAATAGTTCTATTCAATTATTTTTTAATAACTTTATTAATTTCCCCATTACGATATCAAAGATTTTAAGCTTTACTCTTCCCGATAACATTAGTGGAATGACCTATACTTAAGCAAAATAATTAAATCCATACACCGATATTAAAGGCAGTAAAGCGGCGAAAATCAATGCATAACACTCAGCAACTGTGTAATGCCCGTACAGTAAGTCAATTACTATACCTCGCGCTATAGTCTAAAAGCAGAAATTACACTCTCGGCGAATTATCGGCCACGCAAACAGCTATGGTATTTTCTCAACAATTTTTGCATACCACCATGGGAACTAACGTGTATGCAGTTTCTTTCTTACGCTTAATTAACTTGTAAATGGATGATTGGTGATCGGCGTTTTGTATGATTACTTGTTTGTGGTTATGCTTTAAT